>OY720424.1:11137182-11631182 GCA_963082815.1 Melanotus villosus
CTTGGACACGACATTAGGGTACATCGTGAATATTACCGATTACATGAAAGTGCTGTTGAGCTGACAAAAGTGAGCCGTTTATTAATCGCTGTGGATAAAGGGGAAGTCAATAAATTTGCAGGAAAGAAGCTAGAGGACATTAATTTGGAAGGTAATAGAAAACTATTAAAAAAAGCTATTATGAATGAAAAAATTAGTTGCATTTCTTTTAACTTTATACATGTCTAATGTAGAGGACGAGAGTGATGGCGAAGAGGAAACTAATGAGGCCTTGGAAAATGGTATTCAAAGAGGTAAGCGCATTTCAAATGCATTAAAATGGAAATGCAACAAAACTGAATGAAACTTGAACAAATGCTTAAACACAGTATGTGCTATTCTATTTATTCTAATTATATTACAGAACTTGTAAACTCAAATAATAATAGACCAAGTACTACTTTAGCACAATCCCCAGTTTTGTCTTTAGTACAGGTGGCACCAACTAAGTATTTCAAATCTTACAGTTAGTAAATAAGTATCTAGTGAGTAATTTTTATTACACCAAATTATTCCAGGAGAGGCACAATCGCAAAGTACTAAAACCAATCGTAGGCGCCCTTGGTCGTCAGACGAAAAGGGGGCGGTTTTGAAATTTTTCAAATGTTCTATAAAACAAGGTGTTGTACCAGGGAAAGTGAACTGCACGAAATGCATCGAAGAGAATTCTGTATTGTCATCAAGAACCTGGACAGATGTTAAATTTTGCGTAAAGAATCATTTTGGATAAAATTAAAAAAATGAAAAAGTAATATAGAAACTATACTACATATTATAATATACCGATCAAATGCCGTTAATATTCGTTTTAGAAAAAACAGTTTTCACAAAAGTTTTATTTATGAAATTTTTATGTACAGAGTGGCCTATGAAATTTTTTTTTGTTCAACAGTGTTTGAGTCATGACGTCATGCATAATTCGGTTAAATACGAAACCACATTTATTATTTAACAATAATTCGATACAGAATTTTTTCCTTTCATGTAGTGTAAGAGTATTATGGGGTTATTACATAAGAATTTCAACTAATTAATTAGATAAACGGAAGTTCGCTGGCAAATAAGTGCAAGTTTAAAATGATATGATTTAATAATGAAGCAAGTGTTAACTATTCGTTTTACAAAAAGCATCATCAGCCAGCCACTTATCGACCCGAGTTACCCTGTTAATAATTTTAAACTTGCTTAAAATTATTAATCATCTGGAATTAAGGTGGGAAGATACCTAAGCTGAATCCGTAACAACTACAAAATCAAAAACAGGCAACCCAACTTACTTAATATTTTTAACTTACGTATGCCGTAAAATGCTACGTAGCCTAAAATATTAACGAAAAAGATAGGTACTTAATCTTTTGTATGCAAACTGTGGTGTGATGGACCTTTCTTTATATTGTGTATTACTTTGTTTTACAAAAGGAACTACCTGTGTATGCAGTTTCCGAATTTGTCAGCTGATTTCAAAATATCGTTCTGTAAATGAATTATAATTAATTAAAAATAAATGAACACATCAATTGCAGAATTTATTTATTATGACTTAAATAGACAAGTAAAATGTAAACGAAATAAAAATACAAACTAATAAATTACAATAGGTAATTACTAATTACAATAACTGAATATCACATAATAAATTAATGTACAGGGTATTGAATTGATGCACGCACCATCGGGATTTCAATGGTAAATTATTAATATTTAATTATTTGCTCCCCTAATTATTTTAGAGAAAAAGTGTAAATACGTTTCTTATAGAATACTGCATCCAAGCATGGTATTATTTATTGTTTTCCGTTTCATACAAGCTGGAAAATCCAAAAAACTAAAACTGCTACGTCAGTACAAATATGTGATGCCTTGGAATATTATTGAAACAAAATTCATAAATGTAGAAGTGTTTTAAGTAATGTTGCGTTAACGTAAATAAAGCATTTGTTCAATGTAAAGACCCAAATCGTAAAATACTTCTGCATTTACTTATGTTTAATACCTCAATATGACAGCTTACTACAGGTGTTTTTTTGTTTTCAAAATTCTAAGGCATCCCCTATTTTTACTGAAGTAACAGTTTTAGTGTCCTAGATTTTCTAGCTTTTATGAAAAGCAAACAATAAATACTAATAACATCATTGGATGCAGTATTTTTTTTTCTCTACAAAAAACGTATTATTACACCTTTTCTCTAAAGTAATTAGGGGAGCAAATAATTGAATATTAAGAATTTAACATTGAGATCCCTATGGTTTCACTACATCCTGTATATGAATCGTTTTTGAAGACACCTGTACACATATTTAACTTATTAAATTGCTGCTACATTTGGTGATCTTTACTTAACTACATCTCCTAATCCGTTTGTAAGCACTAATCAAGATCAAGACGACCGAGATAAAATTTTCTACCGAAAGGTTAAAAAATAAAATAAGGATTCGTATTTTAAAAATATCATTATGGTGGCGTTATACTTCACAATCACTTCAACAACAAAATAGTTTCACAGGCCACTATGTAGATAAATTTTCGGAACAATCTTTTGCATAAACCATTTTTTTCTAAAACGAATATTAACTCCATTCTTGGTACTCGTTATGTACCTACATATTCTTTTATGATGGAGGAGACGAGAATAAATAGTTATCAAATAAATTTCTTTTGTTTGATTTTCCACACTACACCTTTTCTTATAAGTTAGCTACAGCACTGTTAAAATAATAGAATAGTAAACTTGGCAACACCGCCTTCACACAGCATACGAAAGTGCAATTATTATGGCGTCCTATTTAAACATTTTTCTTGCATTAGGATAATTGTGGCGTCTGATTTACACAGTTTCCGCCGTCTAAGTTTTGTGGCAGGGACGCCACAATCAAAAAATTGGTATAGTTCCCTTTATATGGTAGGTAAACTCAAATATCCAAGGTACATATGTTTCGTAAAAGATGGCGACTCATTCTGCATACATTTTGGTTTGAGTGTCACAATTTGAGTTTATTCACGAGTTGCCACAATTATTGCGGGGCGTGTATGGGTGGCCCAGTTTGTGTCAAATATTATGTTTGGATTATTTTATTTGTTTGAAATAATACGCGTTGTAGGCATTCATTAAGAAGTTTTGTTATCATTTTAGTCACCTTCTCTCCCATTTCTTTTATCATATCACTTTATTTTGTCATCTCCTGCTGTTCTGTTTCATTTAATTTCCTTTAAGGCAATGAATTCTCACTGTTCTGTGACGAATATCAGCCCGACATTATCTGTGTACAAGAACATTGGCTTGTAAATAATGAAATCACTTTGTATCAACCCAGCAATTATAAATTGTGCACTTAAGTATTTATGGTTTAAACTTTACAACTCCTGATTTACCCATCCAATCGGTAGATAAAAGTTTTAAATTTTCCTCTGTGGTATTAAAGGGTGAAGCCAAACGATAACTGTTGTATGTATTGTTATTACTCGTACATCTGCCTTTGGATGTTTTTGATTTAAGATGCTGTTACTTTTAATTGTTAATGGAGGTTATTTTGCTAAAAATTATAGATGCAGATTTAATTATAAAAAATTGTAATATAAATTTTAAATAGATTAATTATTATTAAGTTGTTAATGTAAATAATGTATTGTTATAATTATTGTTAGATTATAATTAGCTAGAAATGGTTGACATAGAAATTCAAAAATTGTTATCATAGCAACTTTGTAAATGTAGTTGTTACGGTTAAAGACATATTTTGAAAAATCTTAGGAACGAGAAAAAAATAAAATAATTTGTATTTGGACGGGCAAGAAGCAATAAAAGTTACTCGTCCGAATTATTGAATCTAAAATAAATACATATTTAATTTGAAATAAAGTATAAATATAATCAGAATTATTTTCTGATACAGTGAATAATTAAAATAATAATATGAAGTTAAAAAAATTATATACGAAACTGGAAGTGAGATTTGATTGGACCGGAAGTCGAAATAAATTAAATTCAAACTGGAAATGAACTGGATTTGAAGTAGAGGCGATTTGGATTTGATTTGGAACGGCAATCGCATTGAAAAGAGGTGGAAGTGAACATATTTTGGAACTCTTTTGAAAAGTCGCGGTGATAACTGAACTGAAGTGGATTGAATAGTGAGTGAGAGAATTGTACTTAATAAGTAATAACTATTAAGATAGAATGAAGTAGGGATGATAGAGATTATTAATGAAATAAATCTGCATTAAAAAATTGTGTAAATAATTCTATTTTGTCAAATTAATTTATAAATAAATTATAAATAACGAACCTTCATGACAACCCGTTAGAGGTAAGAGCAACTAAATTTTAAATTTTAAAAAGGCAATTTATAATGTTGACTTGTTGAATCAACGTAACGAATTAAAAATTAGCTTTCACTATATTTGGCGCATCAAACGTGGAGTAATTCATAAAGTTGTAAATAATAAGAAGCAAGTTCTACAAAGTCACTACAGTATATTGTAATGTAGTCTAAGTGATTACATTTAAAACTAAGTTTCTTCTGAATGCCCCACGTAACTGGGCACCAATAAATTGTAGTGTTATTCAATCCACCACTTGTGGGTGCCAATAAATGTTGTGATTTCTGAAGAATCTTCTTTAAAAATTAATAATTATTATTGTGTAAGCTAATTTTTTCTAACGTTTATCTCAAGGTTCTAAAAGTGAAACTATATGTGTATTTAAATATACATGAAATGAAACATTAGGATAAACCTAACATTTAAACACTTCCTGTAAAGAAAACACACAAAAAGAATTTTAAAAAATACTTGAATACTACTTTGTAATTAATAATCAATTAATAATAAATGTGAATTCTTTTCAACGTTAAATTTTGAAAATTGCATTGTCGTTATTGTTGGAATTTTGTTGAAACAAATATCATCAAATTCCACTTTTGCAAACATTAATAAATTAAATTCGTGGATATTAAAACAATATCATATCTAATTATTGGTAGAAATTACTGTTAAACTTATCTGTATTCGTTAATTCGCGCTTTGTTGTTCATGGAAATTAAGTGGTGTGCGCAGACGCCTGACTGCTCTTCATAAATAGGAATGGCGGACAGTTCTTCTACAACTTGTTGATGTTCCAAACAATCTTGATTAGGTAAGTCTTTTATTAATTTTCCACTTCTTTTAATCACTGAAATGTCTTTATTTAATTGCTTTTCTTAATTTACAGTTACTTTATTTTCTATTCTTTTCAGATTATTTAATGTATATTTGAAATAACCTCACTGTCGTAAAATAAAACGAACTTTTCAACCACATAAAAACTTCGATGAAAAAATGTATTAAACACAATTCATATATTGTTTGGAAACACAACAATTTAACATAACTGATTTGTTAATAACCTATAACACTATTTTCACAAATTGTAAGTACTTTTAAATTATTGTTCAAATTATTATTTACTACAACACTTGTTCACATTAATTTTTAATACGTAATATATTTTTTATTTATTTAAATTATATTCGTTATAATTGATTCACTTTAAATTATTTATTTATATCACACATTTGCTTGCAATTTATAATTACATACTTTATAAAATGTTTCACTTCAAATCTGTCACTTCAACTTTTGTTGCTTGCTTTTTTTACTAGCCTTTGTTTTCTTTAATTATGGAGCGCCAAAATATACGTTTTCTCATGCGAAATGCTTTTAACATACTGACTATTGCTATTTTTTCATCATGAACCAATCAGAACGCTTATAATTTTCTATGAATAATTCAATTTAAAAACTGACTTAATTATGAAACTTAATTAATTCTATTATAAAACAAATATTTGAATAAATAAAGATTTGTATCTTATTTACTTTTTACCTCATGAATACAGTTTTAAAATAAACTGTCATAATTTTTCAATATTTTATAAATTATTCTATATTCAACTAGAAACTAACTTAACATAATTTTTACAAAAAAATAATAATATTTTCATTTTTGTTAATTTTTCTAGAATTGTCTATTAAGGCTCAAATTTTCATTTTCATATTCGTCATCTTACAAATTTTCAAATTTTAATTATTCTTACATAATTGACTTTCTGCTCTTAAAACATAATTACACCTTTTCTTTATCTTTTTTGTTTATACCTTTTGGTAATAGTCTTGCATGTGAATGAATTTTTTTTTATAGTAAAACTCTTAATGTGAAAATTTCTAACCTCCGTTCTTACTTCTTAAACATGATTTACTATTTTTAAATGAAAATTTAACTTTATTTGTTCTTTTTAGCATGGTAAATAATAAACTGTGTTAATAGTCCAGTCATTTGAGATGAACAAAAGGTTAAACATCAAACTAATTGTAAAAGAAATAAAGTAAGGTTTTTTAGACTTGGAATAATATCCCCAACCACATATCAAAAGTCTAGAAAAATCTAAGTATGGGAAAGTCGCCATATTGACCGCCATCTTAAATTTACTCACGAAATCTATATAATGCATATATTGCTACGATTAACTTCAAATATACCGGGTGTCAACGAAGCCTGGGGCGCCCCTATTTTTTAAATTATATTTTAACATCTCAACATGAAATTTGGTGTATGTAATGCATTCTTTAAATTACATTTTTTGACATAGAGCACACGTTTGTGTGACTTCTGGTTTCGCCGGAATTTATACATTTTTGGAATCTCCATTTCATTCTACGTATGTTAGTATCAAGTTTGAAACATTTTGATGACAAAGTAAATACTTGCAGAAGAGTTTATTTATTAATCTAGGATGCCATGACCTGCGTAAAATGGAAATCAGGGTGCTCCGTCACTCAATTGTTTTAGAACTTCAGTTGTAGCAAGTCTGTCACTTGTTTTGTGCATTTTTCTTGCTTCAATTGTTTTGAAACCCAGTGTCTAGATTTAAATGTCCAAAATATGGTTTTTCCGAATGAAGAGTGTTATCCTGAATTAAATATCCATAGTAATCCCACGTTATTGGTATCAATGAAATCCTTGAAAAACGCTCGTTTTTAATACCCTAGTGTATTTTTTCCAACTTTAGGTCATTTTAATACAGCAACTAAAATAGTTAAAGTATTGGACAGGCCTTTCCAGTGATCTTATCATCGAACAGGCACTGATGAGAAGCATCAAAACTATATGAGGGTTAACTAGAGGAAGAGGTATGGCAGAAGCACAGCGACAAGTATGGGTTCAATCCATGATTCCATGCACAGAGGTCAACAATGCCATGCAAGAGTTGACTACCGTCATGTATAATACAAGTGAACAACACAAAGAAGCTTTATACACCAGGCAGACAAGAGACTGCTTAGACACCAGGAAAATCTTGACATTTCTATTGGAGCAAAGCCCATTCACCACTGATAAACCTTTGCGCAGTTTGACATCGGAAGTGGTTGCTCATGGTCATGTCAACGTTGACAAAGCAAAAGAAGCTGGCGATCTAATTCTTCAGCCCATGCATGGTCAGAACATTTGGAACTATTCATTCAAACAAAATTTACAGGCTGTTATAATGGGATCGAAGAATAATAAAGTAGGTCTAGATGTCGTCAATACTGACCCGCAATTGCTATTCCAAAGACTTTTGTTTCTGAATAACAGGACATAAATAAGAGGGGCATATTCAAGTATAAACTTTGTAGCTATCCAGCATGTTTGTTTGCCGATTTAGTCCTCCCAAGAAAAGCAAATAAATCGGCTCTGGCCAATGCCATGTGGGCCAAGGTGGAGAAATGTCAGATAGCTGCAGCAGAAACACCACTTTCTGATCCACTCTATGTACTCGATGGAGGTGCTTTACTGCATCGATTATCTTGGTCGGTTGGTATGCTGTTCTCAGACATCTGTAATAGCTATAGAAACTACGTTCTTACAAGGTATGGTAAATCGGTTGTGATTGTGTTTGATGGATGTTTGGATGGTCCTTCCATTAAGGACGCCACTCACATTAGAATAAGTGAAGGTGAAAGGTCCTCTAACGTTTTATTATTCTATAGACATGAAACTGACAATAAAGAAGGATATTTATTGTCACATAAAACGAATAAACAGCGTTTCTTGATGATATTTAGTGACAGCTTTGAAAGTGTTGGATGTCAGACAATACATGCACGTGGAGATGCAGACCTTCTGATCACCCAGATAGCAGTTGGTGCGACTGAACAAAGAGATGTTGTTGTCATTGCAGACGACACTGATGTCCTGTGTTTCTATGTTAAAATGGAGAATAAAAAAGTAATGTTCAAACCAGAACCAAAGCGTGGTGCAACCAACATCCGACAATGGAACATTCAAACTACAAAGTCGTCATTGGAATTAAATGTCTGCAACGGCTTGCTTTTTATTCACGCCATTTTGGGGTGTGACAACACGTCACAGTTGTTTGGGATTGGCAAAGGCAAAGGTCTAAGGAAGACCAAAAAAATACATCATTTATGTAGTATGCTGAAATATTCAACAACACAAACAGTCTGAAAAAAGACATAATTACTGCCGGGGAATATGCTATTGGTGCCATGTATGGAGGAAAGACATCTGATACTTTGGATGAACTACGATACAGATGTTTCAGTACAAAGGTGGTTAACAAAAATATGGTTCAAGCTGTTCCACCGAATTCAGCTGCTGCTAAATTCTATAACTTACGGGTCTACTACTAAGTTCAGGATTGGAAAGGTAAAACCTCTCTTCTACCAGAGGATTGGGGTTGGCAATTACAGGGTGGTCAACTCCTACCAGTACTCGCTGACCTTCAACCAGCATCCCCAGTTCTGCTCGATATTATAAAATATAAATGCAAGACGGATTGTAGTACTTCAAGGTACTCATGCAGAAAACATGGTTTGTAATGTTCATAAGATTGCAGTGAATGTCACGGTATACTCTGCAGTAACTCCAATATAGAAGAAGCATACGACGATTTTGTTTCTGATGGAGAGTGATATATGTTGGAAATGACAGTAGTGTTTTAATTGTGTTAGTAGTTTTTCAAAGAGTGTACAGTAATTTAAACGATTTTGTACAAGTTTAACAAAGTTTTTTCAAACACTTATACCGTACCATTATAATGTTCATAACTTCACTACCTTTATTATTAACATTTTGTAATAAATGGAACATGATAGAAACAAAATTAGATAAAGTCTTTATATGATTCCTGGTTCAAAAAAAATTCTATTTGGTATAGATTTGAAGTTAATCGGAGCAATATATGCATTTTATAGAATTCAAGAATCAATCCAATATGGAAACTAGGAGTGTGGAACACTAGAAGCCTACAAGACAAAGAAATTGAAATAATAAACGAATTCGAAGACACAAATATAGACATACTGGTATTAAGCGAAACAAAAAAGAAAGGAAATGGTAAAACATACCTTACAAACGGACACACCCTAGTATACAGTGGAGTGCAAAGTAACCAGAGGGCATCAGCAGGAGTAGGGTGTATAGTACACAAAAAATTGGCAGGACAAATCATAGAGTGGAAAGCAATATCCGAGAGAATCCTACTATTAGAACTAAGAAATGAACGAGGAGAGTACACAACAATAATATCAATATATGGACCAGACGAAAATGAAAGAGCAAGCGAAAAAGATAAATTCTGGGAAGAACTAACAACAATAACAGAAGAAGCTAAAGGAACACTTTATTTGGCAGGAGACTTCAACAGTAGAGTAGGCAAGAAAGACGCAGACTATAAAACAATAATAGGACAACATGGAGAGGACACACGAAACAACAATGGAAAAAGGCTGCTAGATTTCTGCCAACTTCAAAACTTAATAATAACAAACTCCTTCTACCAGCACAAGGAAATACACAAATTTACCAGAGAACAACAAAGTAGAGGAGAAAAATCAATAATTGATTACATAATAGTACAAAAGGAAGAGAGAAAAAACATATTAGACGTAAGAGTGAGAAGAGGAGCGGAAATTTATAGCGACCACTACTTACTGATAGGAAAAATAAAACAGAAAGACATAGAAATAAAGGAAAACAAGACAATAAAAAAAGAAAGCTACAAAACAATAAAAAATTATAAACTTAGAATTAAAGATATCGCTGCAAGATACCTACAAATAACGGAAAACAAACTACAGGACAAATTTGATAGTATAAAACAGGCTAATATACAACAAGGTTGGAACACATTCAAAGAAATAATCATAGAGACGGCAAAAGAGATATGCGGAGTATGTAAAGCAGTAAATGGGAAAAAACAAACAGCCTAGTGGTCCAATGAGATTAAAGAAGAAATCAAGAAGAAGAAGAAAGAATGGAAAAAATATTTAACAAACAAAACCCCACAACAGTATGAAACATATAAGAAGCAAAGAATAAAAGCAAAGGAAATAGTGGCAGCAGCAAAAGAAAAATCCTGGATAGAGTTCGGAAATAAGATGGAAAATGATAGTACAGGAAACCAGAAACTATTCTATAGGGTATTAAAAAACCTTAGAACAAAAAAAACAACACAAGAAATATACATAGAAAATAAAAATCAAGAAATACTAACAAATAAAAAAGATATAATGCAGAGATGGAGAGAATACTTCCAGGAACTACTAGGACAAAAAAGACAAAATAATGAAGAGAATACACATGAAACCGAAACTGAAACCCAGAGAGAAGAAGAAGAAATTGAAGAAATAAAAATGGACGAACTGGAAAACGTAATAAAAAAACTAAAAAATTGCAAAACACCCGGAAATGACAGAATTACCACAGAAATGATAAAAAATATGGGACAGGCGGGGAGGGAAACCCTCCTAGAAATTCTAAACAAAGCATGGGGAAGCGAAAAAATACCAGAAGAGTGGGGAGTAGCACTAATAAAGCCAATACACAAAAAGGGAGACAAAAAACAATGCAAAAACTATAGAGGAATAACAATATTAAACACGATAGTGAAGATATACGAACAAATAATCAATAACAGACTAAAAATAATCCTAGAACCACAACTAACAGAACCACAAAGCGGATTCAGACCCGGAAGAAACACCCAAGATCATGTCTTTACAATAAAACAAATAATAGAGAAGAAACAACCACTAAATAAAAATCTATACCTAGCTTTCATAGATTTACAGAAAGCTTTTGACACAGTTCCGAGAGAAAAAGTATGGAAAGGACTTAAGGAAAAGGGAATAAACAGTAAAACAATAAAAGTGATCCAAGATCTGTATAAAAACAACACAAATTATATAATACGTAATAACATGAAATCAGAAGGATTCAAAACAGAAATGGGACTACGACAGGGAGGAGGACTAAGTCCAACCTTATTCAATGTACATATGGACGAGATTATTAAGAAAAGTGAACAAAAAGTAAATAAACTATTCATTGGACACAGAAACCTGGAAAGAGTGGAGGTGGCAGCAGGAGTCTTCGCGGATGACGTGGTGATAACAGCGGGAAGTGAAAAGAAATTACAAGAAAACTTAAACATATGGAAGGATATAATGGAAGAAGAAGACATGGAAATAAACATAAACAAAACGAAAATAATGGTAATAGGAGACAGAGATATTAAAACAAATATTGAAATAAACAATGTCAAGATAGAACAAGTAGAAGAATTCAAATATTTGGGGGTAAACTTGTAACCCCCCCCCAATTGGGGTTACGATTATGCTTCAGGTAGCTTAGTCGAAGATGAGGTTCGTTGAGGCTATAATGAAATCCACACAGAGTTTCGATGTAAATGTTTAATAAATTATAACGTCTTTCTAATGTACAGGTAATAATAAATAAAATACAATTATAAATGAAAGGGTATGACTTTGACTATTACATAATACAAAACTGAATTCAACAAAATACACTGAAATAATAAGGATTCTGAAATAATAACTCAAAGTTTATGGCACGGAAGCGGCACGTGATTTCGCCCCGAAATCGCGGTGAATTGTCTTCTCGGACGGTGTGCCGCTCTCTCTGAGCGGTGTTCCTGACGTGTGGACTGCCTTACGGCGCCGGTGCGGCTTGGGCTGATCGGAAGAGGCGGTCCGTGAATGTCAGTGTCAAAACTGCAAACGGCTTTGTTGGTGTCGCGTAATCGGGCTAAACAAAATGCTATTTAAAAATGGATTAAGCAATTAACAGGAAGGTGTCTGAGGTCTGGATGCGTTCGTATTCGATCCCGAGTGGCCTGCGGGTTTGTGCAGGACTCACTTTTGTTACCCTGGTTAAATACCGTGAGTATAAGCTGTAATATTGTTTGTTAGTTATTGCAGTGAAACTGCGAGCCTGGGTTTTGAATTTAATTGTGAGCTCGGTTTGTTTAGGAATTCGCCGGCTTACAGCCTCGCGTCAGGATAAGATTAAGTTAGGTCGGTTTAGGATTTCGCCGGCTTCCAGCCTCGCGTCAGGATGGGTTCAAGTGCGGGTGGGCTATGAATTCGCCGGCTTACAGCCTCGCGTCAGGATCGGGTTCAGTTGGGTCGGTTCAGGAATTTGCGAGCTACTAGCCACGCTGTAGGTTAGGGGTAAGTTCGGTCGGTGTGAGCTTTTTAGAATAGGGTTGTTCTTCAAGGCTCCGGTGGACTCTCTCTCAAAGCCGCGGTGGACTCTGACTGCTGAACTCGGTTTTGGGGCTTGCTTTTATATGAATTGGAGCGCTTGCGGGCTCCGTCTAATTTGATGGGTTAGAAAAGGCTCGAGTAGTCACGTACACTCTGCAATCCGACGAGCGATCTTCGCCGGGTGTTTGATTACGGCCCGTGACGTCCTCGAACGGAAAATTTCGTTAAACGACTGTCTGTAAGCTATTTCAAATAGTGAATATTTGATTCACGGTTAATTTAAATACGGTTAATTACGGCAGGTCGTTACATATCCTCCTTACCTCGGGGTACGGGGACGGAAGCTTGGACGGGATTTGGGGTTTTAGCGGGCAATCTGGTCGTGTATTAATTGTACATACCTTCCCTTAGGACCCGGTGATGAGTCCGCACCGCACGGCGTCACCTTTGTTCATTCGAAGGCGTCGTCCGTCTGGCAGGAACAGCGATACCCGGCGGCGTCCGGTGCGTCTCCTCGACTTCCTGGTCCATCCAGAGGCTGAGACTGCGGGGCAATCCTGCACTGGCTTCGCATCGGTCCGCACCACCTCCATGGGTTCGGGGATGCTCAGGACGGGAACTGCGGCCTCTGGTTCGGGAATGCTTCGGACGGGAGCTACGACTTCTGGTTCGGGAGCTACGATCTCTGGTTCGGGAATCCGGCCTTCCACGGAGTGGATCTGGTTCAATGGTCGGATGCCATCAGGGCCGGTCCAGGTGGAAATGTCACAGGGTTGGCCGTCCAGCTTCCAAGGCAACTCGGCGGTACCCAGAATATGGCGGCGGATGATTGGAGATGGTGTCCTCGGGGTAACCGGTAGGCCTTCTGGAGTTTTCGGTTCCGGAGACTGGTATTCCTCGACCTGACCGGCTATTGTTCCAGAGGACACGGGGGACCCTCCAAACAAGAGTTCCATCCTTCTGGCCAAGTACTCGCCTGGAGACTGGGGCTGCGGTGGCTTCTTAATAGTCGCAGGTGGTGTCGCGGGCAACGGCGACAGCATCTTAGGCACCGGACTCCACTGGAACATAAGTGCCTTACCGGTCCAGGGCCGGATCTTCCTGGTTCCGCATCTGGGATTCTTCACTTTTACTGGAGCCATGTTTCCTTCGAAGACGGACTGGTATGGACTAGCTGTTGGAGCGGCTGCTCACCCCTTTATACCCGCTCGGTATCCGATTAGTACCGCTCTCCGGTAAGCTGGTCAGGTATTTGAGAGGGGAAACTAACATTAAGTATTTTAGGGTTTAAGCACGGGTGTGCAACTAATCCATTATCTGGCAATGACGTATGGAAACGGCTGTTCGTGGGCTTACTCACCCGACTCCTCTGCGAAACTGATGTTCGTCGCATGGCGATAACGCCGCAGGGTCCTCCTTCGCACCCAACCAACCACCCGAGGTGCTTTACGGAGTCGGGGCCTGGAGATCTTCGTGGGCTGGCTTAATGTCTTTGACGTGGACTGTCCCGAGGTCCTTATTCTTAGCCACGTCCTTCAGTACCACGATGACTGGAGATACTATCTTCCGCACTTCGTAAGGTCCGGTAAATTTCGGTGCTAATTTAGCTGAAAACCCCTTTTGAGCATCGGATAGCACCCGATTCTTTTTGTATACGAGGTCACCCACTCGCGGTCGGTACGCCCTCCGTCGTAGGTTGTAGTGGTGACTCTGCTGTGCGAATGCGTTAGCCAAGTTTTGTCGTACAATTTCCTGTAAGTCTTTCAGCTTTTGTACTTGCTGAGCATATTCATTCTGCCGGGGTTCGGGTGCGTCTCCCTCTACTTCATCGTCGGTGCGGGCTCGAACCGAGTTTGGTGGTAACATCTCTCTCCCTAAATTCAGGAGGGCCGGGGTGAATCCGGTCGATTCATGGACGGCGGTGTTTAGCGCGAAGTTCACCTCGGATAACCACGCGTCCCACTTCTTTTGGTCGCCCCCGGCTAATTGAGACACTATTGTACCGATTACCTTATTCGTCCGTTCCACCGGGTTCGCCTGGGGTGTGTATGGAGGGGTTAATCGGTGTTGAATTCCTAATTCTCGGGTCATCAGGTCAAAGTCCTTATTTACAAATTGGGGCCCATTGTCCGAGACTATGACCCGTGGGGTTCCAAAGCGGTACAGGATTTTTCCCTTTAACGCCTGTATAACTGTTTTCGCGGTGGCCTTTCTCAGCGGGTGCAGCTCCACCCACTTGGTAAACCTATCCTGAAACACTAATAGATACGTATTTCCCAGGGAAGACCGCGTTAGGGGGCCTATTAGATCTGTGCTGATTATCTCCCAGGGTCCTCGAACCCGGGACCAGCACATCTTACCAGCTGGCTGTTGCTGTGACACCTTGTACTCTTGGCATAACCGACATGACCTCACGTACCTGACTATATCTTGCTTCATACCCGGCCAGTAGTAATGTTGCCGAACCTTGGCCATAGTTTTGTTAGTGCCCAGGTGTCCAGCTGTCGGGGAATCATGGCACTCCCTTAGTACTTCGGTTTTCTGCGCTTTTCGTACGCATAATTTCCAATCTACGTGGAACCCTGCCGCGATGTCTTCGCCCACGCTGGGGAAGCTTCGGAACAACTCCCCGTTCTCTATCCGAAACTGGTCGTAGTCCTCTGGTTCCTTCTCGACCCGCTGGATCATTCGGGTTACCCAATCGGTTTCTTCTTCGGGTCTATTGGCGGCTACCGGCGTCACCGGAGGAACGTCAAGGGAACTCGGTGGGATGTGTCGGGAAAGGGCGTCGGCTACCTGATTCAAGGCCCCTTTCCTATACGTTACCTCGAAATCGTATTGCTGCAGCTCCAATGCCCATCGGGCCAATCTCCCAGACGGATTTGGAAAGGACTGCAGCCACTTCAAGCTGCGGTGATCGGTGATGACGGTAAAGTGGTACCCCTCTACATACCCCTTAAATTTCTTCACCGCGAAGATTACCGCCAAACACTCTTTTTCCGTGGTTGAGTAATTCCGTTCGGCCGGAGTCAGGGAACGACTGGCGTAGGCAATTACTCTCTCTTCTCCCTCTTGCTCCTGGGTGAGAACGGCACCAAGCCCCGTATCGCTCGCATCTGTCTGTAATACAAATGGCGTTCTAAAATCGGGACAGGCTAAAATAGGAGCAGAGGTCAGGGCCTCCTTTAATTCCTGGAAGGCTTGGTCCTGCCGGGCCGTCCACTGGAAGGGGGTTTTTTTCTTGATCAGCTCATTCAACGGGGCGGCGATGTTGGAGAACTGGGGTATGAACTTGCGGTACCACGACGCCATGCCTAGAAAGCTCCTCACCGCTTTGGGATTTGTCGGTACTTCCATCTTTCGGATGGCCTCCACCTTTTCCGGATCGGTATGTATTCCCCTCCTGGTCACCATGTGCCCTAAATATTTTAGTTCGGTTTGACAGAACTTACACTTCTCGGGATGGAGCCGCAGACCAGCCCTTCGTAACCGGCTTAGGACTTCCTTTAAATTCGCCAAGTGCTCCTCGAACGTATTCCCGACGACAATGATGTCGTCCAGGTAGCAGAACGCCTTGGGTTCTAAGTCGGGGCCGATGATTTGGTCCAAAAACCGCTGGAAGGTGGCCGGGGCCGAATGGAGTCCGAAAGGGAGCACTGTAAACTGAAACAGGCCTCTACCTGGAACGGTAAAAGCAGTGATGGGTCTGCTTTCTTTTTCTAGACTTATTTGCCAATACCCCTGTTTTAGGTCGAGGGTGCTGATGTACCTTGCTCCCCGGAGTTTATTCAAGATCCCGTCTATAAATGGGATGGGGTAGGCATCGGCGTTTGATATTTGATTGACCTTCCGGAAGTCTATGCAAAACCGGTATTTCCCGGACGGTTTCTTGATGAGTACCACCGGGGAGCTGAACGGGCTGGTGGAGGGCTCAATGATGTCGTCTTCCAACATGGCATCGACCTCGTGGTCGATCAGGGCCTGCATGGCCGGGTTTCGGGGGTAGTATCGCTGTTTTATGGGTTGCGCGCCGTCCTTCAGTCTAATTCGGTGTTCCACCAACGTGGTCGGGCCCTTGAGGTCCGCGAACTTCGGCAACTCGTGATCTAGAAACTCCTGTAGTTTCTCCTCCTGGGGTTTGGACAGTTCGTGGAGCCCGCCCAGCTTTTCCCCTGCATCGTAGGTCACGAGGGGCATCACTACACCCTTTAAGCGCACGTGCTGAAAAGCCGGTGTTATTTGGGCCTCACCTGCCTGCAGGAAGTCCAATCCCAGGACCACGTCCGTGGCCAGGGTGGGAAGGCAGCTGGCCTCCAACAAGAGCGATACTCCGTTTGCGGTGATCGGTATTTGGTAGACCCCGGTGGCTTGCACGAGGCTCCCATCGGCCAACTGTACCCGAGTCTGGCTGGTCTTGTTACATTGGACTCCTCGTCGGTGGAGGTGCTCCTGGACCCGGTGACTGATGTACGATCGGGCCGCCCCAGTGTCTACGAGGCCCTTAAAGGTCGTACCTTCGACCTCCATACTCAAAAAGAGCCGGGCGTCCAGTGTGGCTACGGGTTTATTTTCTATTTTGGGTACACAAAATTCTCTTACCCGGCTTAGCCATGCGGTCCAATCTTCGGTCCTCTTTATACGGGGGAAGGTCTTGGTCGCCCTTAGACAGGAGAGCCTCCCTCTTCTCGTCGGGCGATGGCGTTTCCCGGCCGCCGACATAGACAATCCCGGGTGAAGACGCCGTCCTTCCCGCAGTAAGAACAGAACAGCTTACGGGGTCCCTGGCATTGTTGCCGAAAATGGCCTCGCTGTCCGCAGCGCCAGCACCGGTCCTCTCGAACGTACTGGTTGCCCTTGGGTTCAGGTCGGCGGTTGGGTTCCTTCGGGGCGGTAATAGACGATATCGGTGGTGTCTTCCCCGGAGGTTTCTTTTTCCATCGGCTCGGGTTATAGGCCGTCTCGGCGGCGTAGGCTTCGCTCGGGGTGGGTGGCGAACGACACGTGGAGTTTTCGACCTGAAGTGCCTCGAACTCTTCGGCTAGGGTCACCAGTTCGCTCAGGCTCTTAAAATCCCTACGCCTCACGTATAGTTTGTACTCGGTCCGGAGATTCTCATATATTCTCTCCAGCTGCGTGTCTGGCTCCGTGTTTCCCGAGCGGCGCAACAGTGTTTGTATGTCGGTGACGTAATCCACCACTCTTTCCTGGTCTCCTTGGGTTCGTCTTCGTATTTCTTCTTCGAGCCAAAACCGGGGCCGTGGTGGCATGAAACGCTTCTGGAAGCTCGCCGTGAACTGGTCCCAGGAGTTCCATTCGGCCTTGTTATTTCGAAACCACAGGAGGGCCTTGTCTTTAAGGAGTTCGGGTAAAGAGGTCAGTATACCTACCTCCTCGATTTTATAACAGGTTTTCAGCTCGTCGATTCTTTCCAGGAACGAGATGGGGTCGGATGTGCCGTCAAACTTGACGCCCCACTTGCGGATCACGTTGCAGCTTTCCGCCATCTTCGTCTGTGGAGTTGCTTCCTCCATTGGGGTTTGCCCTGGCCGGACGTTCTTTTTGCTTTTTATAAACCCGGCGATTCGAGCTCGGAGGTCTTGGACGGTTCCTACTTCTGGTAGCTGGTAGCTTCTGGCTAGGGTTCGTAATTCCTCGTCCTTTAATTTATAGATCCACGAAGTTAACGTTCCTTTTTCTTCTGTTGTAGGTCCAGGTTCTGACATACGGAAGGGATTATTATTATCTTACCCGTCGGTCCGGTCGGTCTGGTCGGCTGGTACGGTTTCCTCGGGCGCCTTTCGGTTCAGGTACGGGGATGTCCTCTGCTGGATCCTCCGGTTCCTCAAGTCCCTGCTCGGTGGCGTCAAATGTAACCCCCCCCAATTGGGGTTACGATTATGCTTCAGGTAGCTTAGTCGAAGATGAGGTTCGTTGAGGCTATAATGAAATCCACACAGAGTTTCGATGTAAATGTTTAATAAATTATAACGTCTTTCTAATGTACAGGTAATAATAAATAAAATACAATTATAAATGAAAGGGTATGACTTTGACTATTACATAATACAAAACTGAATTCAACAAAATACACTGAAATAATAAGGATTCTGAAATAATAACTCAAAGTTTATGGCACGGAAGCGGCACGTGATTTCGCCCCGAAATCGCGGTGAATTGTCTTCTCGGACGGTGTGCCGCTCTCTCTGAGCGGTGTTCCTGACGTGTGGACTGCCTTACGGCGCCGGTGCGGCTTGGGCTGATCGGAAGAGGCGGTCCGTGAATGTCAGTGTCAAAACTGCAAACGGCTTTGTTGGTGTCGCGTAATCGGGCTAAACAAAATGCTATTTAAAAATGGATTAAGCAATTAACAGGAAGGTGTCTGAGGTCTGGATGCGTTCGTATTCGATCCCGAGTGGCCTGCGGGTTTGTGCAGGACTCACTTTTGTTACCCTGGTTAAATACCGTGAGTATAAGCTGTAATATTGTTTGTTAGTTATTGCAGTGAAACTGCGAGCCTGGGTTTTGAATTTAATTGTGAGCTCGGTTTGTTTAGGAATTCGCCGGCTTACAGCCTCGCGTCAGGATAAGATTAAGTTAGGTCGGTTTAGGATTTCGCCGGCTTCCAGCCTCGCGTCAGGATGGGTTCAAGTGCGGGTGGGCTATGAATTCGCCGGCTTACAGCCTCGCGTCAGGATCGGGTTCAGTTGGGTCGGTTCAGGAATTTGCGAGCTACTAGCCACGCTGTAGGTTAGGGGTAAGTTCGGTCGGTGTGAGCTTTTTAGAATAGGGTTGTTCTTCAAGGCTCCGGTGGACTCTCTCTCAAAGCCGCGGTGGACTCTGACTGCTGAACTCGGTTTTGGGGCTTGCTTTTATATGAATTGGAGCGCTTGCGGGCTCCGTCTAATTTGATGGGTTAGAAAAGGCTCGAGTAGTCACGTACACTCTGCAATCCGACGAGCGATCTTCGCCGGGTGTTTGATTACGGCCCGTGACGTCCTCGAACGGAAAATTTCGTTAAACGACTGTCTGTAAGCTATTTCAAATAGTGAATATTTGATTCACGGTTAATTTAAATACGGTTAATTACGGCAGGTCGTTACAAACTTCGAGAGAACAGGAAAACAGGAAGCTGAGATAAATGAAAGAATCGACAAAGCAATAAAACTATACTACGCAATGAGCCAAAAATTCATAAATAAAAAAGAAATAGCTAAACAGACAAAAATAAAAGTTTTTAATACGATATATAGACCAGTCCTAACCTATGGTTGTGAATCGTGGGTACTCTGAAACAGACAAAAAACAAAATACAAGCAGCGGAAATGAAGTACCTTAGACGAGTAAAGGGAGTGACCAGAAAAGATAGGATCAGAAACACACAAATAAGGGAAGAACTAGGAGTACAACCAGTACTGCACTTTATCGAGCAGCGGCAACTTAGTTGATGGGGACACATACAACGAATGAACAATAACAGACTAGTAAAACTAGTATACGAAGCGAGACCACAGACAAAGAGGAAAAGAGGTAGACCAAGAAAAACATGGAACCAAGACATAAGTAGAATACTCCAAGATAGAGGAAAAACATGGGAAGAAGCAAAAAACCTAGCAAAAAACAGAAAAGAATGGAAAAAATTTATAGATACGAAATGAAACATAATGTAAATATATAAAGTAAGATGTATAAAATAAAATGTAAAAAGCAAACCCGACACCGATTAGGTAAAAGGGAATATGATTATAAATAAAAAAAAATAAATAAATGGAACATGATAGAAACAAAATTAGATAAAGTCTTTATATGATTCCTGGTTCAAAAAAAATTCTATTTGGTATAGATTTGAAGTTAATCGGAGCAATATATGCATTTTATAGAATTCAAGAATAAATCCAATATGGCGGCTTTCCCATACTTAGATTTTTCTAGACTTTTGATATGTTGTTGGGGATATTATTCCAAGTCTAAAAAACCTTACTTTATTTCTTTTACAATTAGTTTGATGTTTTCAACTAAAATGACTAGCCTATAATAGGAATCAAAATATCCCCAAACATCAAGATCGCAAGCTGTATTAATGAAAATCTCAAACATCGGAAATCGAAATCTTAAAATGTCAAACTTCAAAGTATGTGTTTCAACCTTCCAGTTTAATATGTTAACTTTACAGTATTTTTATTGAATTTAATTTTTTTATAACAAAGATTTTATACTTATTTCAAACAAAACTTATCTTAATATTTCATTTCTGTATATAAAAATTAATAAATCGTAAATGTCATTAAATAGTGTAAATTGTATAAGTGTATTAAATGGTAATAAATCATTGTTGTTTTATTATTGTTAATAGATTAGATTGCACAACAATATATAAATCTCCCTAAGGAGACTTTGACATTTTTTATAGTAATTCAAATAAACTCTTAGAACATATTTTGCGTGTAAACAAATTTATTGTAGTTTGTGCTGATTTTAACTGTGATTTTTTAATTCAAGATTACTGGGCTGAGGAGTTGCTACAACTATTTTCCGCTCATAATTTAATACCTCATGTTAACAGTAATACCAGAGTGACAGCCATCTCAAGTACCCAAGTAGATAATATTTTTTCAAATTTTGAAGACGGTTGTGCAAAGTGCCAGGTGATATCCTCAAATTTGTCAAATCATTTCCGTCAGGTAATGACTGTGTCAGGTGCTAATTCCGCCGCACTAAGACAACCTATAGGGCGACGTCGAAGTCGGGTGGCTCGCGGCTAGCAAAAGCAGTGGGGAGAAGGGGGGGTTCGACACGGTTAATGCTTCAGATGGGCGGTCGTAATCAGGCGGAAAACGGGCGCCACTGCGGTGGTCACCCAGGATGGTCTCGAGGAACGTACCGCAGATAGGTTCCTACTGGGCTTGAGGGAGGGTGGCTGCATCATACTGCTGGATGCTACTTACCCTTTCTTACTGAAAGAAACACTGCTACTGGTAGGCAGGCTCACAAGGCTGTACACAATTATCAAGATAAACACAAAACACAAATAAAAGGCAATAGTGAATGGATGTAAGAATTATTCAAAATATGAACACGGGATGAATGCATAAATTCTATCTTATTTTGTCCTACTGTCCTACTGCAAAGATGTTTAACAGCTAGGCTCCCTCAATCGCAAGAAAATGGGTGCTAATGATAAAACTTAGACTAAAAATCTGGTTACAAGTGACTTTTAAACATACAACACGAAATTGGTAAGCGCCATGACAGTTCGCACTGCTTTTAATCGTCACCACTGGTGCAAATATGTTACGCAGTGATTTAAGCACCTCACCCGAACGGATTAAAAAGGGGCGCTTGTTGTACTTAAGCTACGGACAATAGTTAACTGGTGCCTGTATACAAGTAATCTGTGGTATACGGTATTAGTTAGGGTTGAAGTTGGTAGAGTTCCAATCGGCTCGTGCAAGGGCGGTCTGAAATATTGTTACCTGAGCGAGGGCTTCGTTTGGCAGAGGGTGGCCCAGTGGAAGCCACGGCAGACTTCTTGTTTCAGGGAAAGTAGCAGCGGTCGGTATGGAAAGGGGCTGTGCCCTTTCCCGGAAGGGTGTGTGCCCTTTCCCGGAAGGGTGTGTGCCCTTTCCTGGAAGCGGGTGCGAAGACTAGGGGGTTCCTAGGGGTCGTAAGTTACTTGATCCAAAACGAAACCGTGTGAAAACTAAATTGAGAGACTTTTCCGGAATTGGCCTACGAGAGTCCGGAAAGAAAATTCGCTACGACCGACTGATATAAAAGCTGGCTGTACTCTGCTTTGTCTCTTTACTTTTCTGTAAGGCGAACAGGACGTTAGAAGAAGATGACCAAACGCGCCTGGCTGTACGCGAGGCGGAAGTATGGAAACCTTGGGTGGCGTAACTTTGGCGTAACCTTGCGATCGGGTGATTCCTCCGTTCCTCGTACTTTATTAACAAAGAAATATACTGAAACAAATATTAGATCATCCTATTCGGGACTCCGAATTATTAAAAAAAGAATGCGCCGACCTGGCGTTATTTTCGCGGATTCTGCAAACTTCAGGCGGTCTTAAACTTCGAGCGACAGGACGTATTACACTCAATTTACACAAAAATTCAAACGCCGTGACAACTGCCGATTATAAGGTAAATATAAATAAAAACGAAAATTATTTCCGACGTCAACGAAAAGTTACTCAACATTCTAAATTTTAAAAGTGACATATCTTTAGAAACTTGGTAAGAGGTAATCATTGTAAATGGTGCTAATGAAAAATATGATAATTTTATAAATATTTTCAATTATCATTTTAATAATCATTTTCCAGTTATCAAATCTAAAGTCACCAAAAATTACAAAATTTGTATATGACCCAGAAATAGAAAGGTGGTTTTTGTACATTAAAGATTTAAACTTGATCTATAAAGTATAAAGCTACCAAAAACGAAAACATTCGTAACAAATATAAATTTGAAAAAAATAAATTTAGTAGGTATTAACAAAACTACAAAAGAACCATAAATGATAACATAATTTGTAATTCATCTAACAAATTCAAAAGTACTTGGGCCCTATTAAACTGTATGCCCAACAAGAACAAAGAGACTACCCTTGTACAAGGTGGTCCAAATTGGACACTTTTGATAGGAAACACCAATTTCTAGAGGAGATAGAAAAAAACTAACCTACATGTTACGAGCTCGATTTTTGTGAGAAAGTGAATGCCGAAAACCGCACATCGATATCTTGAACTGTTTAGAAGATATAGGGTGGTTTTCAATTTTGTGCATTTTTGACCCACCCCCGTAACTTATTTATTTATGAATATTTTTTGTTTCTGTAAAAACATTCTTAAGGCACTTTTTTTAAAGGAATCCAATGGTGTCCCAAGTTTTTTTGTAAAAAGAATGGTTTTGAAGATATGACATAAACTTGTATTTTTTCTTATGGACTACCCTATATATTTTTGCATATTCTTTTTCTAAATATATAAAATACTTGCTACTTTCCTTTTTAAACATTTATTTTATAACAGCTGTAAGTTTATTTCGTTTTATTGTTCAACATGGCACTCCAGATTAACAAAATTCATCTATAGTATTTTAGAAACAGCAATAAGAAAAAATACAAGTTTATGTCATAGCTTCAAAACCATTCTTTTTACAAAAAAACTTGGGACACCATTGGATTCCTTTAAAAAAAGTGCCTTAAGAATGTTTTTACAGAAACAAAAAATATTCATAAATAAATAAGTTACGGGGGTGGGTCAAAAATGCACAAAATTGAAAACCACCCTATATCTTCTAAACAGTTCAAGATATCGATGTGCGGTTTTCGGCATTCACTTTCTCACAAAAATCGAGCTCGTAACATGTAGGTTAGTTTTTTTCTATCTCCTCTAGAAATTGGTGTTTCCTATCAAAAGTGTCCAATTTGGACCACCTTGTACATGTGAGTCGTACTAATATGATTATTACCAATCCGAATGAAGTACATAGTAGAAATTATTAGTGAACATTTTGCTTCGCTTCAAGATAACCGTAAACGTAGTACTTCGACTAATGTTAGTACGCATTCAAAACCTTTAAATTTCTTTTTTTTCTTCCCCACAGATGAGGCAGAAGTCAAAAAAATAGTTTCTTAATTTCCCAACAAATTTTCATCTGTTATTGATGACATTCCTTTAGTTCTGATAAAACAAGTAATTAAAAATATTTCTTATCCTTTAGCTAATACGATAAATAAAAGTCTCCAAACTGGAATCTTTCCCGATCGGCTAAAAACCGCAAAAACAAATCCCATCCCAAAAAAGGATAAAACCAATGACTTAAATAATCTAAGACCTATATCTTTGTTGCCCGCCTTCTCAAAAATTTATGAAAAAATAATTCAGGACAGGATACTTTCCTTTATGACTATAAATAACTTTATATGCCGGCGTATCATAATGACAACTTTATGTCATTGTATTTGAGTGACGTAAGGCAGTTCATTATAGTCCAAGGACCATAATGAATCCATTATGGGCCAAGGACCATAATGAATCCATTATAGTACTCAATTTAAAAACTACTAAATTCAAAAAGTACTCTTACACGACATTTTCTGCAATTTTCTTCAAATTCGAAGGTAAACTTTCATTAGAATCACTCATTTTCTTAAATTTTACTACAAATTCAATTTGCAAATTGTGAAATTGCAAATTAATTTTAACAGCGCTTTCTACTTGACAGCAGTGTTTGACAGTAAATAAAGCGCGGCTTGCTTACTATTTTTTATAATAATAACTGAATGCACCTGTCGTTTCAAAAATACTATTTTAAATCTTTAAAAATATACATACTGATGCCAGCATATAAAATTTTGTATGTAATTCGGATCATAAACGATCATTATGGTACACGCCGTGTATTCACGGCTAGTACCACAATGATCGTCATTATGATCCTTATTACATAAATAACTATTATGTCCGACTGCATCATAATCACTTGATTATGGATGCATTTAGTGTCCATAATGTGTCACTTTATTGGACTAGTACTTTTACTTTATACTTTATTGGACTCATCTGTCACTGTCACAAAATGGAATTTTTTATTTACATGAAATAACAAATTCAAACAATTTAATTAATATATTTATTCTTTGGCACTTGCTGCCAACTCTTCTACACTTTCTAAAGTATCAATTTCTTTGTATAAAGATAATAAATTATGAAATCGTATTTAAACAATTTTTGACATTTGCAACACTAGAAAAGCACACTAAGTTATACCGAATTTGTATATAGGGAAATAAAAAAATAATTTTAGAAGATATTCAGTTCCTCTAGAGCAGTCGAACATAAAGCTTTGTATGTAACTCGTACATAAACGAACTTTATGGACTCGCCTCATTTATTAGACTCGCTCGCAAGCTCGCTCGTCCATAAACAGCGACTCGTCCAATAAAGTTCTACTTTATGTCCTTGTTACATAAATAGCTATTATATGCCGGCGTATCATAATGACAACTTTATGTCATTGTATTTGAGTGATGTAAGGCAGTTCATTATAGTCCAAGGACCATAATGAATCCATTATGGGCCAAGGACCATAATGAATCCATTATTATGGTACTCAATTTAAAAACTACTAAATTCAAAAAGTACTCTTACACGACATTTTCTGCAATTTTCGTCAAATTCGAAGGTAAACTTTCATTAGAATCACTCATTTTCTTAAATTTTACTACAAATTCAATTTGCAAATTGTGAAATTGCAAATTAATTTTAACAGCGCTTTCTACTTGACAGCAGTGTTCGACAGTAAATAAAGCGCGGCTTGCTTACTATTTTTTATAATAATAACTGAATGCACCTGTCGTTTCAAAAATACTATTTTAAATCTTTTTTATCCAATTCAGTTACGAAATGTCAACATTTCGACATTGATTTTAGCTGTGAAAAGTGGTTCATTTTGTAACTAGTTACAAAATATGATCCCATTTTGTAACTAGTTACAAAAAGATGATTTGAGTTGCGAAAAGTGGTTCATTTTGTAACTAGTTACAAAATATGCTCCCATTTTATCACTCCCATTTTATCACGATGACCCAACTCCTTTTTTAAGAAGATGTGGCATTTACATTTTGTTATTTGAATTGGATAAAATCTTGTATGAAACACGTTGCAAAACATGTCTTTTTATCACATGGCGTGTTGTTCATCTCGGCTTCGCCTCGACGAACGATTTCACGCCTGGTGATAAAAAGTCCATCATTTTGCAACTCGTTGCATAAATAGCTATTCTAACACTAATATCTTATACTGTTTGTATGGTGCATAAGAGCTCACTTGTTATGTTGCCTTTAAAATACGTTTTCTCTATAAAATACGTCGTCAATGACAACGTATTTTATAGGCCTTTAAAATACGCTTTTCTCTATAAAATATGTCGTTGCCGAGCAATCTTAGCATTTTGTGTATCGTAACGCGTCTCAAATAATAATTTATTAGAATTTCTAATAATATATTAGTGTTAGAAAAAATCTTGAAGACAACTCGTGTTTTATTGTTTAAAAATCTCGTTCTATCAAATCCTCGGCTCACTTCGTTCGCTCGGATTTGGACTACGACCTTGATTTTTAAACCTTCTATAAAACACTTGTTGTCTTAATAGTTATAAAAATATACATACTGATGCCAGCATACAAAATTTTGTATGTAATTCGGATCATAAACGATCATTATGGTACACGCCGTGTTATCGGGCTCGGCTGTTCACGGCTAGTACCATAATGATCGTCATTATGATCCTTATTACATAAATAACTATTATGTCTGTTAGTCAGTTCGGTTTTCTTCCAGGGAAGTCCACTATTGACGCCCTTAGTAAGAGCTTATGTTATATTATTGAACAATTTGACCTAAAGAACTTTGTTTCGGGCATATTCCTTTACCTGTCCAAAGTGTCCAAAGCCTTTGATCGCTTAGATCACAACACTCTCTTTACGAAATTGGAAAAGATGCCATACTTTTACATAGGGAAGGAGTCTTAAACTATTTAAATCTTATCTCAACAACAGATCTCAAATCGTATCGGCTATATCAATAAATACTCAAAATATAATACTGAAAAGATGCATACGAAAAATGAAGGTTTTCAGGCTATTCGAACTATATTAAAATCAGGTAGGCTATACACTGGGTATTTACCAACATTATGCCAACTAACTATTTAATTTAACTTTTAATTATAAAAATTGATTACATTAGATATACTTGTAACTTAAAAATTACAGGGCAGCAAAAAATAGAACAATGGTGGAAGAACGGAACCAAAAATGGTTTTACAAATTCTGTTCAAAATGCTCTCCTCCACTTTCTATACAAGCAGCAGTTCTTCGCAATAGTGATTGACGAACAGATTGGAACACATGCATGTCCTGTCTCACAACTTCAAAAGCATTCTGAATTCGTTGTCGAAAAGTTTCTACTTCCTCAATTTCGCCGTCGTACACAAAAGACTCTATGCGTCCCCAAAGGAAAAAATCCATCATATTCAAATCTGGACATCATGCGGACCAGTTTGTGGGACCCCGACGTCCTATCCAGCGACCAGGAATAGTTTCATCTAACCAATGAGGAATTTTTACGTGACCTCCGCAAACAATGGTGGGAGATGTAAATCAGCTGATCTGGAGATCAACAAAAAGAATGGCAGACGTATGCGTAATACTAGCATTCATGCGTCTTGTGGATTATTGGGTTATTGTAGTGAATTTAATTTTTGTTAACCATATCCAGGCTTCTTCTTAAACCTTTTAATCACCCCTAAAAAGTAAGTATGCATGCAAAACTTTTAAATTATCTAGTAATACGTTACCGTGCTAGCGTAAATTTTAAAACTTTTAGTGGCACATTCTTGTGCAATTGTTGAGTGTACTAATAACAGTAAACGAAATTGGCAAAAAAGTAATATACTTTACCTTCTGAAAGGGATAAGAGAGGGAGAGTATTACAAGAAAGAATTAAGAGGCGCCCAGCTTGGATAGAAGCACTATATCGGTCTGACTTGACAGACTCCAAAATTAAAAATATGAGGATCTGCTCGGATCACTTTGTATCAGGTACGTACTTAGTTATTTATTTGTAGGTACTATAGTTGTATCTACACAATTGCTCGATAGTCATGCAAATTTATAGGAAAACCAACCGAATTTGGTAACATTGGTAATCCAGATTATGTTCTCCATGTCAATATGGATTATTGTGCTACCAAAGGTAGCCCAAGGATTGCTCTCCGAAGATATACCAGGGTGAAAGAGAGACAGTTGAGAGTAAGAAAATTAGAAGAAAATCGCAGAAAGGTAGGTAACAGTGGTAAAGTAAATAATTACCGAAAGGTGTAATGAATGTATTTTAATTAATATTGCAGTACATGTGCTACATTTAGGTGGTAATTTTGTTTCAGGTATTACAAAATTCTGAAGATCAGATAATTACAACACAAGCAGAATAAATTGTCTAACAAACTGACATTAGTATGACAACTCAAAACAACTAAATTAATTATTTCAAAAATATGCGGTAGCTACTCAAACATCCAAGCCTTCAACTTCAATAGAATAGAAGTCTTTGTTATGGTCCAATTTTCGAGCCAGGTAATGTACGTCATCAATAAATTTTATGACATCATAACTTGGTACGTTACATGAAGTTTCAAACGATTTACAAATTTTATAACCTAAATTTTCTGTTGACATTTTCCTATTCTATCGCAATGACAATGACAATGACATACAACACGATCTGTTAAAAATTTGTAAGTGAAATAATATAAACATGTCAAAAATAATACTAACTTTACAAAAAGTAAATATGAGCTAAATTAGAAAATAAAAACCCCATTTCTTTCTTATTTTCAAAAATTTATGGACCTTGTAATTAAACACGGCTGCCAAATCTTAGAAAACTACAAAAATAATTTATATTTGGCAATTACATTTTGTATTTTTTTCTCCCGCATTATGTTGATGACGCGCATTATTATCTGAATCGCCAATTCGACTATATAAGAATTTTTTGTTCAGCAAATGTATATCTACTAGTATCTCAAAATTTTTCTATTCATACTTGTTAAAATTGCTATTTTTTGTATATTTTTGTACTATAGTCCAGTCAATATACAGGGTGACAATAATCTACCTGTGTTGTATGGGTAACTTTGTTATTATAAAAGTTAGAGAGTCAGCTAAATTAGCAAAGTTGGGCAGAATTTCAAGACAAATTAGATGCCAGTTTGAAATTTGACATACACTTTCAACTTTTTCAAATATTTCGAAAAAACTAAAAACATGCGATTTTTTAAATGTTTTATAATTCCATAACCACCTATTCTAAAACCAAAGTGAAATATGTTTCTTGTAGATATTTTTACGTAGAATTATAAAAAAATATCTACAAAGTCATAGCACTCTCGATTTTTGAGATATAAGCCAAACTTACGTTTTTTTAAATGGCAACCATAGTAGGCTATGGATTCATTAAAGAGCTTATTTTTTGCTGATTCCAAAAATGTATAGGTTGTCATATCTGTTTCCGTTAATTTTCTCAGAATTTGCAAAAAACTGAAGTTAGTGATCATAATTAATAATTAGCTACATAGTATAACAAGAGTGCCTTGGAATTGGAAAACAACAAAACAAATTTAATTGCCAAAGTTAGTCCTGTTTTGCCGATAATTACGGATGTGAATGTGTTAAGTAGTTCTGTTAAAGTTACTAAAAAAATGGCTTACTCGTGGGAAGAAAGACATGTGATGCGAATGCAGCTTCTGAATTGTTTCTGCAAACATACATGGAAAGAAGGCAGCCAGATAAAAGAATTTTTGAAAAACTTGAATCCAATTTAAAACGGTATGGATCATTTTGTAAACCAAAAGAAGCTAAGAAAAATATTAATGAACGAACAGAGGTGCGTGTTTTGGCATACAATACTTTTAAACCAACTGCATCTGTGCGAGAAATTGGACTTGAGTGTCATGTATCCAGAGAACAAGCAAGAACAATTTTGAAACTAAATAATTTAAAACCTTATCGTCATCATGTTGGAATCCAACAGATTTAGAAAGAAGATTCAATTATGCTAGGTATGTGGTTTGTCGAAGAAAGTAAAAGAAACGAAGTATTTTCTCAATTAATTCTATTTACGGATGAAGCCAAATTTACAAATAATGGTTTATTTAATAGAAAAAATCATATTTACTGGCCAAGGGAAAATCCACACTTAACGGTTGAAAGGCCAGAGCAATACGTTTTTTCTATTAACGTTTGATGCGGCATTCTTGGAATAAAACTTCTCGGTCCTTAATTATTTTATGAGGAAAATCTAAATTCAGAGAGGTATTTGCTATTTTTACGTAATCAATACGAAGAAATGTTGGACGATCTTCCATTAAATTTTATACAAAATTTGAACACTTTCAACACGATGGAGCACCTGCTCACAATGCTCACATTGTGCCACACTATTTATTGGAAAGATTTCCTATTTGGATAGGTACCAGAGGTCCTCCCAGGTCTCCGGACTTAACTGCCCTAAATTTTTTTTTATGGGTAACTATTAAAGACAAAGTGTACAAAGAAAAGCCTCATAACATTGATGACCTGAAAATAAAAATAAGAAGAGCTGTAGCCGAAATTAGACATAATACATTAAATAAATTGCAACGTGAAATATTAAAACAATGTCAGTTATGTGTTCAAGAAAATGGTAGTCACTTTGAAGTATTATTATAGTTAATCATTAATTTATTTTTATAGTTACATACATTTATTATTTAGTTCTGTTATCAATAATGATAGTTACTAAGTACCTATTTTATTTGTTATTTGTTTAATTAAAAAAAATTGATAATTTCAATTGTTTTTGATGATGAGTTACTAAACAAGAGACTATGACAAAATTCCAAGGCATTCTTAGTTCATGGTTATTATTTATCATCATTTCATCATTAATTTCAGTTTTTTGCAAATTCTGAGAAAATTAACGGAAACAGATATGACAACCTGCACATTTTTGAAATCAGCAAAAAATAAGCTCTTTAATGAATCCATAGCCTACTATGGTTGCCATTTAAAAAAACGTAAGTTTGGCTTATATCTCGAAAATCGAGTGCGCTATGACTTTGTAGATATTTTTTTATAATTCTACGTAAAAATATCTACAAGAAACATATTTCACTTTGGTTTTAGAATAGGTGGTTATGGAATTATAAAACATTTAAAAAATCGCATATTTTTAGTTTTTTCGAAATATTTGAAAAAGTTGAAAGTGTATGTCAAATGTCAAACTGGCATCTAATTTGTCTTGAAATTCTGCCCAACTTTGCTAATTTAGCCGACTCTCTAACTTCTATAATAACAAAGTTACCCATACAACACAGGTAGATTATTGTCACCCTGTACATACATTCGATCTTGCAAAAGGTCGGGAAGTTTTGAAATTTGGCACAGATCTAGATTTCAAGGTTCTTATTGAGCCCCTGAATTTTCCAATATGGCGTCGCGCCGCTCGCGACGCCATCTTGGAAAAATTGCACCGAAAACCATAAATAGCTCTATATGTCCTAATCCGTTGATTTTATCGAAAAAATACTTCTATACAAAACTATTCTCTATAAAATTTTCTACAATTTTGCTCTGTATGATTTTTTTGTACGGGCAATCATTATGGAGATGCAGCCTCTCAAATACGGGGTAAAAATTAAATGTTGCCTTTGTTCGCATTTTTAGACGTATAAGTTTATTTGTTGCATAAATAAAAGTACATTAAACCGAAATACATTAACAGTGACGAATTCTAGTATGTTAATAGCAAAGAGAAGAATAACCATCCCCCTCCTCTAGCACTCCCTTCTCCAGGAACCCCTTTAGTGGTGGCCCGACGGTCCGGCGCAATCGGCATCCTCGATCTCAGGATCCTCTGGAACATCCTCAACGTTCCCATCTATGTCCTGGATATCTTGAAACAGATGTAAATCGTCAAGTTTTGCATCGTTGTGGTCATCTTGATCTATGTCAACTGCGTTGCTACATGCATTTCCGTCACAAGCAGCACAGATTCTCGAGCATTTCTAACCCGCTTTGCGACAGCTGCAAGCAGGACCACAACCCTTTCGACATTTACAAGAAACGCACTTCAACAGGTTAGCTGGGGCAGGTTCCTTGGGCGAAGTTATGGCCACCAGGCCATCTCTGGATATTTTCCACCCCCAATCGAGTGGATTCTTCTCTACACCAAGCCACTGTTGAACTTGATGGTAAGTTCTGAATGAGTGCAGTCGAGCGGCCTCGCTTGTTGGTGGTAGGGAAGCAAGATGGAAGGTGCTTTTTTGCAGTACACTTGGCAAAAAGATTATAGCGAAGCGAGTTGAGGGTGGAACTGGTTTCGTCGTCGTTATCAGGCTCAGCATCACGATTTTTGAACACTCCAATAATGTCATTAAGAGACCGATAGTTTTTGAGCGTATTGAGAAATTTCACTTTTCCCTTATTGCAGGCGGAGGATGTTGTATCGCAACCACTGAATGCGTGCAAAAAGAGAATGTTATCTGCTACAATTTCGTTGAATTTCAAGCTGCGTGAGTTATACATTTTCTCTGAGATTCGACCCTTGCCTGATTTTCGGAAATAAACGTTGTGGTAATCGTGCCCTAGAGCTGTTAGAAGGACAAGCAGATCAATGTCTTCTCCTACAATATAGACAGACTGCCATGAAGAGGACATCTCCAACGAGGTAGTTACAATAAGGGTATCTGCGTCTTCTACGGCCTGCTTAACCACAAAATCAGCCTCTTCGAATTTCTTTTTAAGCATTGCGATTAAACGACCTTTGTTTGATTCATTCGATAAGAAGCGTTCCTGAAATGAAGTCACCTTAATGGTTTCAGCGAAGATTACTTCTACGGAGTTGTGGACCCGTGAGCGCCGTAATCGTTCGGCGGTTTTGGTGCTATTGACCGTCCCTGTAGCTGGATATCCGTCGAAAACTATGATTGCATTTGAGCTGTAATTCTTCTTGACATATTGGAGGTATTTGCTACATATTATCCCGAAAGAGTCATTACTATGCCAACGTACTTTATGGAGGAGGTGTCCTCCGTCGACTACATGAATGTTTGGTTCGCATAGAGTGTGCTCAATTGGCTCAAAAACAGCATACAAAGAGGATTTAGTTCCCTTGCGTATACCATCTTCCGTGAATAACGATAATGGGAATGGTGCAAGTTCGTAATGAAGGTACTCTTGCAATTGTTGTTCGGTCCTCTTAACAATACACATTCTTTGAAAAAGCAATAGCGGGTTAATGGGAACCACAACGCCATCGACTTTTATGCCGGAATTGATGGTTGAAAGTGGAAGAACTCTATCTTTCCTTTTCAGTTGTATGGAAGCGAATGTTTGTCCGATAATTTGATGCACAGCAGTTGTACCCGCTTCACGCGCCATATGACAATTTATGGAACTATTGCCGACGATCCCTGTACTAAGGGAGACAACACAATCGTTCTCAACAAACGGAAAGTATTACTCTTAATGTATTTCGGTTTAATGTACTTTTATTTATGCAACAAATAAACTTATACGTCTAAAAATGCGAACAAAAGCAAAATTTAATTTTTACCCCGTATTTGAGAGGCTGTATCGCCATAACTATTGCCCGTACAACAAAAGTATACGGGGCAAAATTGTAGAAAATTTTATAGGTTTTATAGTTTTGTATAGAAATATTTTTTCGCTAAAATCAACGGCTTAGGACATATACAGCTTTTTATGTTTTTCGGCGCCATTTTTTCAAGATGGCGCGACGCCATGTTGGCAAATTCAGGAGTTCAATAAGGACCTCGAAATCTAGCTCTATGCCAAATTTCAAATCTTCCCGACCTTTTGCAAACAAATCGCTTTTTTTTGTCTATATTGACTGGACTACTAACAATTGATATAAATTTATTTGTTTTCTTAATTTTCTAGTTATTCTTTAATTACGCTTCAGCTTGAAGTAAAGCCTTGCCATGACATTTAATTATTATCATTCTGAAGTAAACTACCTCCGATTACATATGTTTAATTGAGGATTGACATAGATCAAGGTTATTTCTGAATTTGTAAGTTGGTTTGGCTATTCCATTATTAGTAAATATAAAAAACTTACTGCTTTTTTAAAACAAAAAGGAAATAATCATATTCTAAAAAAGTTCAAAACTCTTTCAAAAAAAGAAATACTTACATTTTTACTAAATGTACCGGATGAAATCTATTTGATGATGAAGGTAATTTATGCAAACTTTTCAAAACCAATTTGGTATGAATGTAGTAATTATTTTAGATTTGTGTTGTGTTTGGCATTGCTGGGGCTTTACGTAATGAATAATTTCTAAATTTAAACGTAAGTGACATAGAGCACAAAGAAACAATTCTGGTTGTTCATATAACTAAACAAAGACCAACAGGCCTCGATTATTTGAGTATTCAGAGTTTGAAGGAAAAGTAAAATCCATGGAATTATTTAACAAATATTTAGCTCTGCATCCTTAGCACACGCCCCACGACCGATGTTTTCTGACTTATAGAAGTGGCAAATGCACAGTCCAGTCAATTGAAATCCATACTTTTGGAAGTGTACCAAGCAAAATTGCCAACTATTTATCTACATTTACCAGAACCATCACTTTATATGGGACATTGTTTTCGTCGAACGTCCGCCACTCTCTTTGCAGGTGGCAGTAAGGAAAATTTAAAACGCCACGGAGGGTGGAAAAGCGACACGATTGCAGAGTCCTATGTTGAGGAATCTGTGTTCAATAACACGAAAATCGCAAAGACGATTTTAGGTGAAGGTCAAACTAACGACATAGTTATTACCGATGAAAATTTCATACATCTGTCACTGTCACCTAACAACCAATCACATTCTAGATATGAAATTATTTTAACCAATCAACATTCAACAAAATTTAATAGGCTAAAGAACTGAATTTTATAAATTAAGTGAAACCGTTTTTACATGTAGTTGAGGGGTCACTTATAAGCTACATAAAATTTAAAATAATAAAAAAAATTTTATCCGCAAAAAAAAATAGAAAATTATCCCAGCAATTTTGAATTACCGCCGGAAAATCGAAAACGGCATGTGACGTACCGCGCCGCACGGATCGGCGATGCCTGGTAAGGTGCCTGGTAATGTGCATAAAATAGACTCTGCAGTGTCAAAGTGACTGGAAAAAATTTAAGGTTAGTATCATGTACCTATTCATTAGGTATAGATAGAAATATTTTACCTGGTGTAGAAGTAGTAGTACTTGTTAATTTTCACAGGCGAAGGAGGTAAATAAACACGTTAAACACATCGCGCTACAACGTTCGCGTATGTTCTGCTGACAGCTGACAGGTGACTATTATTGGTTATCTATGCAGCTGACGCGTTCGGCTACATATGTCACAGCAATATGGCGCGTATACGTGCTCGTTTTGGCGGGAAAATTTTTCATTTGAAATTCCGAATCTTTTTACGCTTTCTTAATAAAAAAAAATTTTTTGTCTTGGGTCTTTTTAATACGGCATAAACATTAAAAAACATTAATTTAAAAAAAATAATTCTGTTGCCTATTACTCGATAATTTTTCTTGTCAAAAAATTATCGATAATTGCACATGTGCAACTGCTGATAATTTTTTGACATTTAAGTTAATATAATAATAATATATCCACCTACCTTAATTTTGGCAATCACGCCAAGTATCAAATCACCTATGCTGTTCAAACAACGAATAAATAATGTCAAAATGGTTCCAGTTTAATATTTTGATTTATGAAATTTTCTTACCAAATATAATACGTGCATAAAAAAATTATTTATAATTTTAGATAAATGTTCATTCAAGCAAGTTGAGGCAGAAAAAAGCACTCATGCACTTCGTGCATTCGTGCTTTTTTCAGCCCAACTTGCTTTCATACACATTTCCCTAAAATTATCGATAATTTTTTATGCACTTATTATAATATTACTGACAATTTAATTCATGTATAAAAAATCCCATAAGCCGCTGTGATTTTGTCACTTTAACAGCGGCTAAAAGTTTGCCCTAACTTTTATCCGGCTAAAACGCTACCTTAACTTCGTGCATTCGTGCTTTTTTCAGCCCAACTTGCTTTCATACACATTTCCTTAAAATTATCGATAATTTTTTATGCACTTATTATAATATTACTGACAATTTAATTCATGTATAAAAAATCCCATAAGCCGCTGTGATTTTGTCACTTTAACAGCGGCTAAAAGTTTGCCCTAACTTTTATCCGGCTAAAACGCTACCTTAACTTTAGTTGCTATGCAACTTTGCCTTGTAAGTTTAATAATTTATTGTAGCTTCAATACCAAATAAAAAAATTAATTTTGTATTGTTCATTCATTAAATTGTCTCGCCGAATTGCACTCGAGGTTTTATTTAGTCGAATATAATTACACATACATTAGACAATACGACACGACACACAAACGTTAACATAGAAGGAGAGTCAGTAGAAATTTCATTAGAATTAGTTGACAAATCGGTTAAAGCTATGAGGAATAATAAAGCAAGTGGTCCAGGAAATTTGACAGCAGAATTAATTAAGAACGGAACGGAAAAATTGAAAAGAATGATAACAGCACTATTTAATCTCTGTATCAGCACCGAAAGCATACCCACAGAATGGAAAATCGGCTACCTTACCTCGCTACACAAAAAAGGCGATAGAAGGAAATGTGAAAACTATAGAGGAATTACAGTTACACCTACATTTAGTCGTCTATATGGAAGAGTTATTAGAGAACTAATTGAAAATGAATATGGCCAACACGAAACAGAAGAACAAAGTGGGTTTCGCGCTGGTCGCTCCTGTTTGGACAACTTATTCTGTTTGAAACAGATAATTGAAAAAAAAAATTAATACAGGAAGGAGTCTCCACTTGCTGTTTATTGATTTAACTAAGGCATATGACAATGTGCCGGTAGGAAAACTATGGGAAGCCTTAGAATCGACAAGTATAAATAATGTTTTAATAAAGGCCACTCAAGAACTATACCGAAATACCACAATTAAAATTAAAGTAGGCAATAAAACAACCAGGGGATTTATATCAAATAAAGGCCTAAAACAGGGATGCTGCATATCCCCCACATTATTTAAAATATACGTGGAATACGCTTTACGAACTTGGAAAAAAAAGTGTGCAGGGATGGGTATACCATTGAATAACCAGATTATGTACACTCTTCAATTCGCCGACGATCAGGTTTTGTTAGCGCAAGATAAAGAGGACCTGCAATATATGACACGGAAAATAAAAGACGAATACGAAAAAGCGGGGTTAACTATGAACTTAAACAAAACGAAGTATTTGTGCATAGGAGAAACATCAGACGATCTGGAATTAGATAACGGTGAAACTATAGCAACATGTGAGAGCTACAAATACTTAGGGGTACGAATAGAACAAGATGGGCGAGATAGAAGGGAGATTAGAGATAGAATATCACAAGGAAAGAAAGCAATAAAAAGACTGAACGGGATATGGTGGCATAAAGACATAAGTTTAGGAAGAAAATTTAATATCTATAATACAAAAATAAAAAGTATAGCACTATATGGAGCAGAAGTGTGGAGATGGACGGAAGCAGACAAGGAGAGACTAGCAGCGATGGAAATGGATGCATTACGACGATCATGCAGAATATCAAGATTAGATAGGGTACGGAATGAAGCAATTAAACAACGGATCGGTCTAAAACACACAATTATAGAAGAAGTAGAAAAACGGCAACTTACATGGTACGGACACGTTATGAGGATGGGGGAAGAAAGATTACCAAAGGCGACATGGAAATGGAGACCCCCCGAAAAACGAAAACGCGGAAGACCCTCAACAACTTGGGAAGGCAGTATTAAGAAAGCAATGAGTGCTCGAAACTTGCAAGAAGAACAGTGTCAGGATAGAGCAAAATGGAGGAAGAGTCTGCAGATCGGACAACGTCGGCAGACGTTATGAAACCGATATATATATATATAATTACACAAGAGGTTTTATTTAGTCGGATATTGCTTAGCAATTAGACGAGAAAAATTGACAGCAGATAAAATCACGACGGCCGAAGGCCGGAGTTGATTTTATCTGCTGTCATTTTTTCGAGTCTAATTGCTGTAAAGCAATATTAGTTTGAGTTTTGCAAATAAATATTTATCCTGACTAAATAAAACCTCGAGTGCAATTCGGCGAGACAATTTAACGAATGAACAATACAAAATTAATTTTTTTATTTGGTATTGAAGCTACAATTATTAAACGTACACGACAAAGTTGCATAGCAACTAAAGTTAAGGTAGTGTTTTAGCCGGATAAAAGTTAGGGCAAACTTTTAGCCCCTGTTAAAGTGACAAAATCACAGCGGCTTATGGGATTTTTTATACATGAATTAAATTGTCAGGATAAATATTTATTTGCAAAACTCAAACTAATATTGCTTTACAGCAATTAGACTCGAAAAATTGACAACTGATAAAATCAACTCCGGCCTTCGGCCGTCGTGATTTTATCTACTGTCAATTTTTCTCGTCTAATTGCTAAGCAATACGTTTTCGTTGCAAATAGTATATTATTATATGAGCGATTATGACAGCCATTATTCACGAAGATGACGTTTGAGCCCACGAGCCGTCAGGCGAGTGGCACAAATCATCTGAGCGAATAATGGCCATAATCGCGAATGTAATACGATACTTTTTCTACACCTATTAAACAAATATATTAGACTCAAATTAGTCAAATTTGATAACTTTGTAAACAAGCAATATGACAACACACTTGGGCGTGTCACGCGAGTCGATTGTCAGCCGCAGAAGGAGTTGATCGCGGGCGATTTAAAATATGATTGGATTAGCGAAATATTGATTTTTGGATTTGTATTTGTGATTGGCCGAAATCATAATTCACTGCAGTGAATTATGAATCCATAATTCACTGCAGTGAATTATAGGTACTATTTTTCACAAAAAAAATGCTAATAATTGCAATATAATTAAATAGGTGTAGAAAAAAATATTTTTCTACTCCCACCATGGAAAGTGGGATTTTCAGACTTCGTCTCCATAGATACGAGTATTGAAAATGAGTGTTTGCCGAACAAGTGAAATTAGCGTGCGGAAAATTTACTTTCCGCACGCACATGCATGATTTTCGGTGCGGCAAAGTATAATTTTGCCGCACCGAAATCAAAATGTCAAATCTGACATTTGATGAATGTCAGATTTGATTTTGCAGAAATATTTAAATTTTTTTATGGAAATGTGGTTGTAGAAAAAATAGTGTGTAATACATGTGTTAAAAGCAAGGAGTATAAAAATAGAATAGGAGCAGCCACTCGGTTAATGTGGCGTGTTGATGTAAAGCACGCATTGTGCGACAGAGATCCTGTGACAAAGACGCTGGAGGGGAGCCTTTCACCTCCAGCGGCCGGCCACCGGCTCGCATGCTTCTTATATGATTCAGTTCAATTGATAATTTTATTTAAGATCGTCTTTCTTATATTATTTTAATTAAAATTTTATAGCTTTTCAGTAACTCCGTGACAGATGGTCTTATGTTGTATTATTTAAACAAAGGAACTTAAAGAATTGGACGACGCAGATATGACAATTTTATTCACAAAAAAATGGACGATCTTTTTGATTCTCCAAATTCGAGTAAGGGAATCAAGTTAGGTTCTGCAGAAATGAAGGTTACCTAATTACATAAAATGAGAAGAAATCAATATTTATTTTCTAAGTTAATAATAATAATAATAATAATAATAATAGTTTATTGTCCAACAGCAAATGCCAATTACAGGACAAAAAGAAAGAAAAGAACATTATAAATATGGGCAAAACAATATACAATGATGCATAATATCTTAAGCTAACAAGCAGACAAAATAATAATTACATTAATAAATACATTAAATAAATCTAATAAAATACTATTTCTAATCTAAAACATGCAATAGAGATGACAAACTAGAATTAAAGATATCATAGCTATTACAGATTTCATTGTAATGGGAGCACATGGTTACCACAGGTGATTTTTTCAATAAATTTGTTTTTGAGAATTGTGTGTAAAAGGTGTAATTATTTCTGGTGCCAATGCGGGGAGCGTAAAAGTTTAATTTAGCAAGTATATATGAGCAATCAATCAAATTATGAATTAATTTGAATAATATGGTCAACCCAATTATTCTACGTCTATGATCGAGGGATGGCATTTGAAAAGATTTACATAATAATTCATTAGAAGTACCTCGTATGGGATATACAGCGTGAGCTTTGAACCAGAGATATTTTAGGAATTTTCTTTGAACGCTTTCTATCTCATTTTTGTAACAGTCATAGTAAGGTGACCAAATTAGGGAACAATATTCAAGTCGACTCCTGACTAGAGTAAAATATAACGTTTTCAATGTATTTATATTAGAAAATTTACTACAGTTGCGTATTATAAAACCCAGCATTTTGTTTGCAGAAGAAGTTATGCTTGATATGTGTTTGTTAAAGGACAGATCCTTATCAAAAGTTATGCCAAGATCTTTTGTTTCATAATTACGAACTAATGATTGATAGTAAATAGTATAATTATGTAATATTGGATTCATTTTTCTCGAATACGTCATTACTTTGCATTTAGAAACATTTAGATGAAGTTTATGTGAGTTACACCATTCAGAGATGTTATCTAAATCCGACTGTAGTTTAATACAATCATTAGGAGATTTGACTGAAGTATAAAGTTTCACATCATCGGCATACATCAAAACTTCACAACGGGTATTGAAGCACAAATCGTTGATAAATAATAAAAATAAAAGAGGACCCAGATTGGAACCCTGAGGTACACCAGATTTAGGAGAAAAACTGTGAGAGGTAAAACCATTATAAACAACATACTGAGATCTATCCTTTAAGTAACACATAAGTAGAAGGATTAGCGAATCACTGAGACCATATCGTTTTAGTTGTTGCAATAATATACCATGATCTATTCGATCGAAGGCCTTGGAAAAGTCCGTATAAATGACGTCTACTTGACCTTGATTATCAACAACTTCGGAAACAAATTGGGTGAAACAACATAAATTGGTAACAGTCGAACGTTTCTCAACAAAACCATGTTGATGAGGTGAAATAAAATTTCTAATTTGCTGATATATTCGATTACGTATTATCATTTCAAACAATTTGGAGAAATTAGATAGTATAGCTATAGGCCTATAGTTTGTTATATCCGTTGGGTCGCCGCTTTTAAGTATGGGACACACTCTAGCTATTTTCCATCGTGATGGAAAGGTAGAAGTTTTCAAACATAGATTGAAAATGATATGTAATGGATATATGAAAACATTACGACAGTCTTTAATTAAAAAACTGGGTATTTGATCGATACCAGATGTTGGTTTGCCTTTAAGTTTGCGGAATGCAAGTATTATGTCTTCTTCAGTAATTTCCTGTATATTTACAGTAGGAAAATCGCCAATACAAGCAGCAGTATCAGAAACGAAAGAAGTAGAATCGTGGTAAACACTATTGAAGTGTTCTGCGAAAGCATTAACGATCGCATTAGGATCATCAAAATGTATATCATTTTTGAACAACTTTCCGGGTATTCTAGAAGTACCTTATAGATTATAAGAGATAACAGAGGGTCTGGAATGATTAAATAGTTGGGAACAATATTTAAAGGATGGACAAATTCAAAAAGATGAATTTTTATCAGAATCGACTGCTGAAGGTCTTAGAGTCACCTTATTATCTTCTTTAGATATTATCAAATATCTGATATCTAAGCAAGGTTTCAAATATGTACTAACAAGCAAAAATTAATCAAGACCCTATAGAGGCATGCACTATAAAAAAATGTTTTAGTATAATTTCGTTTTAGCATTTTTTTGGAGTGATTAGACAATCAGGGGATTGTAACGACCATCCTTCATGTCCTTCGTTCATGCAATTATACAAGTTGCTCACTCTTTATAAATTAATCAAGCCTCCTCGTTGTGGAAATTGTACCGTTGAAGAAGTTGATTCTGGTCTTCTTGAGTTTGAAAATTTTAAACTTATTTTTGAACAAGATAGAACAAATCATGTTCAGAAAATCGAATAAAAAATGGAAGAGGTCTCATCTGTATTATCCGAAGAAGAAGATCATGAAAGACTGCTCGATCAACTAATTTGCAGTTACGGTAATGATGTTAGCGATGCTGAACTTTATTCCATAGGAGGTTTTTTGATTCGAAAAATTTCCAAGACAACTACCTGTTCAAACTGTTTAAATGGCTTATCTGGAAACGTAACTTTTCAAAATGTTTCTGTTGCTGGTCGCGTTAACTGTAAAACGAAAGGATTTTTAATTCATTCCGCAATTGAATTGTTTCATATTTTTTAAAAGAACAGAGAAAATTTTTCTAGGACATGTAAAGTCAAAGTCCAAGCATCTATACGACGATACAATGCATGAGTGTATTGATAAGATTCAATTTAAATTTACCTGCGAGGCACATAAGATTAAAATGGTTTCTACTGTTCTGCATCATTTTATTTCAATGCGAATGAGACAGTACTTTAAAGCGGAAGAATTAAAAATGAAATCAAACTTTAAAGACAAAAATAAATTGTCGAAACTACAGGCAAATTAAGAGCTCGTCTTTTTCTTTCTCAATGTGTAGGTATACCTATAGCGATATTATAACTGTTTTAATCTTGATTACTATTGGCTTATCAACTATTATGAATCAATATAAATACTGACAGATTATTTCTTAATGTTACTTTAAATTCATAAAAATAAATAACAAAAAACGTAACTGTTATTTTATTTTATTGCCTGTAAACTTGGATACATTTGTTGTATTCGCCAGACCTCCTGTAGCGTCTCTCTCTAGCATCCATCCCGCTCTTGTGCGTGCTTTATGTGAACACTCGCGGAACGAGAGCGGTATAGGGAGTAGCTGCTCCTATTCTATTTTTATACTCCTTGGTTAAAAGCTTGTATTTGCCACTCTCATGTGACTGCAGCACTCACTATCGTTCGTGCTGCAAACTTCACATTCGTGTGGCAAACGCAAGCTTTCAACACTTGTATTACAAATTACTATTATCCGACTAAATAAAACCTCTTGTGTAATTATATTCGATAATTCTACTGAAGATTCACAAATTATTAACATAGATAATAATCTTCAAATATTTTCAATTGAAACTCCTTCGACTTGAGGAATTAATTGTTATATGCGTCAGGGTGTACGTTCACGTTTAATATGACAAACAATAAGTAGATTTATTTTGTATTCGCTGTTATTTTTCTGTACTTTGTTTCTGTTTCATTGTTCTGTTTACTTTGTCATAATAAAACGTGATAAGTTATTTTTTTTCAATTATACATTTTACAATTGGCGATAAAATTTTGTATGCACCACGTCAGTAAAGTGTCTTTACTGACTTGGTACATAAATAACTATTATCTACGCCTGCTAGGATGAGAACCTATTATATCATTCATTTGAGTTGGATAATGAAGTTTATTATCCCACTGAGTGAGATAACGAAATCATTATCAAATTCAGTTGGATAAGACAATTTATGACTAAAAGTTTTATTTTTTCTTTATTAAAAGAAACTGAGAACAATTATTTTTTATAAACATTAACAACAATTTTTTTTCTCCCAATTTTCACCACAAATCAAGGAAAAGTTAAAAACTACAAAATTATTGACATACAAATTGTTTAGTTGCTGTGACGAAAATAAATTATATAGATACAACGCTACTCTGATTTTAAATAAAATACCATGCTACTCTGATTTTAAATAAAAAAGATTGTCTGTCAAAATTATGTAATTTTTTCAAATTTGAAAATTATGTAATTTTTTCAATTTTAAGCAGTCATAGATAAAAAGTTGTATTATATACGTGTGATCCGCTGGTGTCAGTCCAACCGCTTAAAATTAAACCTAGAAAAAACTGGTTTGTTATTCTTTAAAAACCACTCAAAACAATCGTGTGTGAAAATGCATCACAAAACGGTTTGTCAGGTTGATTCCATAAAATTTTTAGGAGTATTCGTCGATAGCGATCTCACTTGGTATCACCATACAGAAAATTTACTTTCAAAATTAAATGCTGCGTTGTTTTTAATTCGCTCTGCTAGAAACTACTTATCAGTTGAAAATTTAAAGATTTACTATTATGCTGCAGTTCAGTCAATTCTGTCGTACGGAATTATTTTTTGGTTTACTTCTTCAAATGTAAGTAGGGTTTTTATTATGCAAAAGAAGATTATACGTGCAATTCAAAATATACCAGCACACGCTTCTTGTAAGCAACATTTTAAGAATCTAGGCGTTTTGACTCTACCATCACTTTATATCTATAATATTGTCCTGTACGCTAAAAAACATATTTCCCTTTTTGCTAAAAATAATGATACCTATAACGAAATGACCACTAGAAACCAGCATAATCTCCAAATCCCAGTCCATAAGACAGCACTCTTTCAAAAAGGCCTCTACTATAATTATTGTGTTAAAATCTACAATAAACTCCCTGCTGACATAAAGACAATTAATGAAATTAAAATGTTTAAAAAAACATTAAAAGAGTTTTTACTTAACGCGGTCATTTATGAAATAAATCGGCTCTAACTGTAAAACAGTTACTATAATTGTATGTAGTTGTTGATTTGTTTATTATTATGTTATGTATTGTTTTTGACGTTGCCAATGTTTTTCAATCTAAACCTTAAAAGCATTAAATTAAAGGCGATTAACATACTCATGCTCTTACTAAGACTCGGGCTAACGCCCTCGGCAGACAACTCAACGCATTCGTATGTTAATGATGCCTTTATCCCACTGATATATTTTATAAATAACTATTAACTGTATTGTTTTCAACTACTGTAGGAGGCGTTAGTTGATACCAAGGATTATCTTCAATTTCTAAATTGTATTTCTTTACAAGGGCGAGGTAAACTTGCTTGCAAACATTATCGTGTCTTTGCGTGTGTGCTGTACTTGCTAATGCACTACAACAACTGGTGATATGTTCTATTGTTTCTATTTGACTATTGCATCTTCTGCATCTGTCTACTATTCTATGCTCTTTGATTATATTGATATGGTCACAGCCTTTTACTTTTTTTAAAAGAAAAGTGCCCCACACCATATCCCAAACTAGCTCTTAAATTATCAATTATTATTATGTCAGCAAATCTAATTTAAAAAACATTATGTAATCAAAATTGAATATTTAAAATGATTATTCCACTCATCCAATCAAATCACAGTATTTTGGTGAATTGAACCAATAACAATCGAATTAAATCGAAAATACCACTAGTGAAATTTTCTAGAAAATTTTGCGACTAGCAGCGTTGCTTAGAGACAACGTCCGTCAAAAATTTTTGAGTGACAAGTATTTCAGTAATTTCATTATAATTCGAGGAATTATCAATCCGAATACCATTCGTGACTAGAATTTTACAGGAAATTTTTGCCGTCACAAACACTCTTGCTTGTTGCTTTGGAAAATCGTAACTCGTGCTGTCGCACTCGTTACGATTTTCGTCGCAACAAGCAGTCGTGTTGGTAACGGCAAAAAAATTTCCGGTAAAATTCTAGTCACTTATGGTATTACTTCTGACTATTCAACTCATATGTCATCTATCAAAAATTGAAGCGTCAATTTTTTGAAAACAGTTTATTGCTAGTTATATCCCACAGAGAACAATCAACTGTGGATAGTGGATAGAATTTATTACTTTATGTAGTTATCAAAATTTAATAAACGAATCCTTCAACGGCCCTGGGATAGAAATTTTCACTTACAATACCACGAGTGGCCAACGAATTGTAGATTATTTTTCGCATCATATTTTTAAAAAGTATGCCACTTGCTTGGAAGCTCCTCCGTCAAGTTTTTGCAACATAAATTTACACCAGTCTACTCGATCCTGTTTTTGACTTTCTGAGAGCAAATGCGGTATCCAACGGCTTGCTAGCTTTCTTACCCCAAGATGTTTATGCAAAATGGTATTCACCGCCGATGATCCAATCTTCACTTCCTCCTGAATCTCCCTATAAGTAATATTTCGATTGGACTGAATCAAGCTTGCCACACGATCAACATTTTCTTAAAAGGCAGCTTCCGCAGGTCTTCCAGGTCTTGCTTCGTCTTCTAGCAGCTCTCGCCCTCGTCGAAATTCGCGGAACCAATGACTAACAGCGGATAATGAAATGGCAGCATCGCCAAAAGCTGTTGTCAAATTTTCATTGCTTTGCTGGTATCCTAACGGTCTTTTATAGTCATAGAAAATCATAGCTCTAAAGGCAGTTCGCGGAATGCTCATTTTAACTGAATTAAAAATGCACAACTACTTAACTTACAAATTAACTACGTTTCACAAGGAAATCGGAACGTTTGACAATTGTGGGTAACGAATGTCAACTAATGCGGCATTCAATTGTTGCAATTGTTTCTAGCCAATTGAGCTTCCATGGCCTGCTACTAACTATTAACAGAGCAGCCCTCGTACGCATGGTGCTGTATGTAGGCAAAAAACGGTGCACTAATCACGTAACTCGCAGAGCGGGCCGGATTGTGCATTTCACGCGTAAGACCACAACGCTAACGCACCAGCCTCAACACCGAAAGGTATAAGAGGTTAACGACTACATACATACATTACTTGTTTACCGAATTTCCAAAAAAAAATTTTATTTAAGAAATCCAATTCCATTATTAGTAGTTTATCTTCACTTCGTAATTATTCTTTATTAATGAGAATTCAACTTCTTATTAATATAACTTTATTATAATGTGAGTTTTCAGCAAAAACTCACGAACACGTCTTTTTCGTTTTTATTCAGTTTTATCAACTGTTGTTTATTATTCTTCAATTTTTTTTATCTTCCCTAATTAGCCAAAAAAGCCCACTCCTTGGTTTTGTTTTAAAACAAGCATCCTTCCACATACATACACATAAAACTCTACTATGACTACTATTTACAACCAACACAATAATATAATACAAGTTTTAACACAGATAACAATAGGTACTGAAAATTATCTTAACCTATTTACATAACTTAACATTTAAAACTTGCATCTTAAAAGGGTATTATTCCAAATTTGTATTTTAAATAAAACAATATAAATTTTCTAAAAGTTATATCACTTCAATATATTTACAATAGTTTTTAGTTTTGACAATTCTGTCTTGCATGGCTATTATAAAGCCTTCGTTTCCGCATAAATGTCTGACGTTTTTAACCACTGATTTGATGCTTTTCTATAGCTATGTGTGTCTGTGAGAGTTGGGTAATGTATTCTAGTGACTGTGAAGAACTGTCTTCTTATTATTTACAACTTTATGAATTACTTTCCGTTTGGTGTGCTAAATTATTGTTTAGTGAAAACTAATTTTTAATTCGTTGCGTTGGTTCAACAAGTCAACGTTATAAATTGCCCTTTTTATATTTTAAAATTTAGTTGCTCTTACCTCTAACGGGTCGTTATTTAAAATTTATTTATAAATTAATTTGACAAAATAAAATTATTCAGACAAATTTTTAATGCAGATTTATTTCATTAACAGTCCAGATCATCCCTACTTAATTCTATCTCAGTATTACAATTTTCTCACTCACTATTCAATCCACTTCAGTTCAGTTCTCACCGTGATTTTTCAAAAGAGTTCCAAAATATGTTCACTTCCACCTCGTTGCCACCGTCAAACTTCAAACTCATGAAAAAAAGTATTGCTTTCATTACTAGTTGTACAAATTACTATTTTGATTCAATAATTCGGACGAGCAACTTTTATTGCTTCTTGCCCGTGCAAATACAAATTATTTTCTGTTTATAAATATATGTTTTTAACCATAACAACTACATTTACAAAGTTTCCATGATAACCATTTTTTAATTATGCCAACCATTTCTAGCTAATTATAATCTAACAATAATTATATACCAATAAATTATTTACATTAACAACTTAATAATTAATCTAACCTACTCAAAAATGAATAGGAATATTTTATGTATTGTTGTTTATGTAAAAATTATCCCTATTCATTTTTGAGTAGTATATTTAAAATTTATATTAAATATTATTTATTAATTAAATCTGCATCAATAATTTCAAAAAAACCTTCATTAACAATTAAAAGTAACAGCATCTTAAATAAAAAACATCCAAAGGCATCATATCAGTATGTTCCGTGTAATGTTTTATATTTCCAGTTACCTATTTTCGTCTTATCTGTTGGTATTTCTAGTTTTAAATCAACGTTTTTCAGTTTAAGAGGTGATGTATCTATTTGTGTGATTATTTTATGTAATGATGAATCGTCTCGTGAGTAGAAATCTGTGCATGATGGAGGTTTTTAATGTCTATGATACCTCTTCCTCCTTCTGCTCTTGGCAATGTAAATCGTTCAATTGCTAAGTGTTCGTGATATGTTTGGTACTTGGAGCATGTAGTTCGATTGAGTATGTTGAGAGAGTTGAGTTCTGTGTCTGACCAGGTAATGATACCGAATTAATAGGTAAGAAGTGGTATTGCAAATGTGCTGATGGGTATGGCTGAATTTCGTCGGATAAGTTCCGTGTGTCTTTTCTAGTCTACTTTGAAATTTAATTTTTACCTCTTCTCATATTTTTTTACGTTCTATCGTTGGATTTTGGGAAAGTCCTAGATATTTGTAATATTCTTGTACTGTCATTGGTTCTATTGCATCTTTGTTTTCTGTCAGATGTTAAATTTTTTCTTTTATTATGTAGCACGTTTTGCATGTCGTCCATATTGAAAAGGTGACTAATACGGATACTTCTTTCGTATGTGGCGACTTTGTAACCGTTGTTAGATTTATTTAGGAAATTTGAAAGGGGGTTTAGAGCAATGCAAAACCGTAAGGCACTTCAAAAATGGCATTGGAATATACAATTTTTAATCGAGATGTTCTGAATGTGGTAGATGTTATCGGTTGTTGTTAACTACAGTGTTGTTCTGCATGATAATTGAAAGAAAGTTGATCAGTGTATCTTGTATTTTATATATTTTAAGTTAAGAATGTCAATGAGCCATGAGTGTGGAATGATATCAAAAAGATTTCTGATAAATAATCGATGTATGAGCTGTACAGATTTCGTTTAAAGGTTCTTGCATATTGAGTGATATGTGATATTTTGATCTATTATCAGTTGTTCTTTGCATTCTTGGCTTCCTTTTCTGCACCCTTTCTGTTCTTCTGCTACAACCTATTGCTTGTTAAATGCTTATTAATTTTTGGTGTTATAATAGATGTTAAAATTTTATATATTGTTGCTAAGCATGTGATACGGCGATACTTGGAGGGATTACCTGTTTCCTGATCTTTTGGTTTCAGGTATGTTAGGCCTTGAGTGAAAAATTCTGGGATACTTTGTGGATTACTTATGGCTTCATTAAATAATTCTACAAGGTTTTCATATGTTTCTGCTAGGTATTTGAACCAATAAGTATGGATCTTGTCGGTTTCAGGTGACTTCCAGTTGTATGCATTTTTAACTGTATTGATGACATCCTCTTTATGTATTATGATGTTTGGCATTTGTTAAATATCTGTTGCATTTTCTTCTTCTGTTTTTATCCAGTTGGCTTCTTTATATTGTGTATCTTTGAATTGGTGGTACATTTTTAACTTCTATTTTTTCGGATCTTAGGTTACTATAAAATAATTTAGGATTGACGTTGAATTGTATGTTTTGTTGTTTCCTATTCAGACTTCGTTTATATCTTCTAAACCTATTGTAGTGTGCTAGGAGTTTTTGTTTTAATGTGTCTGTTGGTTTATTTGTATTTGGTTTTTAGTTATTCTATTTCTTGTTCTAAATATATGTAGTGTTATTAATATCGTTCTCATGACATAACTACTAATCATAAAAAGTATTACATATTTTTCACTGACGTAAAACTTTTAAAATGTAACATAGAGTTTGGCCAATAAAATTCTAAATTCCAAAATCTAAATATTTTATTGTTTTTTAAGTTTATCCAAGAATTGCATTGTCATCAGATAAATGAAATTTTGCAGGAATCTGTGAAATTTTTGCTTTTTACTAATAATTTTTCATATAGGTATCAATTATCTTTATGAAGAACGAGCATAGTCAGGTTCTGATTTTGATAAAAACACTCACCCCAAAGTTTCTGCCTTCGAAACAAAATTATAATTATTTAAAATTGTCGGCTGTTTTAATTTCACTTTGTCTTCAATAAACAAAAATTTTATAAAATGCGAAACCTATACGCAAGCGTTGTATATTTAGTACAAGGTTCAGTTTAATTTCTTTTCATTTAAATTTTGACTTTCCAGTATCCCGTAAGCCTCTTTTCTTTCAATATTGGTGGGTATTACATGAACGCTTGACTTATTGATGCAGCTATTAAGTGTGCCCAAGTTTTTAAACATTTGTCTCTGCGACATTAATTTTGTCCATTATAGTATAAAACAATACATAACGTAGACGTGGCTCTAAAAATAGATTTTCGCCAACTGGACTACTAATGGTAAGGACAGTTTTCTTATACAATATTACCGAAAAAACGTGGCCTTAAAACAGGAAATTAAAAATCATTGAGATAAAGAAAGAAGGGATAGATGAAAACCAAAGAAAAGTACTTATAATAGTAATCATTAAACTAAAATATTACCAAAATTAATAAATAACTAATAACATAAATTGCAGTGTTCAGAAGGAATGAGCAGTCATATGTTGTAAATATGTTATCCCAGCTCTTTGATCGTATACAATAACAATTCCAAGATATATAAAGTTAGGTATCCACTTGATCTGATAAAATACCCACAGTATTATGTCTCATATGCTAATATCTTACATTCAAATACACGAAGATTTACAAAAGTTGATGTTTTGTGCCGGAAACATTAAAGAGAGTCTTTGGGTACAAATATATAAAAGTGCAGAAAAAGTAAAAAATTTTGCTTTGCGCTAATATCTGTAAAAATATGAATCTATACATTATATTATATACGTAATAATATCTTAAATAATATTTTAACTTGTATGCAAGTTATTTAAACTGTCTAACTCACATTATCTGCTACCTTCGGTAAAATCAATTCGTTTAAAAACGGAAACGGTTGATCTTCAATCACTTTAAAGGTATGTGACTTTGTATATAAGCTCAACTTTACTAAGTAATATTATAAAGCAATTAAATTAGTTCAAGGCTGAAGCAAATACTGCAAATAGTTAATATAATTTTTGATGATCTGCCCTTTTCTTGCTTTTCCTTTGCAGTACAGGAGTAAAATGTTCTTGTTTTGCAACTTCAGCATTTTTGCATTAATTCGAATTGGGATCGTAAAGTAAATTTGACTGTAAATGTACATGCTTATTAACTGTTTGGAAATATTATCAAAAAGGCTGCATTTGCACTTCTTCGAGAAAAACATATCATTTAGTGCCCCCTGAGCACCATAAAAGACGAGTAAGATGCTCTCAAAATCTAAAATTAACATCATTTAGTATTACAGAATGTTCACATCAGCATATTAGAAAAAATAATACCCAAACAAATGTGCTCAAACAAATATCAGCAAATTTTCCAGCCGTTACTCTAGTCGGATTCTGACTTCTACGAATAATCAAAGCCAATCCCTTCTGAAATCTCACATCAGTTCCTACAAAATTAACTTCGAACGCTGCTTTACCAACTTCTTGACTTTGAAATATAATCTGTTCCCCCCAATAACAAACCATTCCAACTTGTAAACAAGCTGTCGTTATTTCGCCAATGTACCTTACAGTCTGAATAACATCGCCACTAATCTAATATAGGTGTTCGTTAAAATATTAACATCTATCCTATAAAATTATAATTACTTTCTTACCATAGAGGCATGGTATATCATAAAACAAAGCATGCCAAGAGTGGCGAGAAATATTGTTAACAATAGACCGCTGAATACTTCTTCCATATCTTTAGCAAGTTCGAGAATTGCTAAATGGTAGTGAACAACTTCTTTCAGGGATTTGTGTAAATATTTCCAAGCAATAATAGAGCCATCCACGTTACTGCCATAGATGTCGCACTCTCGTTTTTGCGTATCCTGGGGAACAATAATAATTCTGAACTTTTAAGTACTTACACATTTTGAAGTTCTCGTATTTAATAGAGTATATTTTGGTTTAAACTAAAATTAAGATGGAAAGTTAGTGGGAGGCATTTTCAGAAAGTACTTAATTCGGTAGAGCTGGATCAGGAGGTACCACAGCCACAACGTGTAGCAGAAGAGAACGGTTAAGTATACAATATAGGTACTAGCAGAAATGATATCGTAGAAATAATAGCTAAAAAAAAAAACAATAAAACACTTGGAGAGAGCGCTATTAAGTATAACAGAGTTAATAAAAGTTGGTGGAGAATTACTACGAGGAGAAATAATGAAGTTAATATAGAAAATATGGAGGAAAAAGCAATTACCGAAATTGTGGTCAGAAGCTATTGTATGGCCTATTTACAAAACAAGTAATGTAAAAGCTATAGAGGAATAGCACTACAAGGTGGAGTATAATATTCTGGAATCTTACTTTTATTTTTTGAAACGGATTACAAATAGAACTAAAAGTATTTTGGGAGAATACCAAGCAGATTTTACCCAAACAGATCAGTGATAGATCAAATTTTCTCAATGAAACGGGTTCCTGCCAGCTCCTATAAGTACAATTTGCCTCTATGTATGCTGACTTCAAACGGACCTAAGATATTATTAAAAGATATAAATTGTATGAAGTTTTAGAATTTTTTTAGTTCCCCTAGGAAAATAATCAATCTTCCAAAACGATGTTAAGCAAGACAAAATATAACGTCATGGTAGAAGTCAATAGTTTTTAGCTCACTAGAGATTTAAGGCAGGGCGATCAACTAGCACACAAGCATCAATGTGTGCCTTATGCTAATGACTTAATGCTACTAACTCGAAGACCAGGGGAGATAAAAGATATCTTCGAAAGATTTAAAATAAAAGAAAGGGAATTCGGACTGGAAATAAATGAAGATCAAATATATGGAGATGAAAATAATGAAGATACTGCTGGACAAGTCTTCAAGATATCATACGGGGAAGAAAGAGACTATAATTTTGAAATAGTGAAATGCAAAGATAATCATATACAAGACGGTTTTAAGTCCAACAGTGTTTTACACTTGCAAAACATGAATTATGAATGAAGATGCGGAGGTGAAATTGGAAATATGGTAACGAAACCTGCTTGGGAGGATATATGATAGTGTAAAACAATGCAAATTACGGATAAATCAATTAATCTGTTAAAAAAATTTAAGCACACAATAAATTGTTTTAAACAAAATACAATATACATTTATGGACAAAATTATCTTTACTTTACAATTTTTGAGTGGGTCGTACCGCTTTGATAGCGGGTTAATTATTATTTATTAAATACATTACATACTGAATACAATCATTGTAATACTTTCAAGGTTCAAGTCGAGTAGATGTACCGCGTTATTCAAATTCGATGCTTACCAATGAGTTCTTGAAACTATAAAAGATGTAATTGATCAATGATCAAATATTGACTTTCAAAACTTTAATAATCCAGACGAGTAGAGAAAATATCTCACAATCTTACATCAACAACAAATCGACCTGCATTGAGAATTCTGAGAGAAGCAAAAATTCGATAGAAACAAACGAACAATGAAAGCTTAAGTTAAAAGACTAAAAAGCAAAGAGATCTATCTATTTATATATGTGGCAACATTCAAAGTTAGGACAATATTAGCTGCAGAACACAAGATAATAGAATTAGAAATGGGAAATATCAAGTGTAAGATTGTCAGAAGTAAGACGAAGAGGAGAAGGGCTCAAAGTAGCGGCCCAACACTATTCCATAAAGGCAATGCAGACAAAAGTGTAGGAGGAGTCCCACTTTTAATTAACAAAAACTAACGTAGTACAACATAAAAGTGTAACCTAAAGAGTAATTTCTATACACAAAAAAATAAAAAGATGCCGATGCAGAATAATACAAGTTGTTACAATTTTTTTGATTTCCAAATTAATTGTTCCAATTTTTTCGATCATTTGCCAATATTGTGAGCGTGAAGAATGTTTCTGTTGCGTGTTTGTGTTTGTTTAACTTTAATTCTTTGGGTTTATTTTCAAAATTTCATATTTTTATTAATTCTTTCTTTTAAAAATTACCATAACTTAAATTGTTTCATTTAGAATGCTTTCCTTAGTGAAATCTTCGCCTACTTATTATGCAGCTATATTTGCATAAGTGTCATCCTGGTTATTATGTATTGAACCTGCGCAGTAGTTGACTGTTGGAGGTGTTGTGGATTTTTAAGACGAATTAGTTCTTTCTGGCGATAGAATTCCTGCAGATCGCACACGTGAATTTTGTGGAAAGTTGCAATTTTAGTACGTTTCATTTTTAATAATCGTAATTTATTTAATTGATCCGATGTTCGGAATTGGTGACTGTTATGTCTAATTAACAGTTTTTTCCTGCACTTTTAGTGGTGAGTTATCTTTTTAGTAAATTTCTTTAATCTCCATTTTTCTGATTTCATTTGGAATTTTCAGCTCCTAATTGCACCTATATTCAATTTGATGGTGTTAATTAGAAATATTTGTTTTCCTTCTGGAAGAGCTTTGTGTATTTTCCTGGATGGAATATTTTAATTTCCTTTGGAAATTAACTTTTTGGTAAATTTTATTACACGTGGAGGGACGCCATTTTCCTATGCCGTTTAGAAGTCATATCGGATGAACCACACATTTTTTTTTGCAGTTTAATTCAAGTGTTGCTGAATTCCAGATTTCTTATGATTCTTAATCAAGGAAGCTTAAGATAAGTGTTATTAATATTGTTTTGAATTTGATAAAATTTTATTTTTTATTCAATTTAAATACCGCACAGGTGTGTGTACACCTGTTCGTTTTTGTAAAATTCACTGCTTAGATAAATTGTGTATTTTGTCATGGTAATTCAATTCAATCATGAATTAGCTTATTGATTTATCTTTTATAAATTTTTGCTACTTTATATTTTTCTAATTCATGAATGAATTATTAATATTTTTTTATATTTTACTTTAACATTGTATTTTTAAGTACATTTAATTTTTGTGTGGTAATTTGACAAGTCTTAATTCATGTTCTAGTCAACCTTTAATTAGTGTTTTTTGTAATTAATTTTAAACCCTGGCCTTTTGCGCCGAAAGTACGAGTACCGTAAAATAAAGCGTTACCTATTTAATGATGGCTTTTATTATTGTTTAATAAGTTTTTTTGGTAACAAAGTGTAGGTATGCTCCAACCAACAACCACGATGACGACAAAATTGAACAGCTAGATGAAGACGGAAAGGGACGGTAAGGCGCGCATCTTTAGGCGGGCATCGTTAGACGAGAGTTTTTAGGCGCTGCAATATTAGGCGCGGGCATCTTTGGCCGCAGGGATGTAAGGCGCGAACACTTTAGGCCCTCGACATTTTTATATAGCTATTATACTATCTAGCGTTAAGTGAAGTCTTATGAGGGATAGACTAGGTATATAATAATTTCGGTAATTAGACAACAGAAAGAAAATTGAAAAACACAAAGTTACTTATTTTATAAAGTTTGTATGTTAATAATGGAAAAAATAACAACTAAATAACTAGAATTTATATAAACACTCATATTTATTAATATTGTTAACTGTTGTTTTACAGTCTTGCCATTTTGCAATGTCACAATGTTTTTCAAATAGCCTTCAATCCGAAAAACAGGTTTTAATTTGTAAACAACTTGACTGATAAAAAGTGTGTGTATCCTTTGAAATTTAAACAATTCATGAAATTTAAATTGAGAAGAGTAAACTATGTTTATCTTTCAAAACTAACAAATATTATAGTACAAGTTTAATCTATATATGATAGAATAAAAACTCAAAAATCAAGTTATATTAATTTCAAATTTTAATAATAATTATCGTAATTCGAATAATAATTTACGTAATTTTTTTATACTTAATTTTTTTTATTGTCACTTAATGCTCAATTTAAATTGTATAGTTATAACATATTTCTAGTTAAATTCTCCTTAAATCAGTTTTTATAATTACGAAGAGAATCTTTTATTAACTATAAAGCAATTTTGTTTCAAGTACGATTCTAACGTACAGATTAAAACGCATTGTATATTTTTTAATGCCTGACGTCTAACCGTCTCCGCGGCCAAAAACGCCGGCGCCTAAACATCCTTGCGCCTAGGTCCCTGCGTCCAAAATGCCGGCGGCTAATAGCTCGCGCCGTATGGTGCGCGCCTAAATGTCCTAGGCCGAAAAGTGAAAACGAGTGAAACGCAGTTAAAAAGAAATACAATTGAGATGACTGAAATTGTACGGATCTTATGTACACAAATACCGGAATAAAGAAACTCTGTTGTTAATTTGGAAAGAAGAAACTTTATTTAACAAACTTATGCCAATGCGCACCCTTGCTTGGTTAATGTAGCACTGCTTACTTAGGCACAACGATAGGGTGACAACCCTACTTAAAAATGCGTGCGCATGGCGACCACCTTCCTTCTCAATCTACCCACAATTACTTAATACTAAATTTAACATACTCCCCCCTTGAAAGAAGGGAAGCTTTCAACACATGTACATGAAGGTAATACAAAAAAATAATAAAAAATATAAGGAAAAAATCTAATTACTTAATTCTAAACAAAAATATAAGGCAAAAATCTAATTACTTTATTCTAAACACAAATTAGTTCTTTTAACGTTCAATGCACTATTCCTCATTTTTCACTGGTAACGGACACAATCTTACAACCGCACGTTTAAATGTTCCTGTTGACGTACAAACGTCGGCGACTCTTGCTATTCCATCCGCTCCAGGATATAACTTTTGGACCCTACCAATTACCCATCGAAGAGGTGGAGTATTATCTTCCTTTATTAATACAAGATCACCTTCCGCGAGGGTTGTTCCTTGTGAACGTTGCCAGCGATATCTTCCCTGCAGTAATTGCAAATATTCGCGGGACCAGATCTTCCAGAAATCCTGCTGAATTTTTTGGAGAAGTTGCCATCGGGACAACCTATTTGTTTTCACGTCATGGAATCGTTGTGACGGTATTGCAACTATGGGACGTCCAATCAAAAAATGTCCCGGTGTGAGACACTCAAAGTCGTCAGGATCGTTGGTAAGAGGAATAAGAGGACGGGAGTTAAGAATTGATTCTGCTTGCACTAGCACCGTGTTTAATTCCTCAAAGGTTAAAATTGTTTCTCCTACGACACGTCGGAGATGGTATTTAAAGGACCTAACTGCTCGCTCCCAAATTCCTCCAAAATGAGGGGACTTGGGAGGAATGAAACTCCAATTTATGCCTTCCTCAGAAAATTCTGTTATTAGCTTAGCTCTAATTAAATCATTATTAAAATAATCGACTAGATCTCGCAATTCTCGATTAGCCCCTACAAAATTCGTGCCATTGTCTGTATACACATTTAAACATTTGCCTCTTCGTGCAATAAACCGACGCATGGCCGTAATAAAAGCTTCGGAAGTAAGATCACTTACTAATTCGACATGTACACATTTTGTGGACAAGCAAACAAAAATGGCAGCATATGCCTTTTTTTTAATAAATTTGCGGACACCTTCTCGAATAAAGAAAGGGCCGCAGAAGTCAATTCCACAATTTAAAAATGGAAAGGCGGCAGTAACCCTGGCCTTAGGCAAATCACCCATCATCGGTTGAATTCCATCGGGCCTATTTTTAAAACATGTTATACATTGTTTTATTATAAATTTGATGTCGTTTTTCGCTGCTAGTGGCCAATAATTTTGACGAACTATGGCGAGTGTTGCTTGCGGACCTACATGCATGTTCGACTTGTGGATGTGAGTATAAAGTAAGTGATTAAATTTATGCCTTTTCGGTAAAATCAAAGGATGTTTTTCATCTTCCGATAATTTTGAATTTTTTAAGCGACCTCCAACGCGTAACAAACCGTTAGTATCTAGAAATGGATTAAGTTGACGCAGCGAGCTAGTTTTTTCAATATTGATCTTGTTTTTTAGAGCACGTATTTCTTTATAAAAACACTCAGCTTGAATTATCCGTACTAAAATGACTTTAGCACCATCAATTTCCTTTGCTGACAATTCCCCTGTTACTCTATTTTCTGCTGGCTTACAATTTTGTACGAATCTAATTACATATGCCGTAACCCGAATTAATTTCAAAAATGAAGAATATTTATCGAAGATATCGATGGCGCCATTTTCGCCGTATACGTTTAGAATGTTAAAACAGAACGTTTGTAATTGAGGATTAGCTATAACTTCAGGAATTTCGTCGACCTTGACGTCCGCATCGTGTTGATTTGGATTATCATTTGATAACATAAATGAAGGACCGCAAAACCACTTCGAGGAATTTAATAACTGAGATGGCATTGCACCCCGTGACAGCATATCAGCTGGGTTATCTTCCGATTTCACATGAGCCCATGTATTGCCTTTGGATAGTTCGTTAATTTCAAAAATACGATTTCGCACGAAAAGTTTTAATTTAGAGGGATCCATCTTTAGCCAAGCTAAAACAATGGAAGAATCCGAAAACAGGTACCGCTTGGGGGCAAAAGATAGTGACTTTGTCACTGCATCCATCAACCGTGCTAAAAGCAAACACCCGCATAATTCCAAACGTGGAATTGTTAATGTTTTTAGTGGGGCGACCCTAGACTTCGCGCACAATAACTGTCCCGTGTATCTTTCTTCTGAAATTTTAACACGTAAATAAATAGCCGCCCCATAAGCCCTAATACTAGCATCCGCGAATCCGAACAATTCAAATCGCATATTGCAGTCAGCGCCTACGAATGAACGCGGTATTGTTAATTGCGATAAAAGCGGAATTTGATTCTTTAATTGTGTCCACATACCCAGCAAAGGCTCAGGCATGGGTTCATCCCAATCCAACTTTGCTTGCCATAATTTTTGTATCAAAACTTTCGCTTCAACCACAACGGGATTAATTAACCCTAAAGGATCAAAGATTCTTGCAATGTAGGCTAATACGTTTCTTTTAGTTGGGCGTGCGTCTTCCGGTGTCGGCACCGAAAAGCGCATATCATCATTTTTTGATGTCCAATATAACCCTAAGACCTTACCCGAATCAAATTTGTTTAATAGAATTGGAGGACGATCATTATCATTAACTGGTATATTATTTAAAAGAGAAGGGTGATTAGCATTAAATTTATCTAATTCGAAGCCACCACTTCGTAATATATGAATTATTTCATCCCGCATGCGCTGCAAATTTTTTAAATCGTTTGATGTTGCCAATAAATCATCGACATAAAAGAAGTTTTTGATGGCATGGGCAGCATCCGGATATTTCGCTTGATTTTCATCAGCAAGAAAATTTAAGCAGCGGGTAGCCAAATAGGACGACGGTGAAAGTCCGAATGGCAATACTTTTAATTCATATTTCTTTAACAAATGGGATGGATCATCACGCCAAAATAATTTTAAAAATCGAGTGTCTTGCGGATCAATTAATACTTGGTTATACATTCGTTTTATATCCGCAGAAAGAACGTATCTGCACGTACGGAAACGAATTAATAACGTAAATATGTCAGGCTGTACCACGGGACCTGTCATTAATACGTCATTCAAGGATACTAAGTTCGATGTTTTACATGAACCATCGTAAACAATGCGTAATTTGGTGGTTACGCTTTCCCTTTTAAAAACAGGGTGGTGACTTAAGTAGTAATAGGGAAAGTCGTCAAATGTAACCGACTCCTCTAAATGTACAAGTTTTTGGCTCTCGTTTATGTAATTACTATATTGTTCACGCAAATTGCTATCTGCCTGTAAACGTTTTTCTAAATTAAAGAACCGTTTGCGAGCTATATAACGGGACTCTCCCAAATCCGATGGAGGCCCTTTGAAAGGAAGACGAACAATAAATCGTCCCGTTTCATTTCGTTTGACATTTTCTAAGAAATGCCGTTCACAAGGATCGGTGTTTGACCCCAACGCCGCTTCCGTTATTTCTTCGAGTTGCCAAAACTTTTGCAGATCGAATTCATCATTGGCGTTTTGAAAATTTGTAATCAAATTGCAGTTGGATTTACTAACGCCTTCCGGGACGATACCACCTACTATCCAACCGAGACTTGTTTTCTGTAACGAAGGGAGCATTTTTCCGGGATTTATCCGTCCGCTAATTAAAATGTTCCAAAATATTTCCGCCCCCAATAGCGCATCAACCGCTTCAGGCTTATGGAAAAGTGGATCCGCAAGTTTAAGTTTGGGGGGAATTTTCAATTCAGTAGGATCTAGAAGCATGGACGGTAAGTGATCCGTAATTTTTGATACGATATAACAATCAAACTTCTTCGAATAAGAAGAATGACGCGATTTTAATTCGCACGTAGTTTTCAAGGTAGCGGCCGCCTGTGTGTTATTCACAGTGTTAATGGACAGTGAGGTTTCGTTGCAGTTTAAATTTAATCTTTTTACAAAGTTTTCAGTCATTAAATTTACCTGACTACCGTTGTCAAGTAAAACCCTGCATTTATGACGACCCCCTGCTACGTCCAGCATATGAACTACAGCTGTAGTAAGAAGGATGCCGCTATTCCCGTTATCTGCGGTACAAGTTTGTCTTGTTTGAATGGCCCTTTCCGGCTCAATCGGATTACCAGAATGCATCTTTATATCGTTGGTGCCAAACCGATGCAAAGTGGAATGGTGTTTTCGGTGACAGACCGGACATCTAATTCCAAAACAGGTAGCTAAACTGTGGTTTGCCTTTTTCAAACAATTAATGCAATGGCCTTTACCTTGAACCAATTGATATCTTTCATCAATCGGCAACTTTTTGAATTGAGCGCATTTAGCAAGACCATGTTGTCCTTTACAACATATGCAATTTACCGTTATCGCGTTGGTTATATTAGCATTTGAACGTTTTATATTGGAATTAGGATCACGCGAAGAAAGTTCCAAAGAATCGCATTTTGTATTGATAAATTCCGCTAACGCAATTAAAGTGGGAAATTCGTTTTTGTCTAAACTTCTTTCAAATTCAGTAACACTTACAGCGTCAATTTTCAACATTATTAAATAAACTAACAAATCGTCCCATTGATTGGCAGGGCGACCTAACAATGTCAAAGATCTAGTGTGTTTAAGACAACCCCTAATTATACTCCGTAAAGTTTCAGCGCATTCTTTGTTTGTGGTAGGCAAATCAAAAATTGCCTTTATGTGCTTTTGAACCATTTTCCTAACATTATTGTATGTGCTAACAACGGTAGACCATGCTGTTTCGTAATTTTCATCCCTTATTTCAAATGCCGATATGACTTCTGCCGCCTCGCCTTTTAGAGAAGATACAAGGTAATGAAACTTTTGAATTCGGGCAAGTGCCGCGTTTTCGTGAATTAGAGATTTAAATGAACCATAAAAGGACACCCAAAGATCAAATTTCCCATCAAATTTAGGAATATCGACCTTTGGCAATTTGAATTCCGCATTATTATGATTAGAGGAATTTAGCAAGTTTGATCTCGCGTGTTCATTATCGTGTTCTTTTAGAAACGTTTTACTACGGCCAAGCAACGAAAAATATTTGCCCTCAAATTCATCTAACAAATTTTCTTCAGAAGGTTCTACTGCCAAAATCTCATAATGAACCCGTGTAAATTCGTCTAATGTACCTTCAACATTGTTTAACCTTAACTTTAATTCTTCGTAATTTAAAGTATCTTTTGGCGTGTCGTCAAGAAATTTTTCAAATCTGTCCAAGGAATGAACCATTCTATCCCTTTCTACTTTTAATTTAATTAATTTTTGAGCCATGGTGCTAGTGCAGTTGATAATGGATCAATTGATAAAATGAAAAAGGAATAATTGGGTTACAAGGATACGTATAAAAGGTTTAAAAATACCTTGAGTGCTTTCTGAGGGTGTTCGACGGTGCTGGTCCCCTTTGTTCCAGCGACGTACGGCAAACGACTTTCCACAGCGGCTTTTCCGTGATTTTCTTCACGAGGATTTTATTGCTTGATTGGCTTCTGTGGGTGTTCGACGGTGCTGGTTCCCTTTGTTGCAGCGACGTACGGCAAACGACTTTCCACAGCGGCTTTTCCGTGATTTTTTTTCACGAAGATTTTTCTTTTCCCTTTTAATTGGAGCAATTAATCCGGCTCGAAGGACCAAATGTACGGATCTTATGTACACAAATACCGGAATAAAGAAACTCTGTTGTTAATTTGGAAAGAAGAAACTTTATTTAACAAACTTATGCCAATGCGCACCCTTGCTTGGTTAATGTAGCACTGCTTACTTAGGCACAACGATAGGGTGACAACCCTACTTAAAAATGCGTGCGCATGGCGACCACCTTCCTTCTCAATCTACCCACAATTACTTAATACTAAATTTAACATACTCCCCCCTTGAAAGAAGGGAAGCTTTCAACACATGTACATGAAGGTAATACAAAAAAATAATAAAAAATATAAGGAAAAAATCTAATTACTTAATTCTAAACAAAAATATAAGGAAAAAATCTAATTACTTTATTCTAAACACAAATTAGTTCTTTTAACACAATGCACTATTCCTCATTTTTCACTGGTAACGGACACAATCTTACTGACTGAAATAAATAAAACGATTAAGCTAAAGATAACAATGGATATTAGGGTCTATAATAATTAATAAATAAATCAGGTAATTATTAACGGAAGGAAAGATCCTGAACAACATCGTGAGACCAATGACCGAAGTTAACTTATAATTGATGAAAATAACATAATAACACAAAAAGAACAAATAATAAAAGCAACATGGGGCTTTTAACAAACACGTATTTATACGACATTAAAATAAAACCGCCTCAAATCAAAACGGAGGAAGATAAAATTATAGGATCAGAAGTTATCAAATGGTCGAGTGTCAGGCGAAGACAATGTTATAGCCGAAATGTTAAAGTTTGAGAAAGAACCGGCATTAAAATTATTCAACGAATTGTACAATACATGTTTAACTGAAAACAGAGTACCTACCTGAAGACTGGACTACTTAATGCCTTGACGGTTTTACTTTTTAAAAAGGGAAATAAGTATAAATTGACCAATTACAGGCCTGAACATTAGGAAAACGAAATACATAAGCAATGAGATACAAAATGTACAGCGTGTCCCCGGATAGGGTTTGCGATAGCTATAATGAAGCAAACATTTTTGAAAAATGTTCCCATCTTTCGTAGTCTAGGTCTGCTTGGTTTATAATGAATTTTTACCAAATTATGTTATTATATGATGATATCCAGATGACGTAGTTAGCACAAGAAGAGTACAAAGCGGGTTAGGTAAAGTGGTTTTGCTATTAACTTTACGCAAAAGTTTTATTTAAAAAATATATTCTAAATTAAAAATTCGAGCTAGATACAAAATTTCTTTGAAATTGGAACAAAAAATGAAATAGTAAAATTTTGCCGGTCGTCCAAGTTACTTTGTAATTTTTGAAAAAAAAAGTAGTAGGCACCTATCGTTAAAAATTGGCAGTAAAAAATAATGTCTACAAGTTAAGTGAAATGCTTAGTATCAAGCAGAAGGTATTTGTTGTGTAATGTTATGGATTGGGTGAAATTAGTTACAAGGGGATGTTTAGCTGTTTCGAGAAAAAGTTTCCAGGAGTTTCAATAAGCAATGTAACAGTAAAAAAATTATAACTACATTTCAAACAACCGGAAGTGTGGTACTTAAACCAAAAACGGAGTAATAAGAAATTGGATGAAGATGATGCGGCAACGATTTTGGCATTGGATGATGTAAGCCGAAATGGAAGGGTTTCACTAAGGCGAAGGGCAGCACAAATTGGCATTGGGAAATCGCACTTGCAGTGAATATTTATATCGAATAAAAGTATTCCTTTTAAAGCTAAATTCATTCATATACTTTGGATCTCTTTAAATCTCCTTGTCGAATACCAATGTTTATTCTTATCGCAGTAAGAGATTCCCCTATTAGTAACTATTTTTGTGCTTGTATTTAACTCGTTAATTATGTCGCTTGCAATATGTTTTTCAGTTAGGTTATCCAGTACGTCTTTCTTCCGTATCTTATCGCTGTTGTTAGGTTTACAAAGCACATTCAATGCGCGCGTAAAGGTTGATACAAATTCGACAAAATCTTTATTGGGCAAGTAAGAAAATAATTTCCTTTTTTACATGCGCATTTTTTGGAATACGTATATTTTATATGGCGTCATCCCTGTTCGAGTTAAGACGTCATTACCAGTTTTTTTTTAAATGGCGACACCCTCTTTTGACGGTACCATTTAAAAGAGCACTTTTTTGCATATAGACGCCAAATTTTATGGTATATTACATCACAACGGAACGAAAATAATGCAACTATGGATTATTAAACATTAATTATAAAATTCTCCGAAATATTGTTATGTAACATACCATAAAATTTGGCTTCTGTACGGAACAAAATGTGCTCTTTTAAGTGTACTATCAAAAGAGGGCGTTGCCATTTAAAATAACTGTTGATGATATCGTAACTCGAACAGGGATGACATCATAAAAAATATACCTATACCAAACAATGCGCATCTAAAAAAGAAAATCGACCTGTCCGAGCATTATTTTCTTACTTGACCAATAAAGATTTTATCGAATTTTTTCTAAACTTTACATGCGAACTATACATATATATATACCGGGTGTCAAGGAAACCTGGGGCACCCCCATAATTTCTTTATTTTTTCAGATATCTAAATAAAATTTGGCATATGTAATATACTCTTGAAATGGTGTTTGTTGACATAGGAAACAAGTTTCTGTCACTTCCGGTTTCGCCGTAATTGACATCAACTTTGTTATTTTAAATGAAACACCCCCGTATATTTATACATTTTTGGAATCTCCATTCAATTTTACGTATGGTAGTATCAAGCTGGAAACATTTTGATGACAAAGTAAATACTTGCAGAAGAGTTTATTTATTAATCTAGGATGCCATGTCCTGCGTAAAATCAGGGTGCTACGACACTCAAAACAAATTATTTTAGCACTTCAACTGTGGCAAGTCTGCCTTTTTTTGTGCATTTCATTTGTTTCGCTTGTTTTAAAACCCAGTATCTAGATTTAAATGTCCAAAATACGCTTTTTTGAACGGAGAGTGTTATTCCGGATTAAGTTTTCATATTAATCCCGCGTTATTGGTATGAATAAAATCCTTGAAAAACGCTCCTTTTTAATATCCTAGTGTCCCACCCTAGTGCTATTTGAAAAAATAGAGTTATTCTCGAAAAAGCATTTTTTCCAACTTTAGGCCATTCTAATACAGCAACTAAAATAGTTAAAGTTCTAAAACAATTTGTTTCGAGTGTTGGGGAACCTTGACTTTCATTTTGTGTAAGTCATGGCACTCTAGATTAACTTCTGCAAAAAATTACTTTGTCATCAAAATGTATCGAACTTGATACTAGCATACGTAAAATTGAATGGAGATTCCAAAAATGTATAGATATATAGGGTATTCCATTTAAAATAACAAAGTTGATGTCAATTCCGGCTAAACCGGAAGTGACAAAAACTTGTTTCCTATGTCAACAAATTCCGTTTAAAGAGTATATTACATATACCAAATTTCATTTAGATATCTTAAAAAATAAAAAAAATTATGGAGGTGCCCCAGGTTTCGTTGACACCCGGTATACCTATATTTTTTTGTTTAATAATAAAATGTTGTATTGGTTAGAAAGAGAAAGAAATTAGCTCCCTGATGATGTATGGTATACTGTCAATAGCCACAAAAAACAATTTAAAAATGCGGACCTACAAAGAATTAAGGAGTAAATAATTATGTTTTGTGTTTGAAATCTGCGCAAAAGTTTCAAATCCATATATACAATGTGATTTTTTAAAAACTCAATTGCAGCAGGCCGAATTGTGCCTTAATAAACTTAGAACTGTCTGTATTAAGTCAGAATACGGCCTGCTGCAATTGAGTTTTTAAAAAATCACATTGTATATTTAACCGTTTCAACAGGAAAACTGTAATCTAACATTTTTCCACCGTGTATACCATATAGGCCATGCGTCAGGAAGATTAACATCGTTTTAAATCGGGAAAAAGGTTTAACTATTGGAATCGGTTTACTGTAGGCCTCTTTTAGACATACTCATTTATCCCCCTCAAGCAACCCCCGGAACACCCCCAAATTTTCCGAAATATTGCCCAAAAAATCGTTTTTTTGCCAATATCTCGGTTCTGGATGGTCCTGCGACAAATAATGTAAATATCAAAATTAATTATAAAGAGTGATTCAAAAGTAGATTCATCAAAGCGTGCCATGATAAAAGTTAAGTATGTCTTTACTTAAATTGACACATGTGAACTACTTACATGCCATTGAAACTAATTTTATAAATCTGAATACACAGCAAAGTAAACTAATTATTTAGGGCCAATTTCATGTATCTTAAATTTTATTGTACGTAATGGAATAACAACAACAAACATTTGAACACGTTTTGAGTTTGCTAGTTATACACATGCTAAAGTTGCTTGAAACAAAATTAATTGAAAAATTTAACACTTATAATAAATTCAAATGGAAAAGCTTCAATTTTTAGTTAAAGAAGATGTGCTATATGGCCACCTCCAATTCCAATGTCTTGACACAGTCAAACTCTCCGTTTAAAGCTACACATAACATTATTTAATAACTCAGGATTATCATTAATTTCTTCGATTTTGTTTATAATTTTCTGTCGAAGGTCGCCAACAGGAGTATTAAAAATGGAATTTTTCAGATATGGCCATAAAAAGAAATCACTTGGAGTCAAGTCGCATGATCTTGGAAGTCATATAATTGACGTGTTTAAACTGTTGATACGATTTTCAAAATACTCCATAAGAAAATTAAGATTTTCTCTTGTGGTATGTATTCGAACCTCATTTTGTTAGAAATATCCTTCTGCAAGTTCATCATCCAATAACTGATTTATAAAAGGAGTTAAAATTTGTAGGCGGGATCGTTCAGAATTCAGTATCCCTTCAAAAAATATAGGTCCTATTATGCGTCTTCTACTGATAGCTGCCCAAACTCCAAGTTTCTGTGGATGTATAGGTGCCTCAATAAAATAATGTGGATTATTTGAACTTCACATCCGCATATTCTGTGAATTAGTATACCCAGAGAGGTGGAACCAACATTCATCAATAAAAAATACTTTTTCAAACGCCTCATCATGGTTATCAAGATATCAAGATTATTAAGAAACCATTCACAAATATCTGCCGCTGGGGAATATCATTTGGGATAATTTCATAGAATGCTTCTATACGATAAGGATGAAGTTTTAAATCGTGTTTAAGGATGCATTAACAAGTATTGTACGAGAGATCGACCTGTTGTTGCAAACGTCGAATTGATGAATGCAGGGCTGGTTTTACAGCAAGGCAATGCAGGCACGTGCCTAAGGCCCGTACATTTTAGGGGCCCGGATCTCAACATATAGGTATATTTTAAATTTCAATTAAAATAAAATGATAGCGGCAACGACGCAATTATAGCGGCGACGTGGCAATTCTGGCCATAGCGCGCGCATATTTTGTAAACGATATCAACCAACAAGGCTTGAAGGGAGAGAGCATTTCAAAATTAATAATTTTCGTGTAGTATGTAATAAATTGATTTGTGATATTGAACGCAGAGGTGAAGTATATAAACATATGCATAGTAAACTCAAATTAATTTTCGAATATTGTCAAAATAATGTCCAAGATTCATTAAAACATATTTCGGATACATATAGTGATGATTTAAATGTTCTTGAACTTGAAGGAGAGATTGAACATTATAATTTAATCGCCAAATCAGAAAATTTAATTTCGGCTGCTGAAAAACTGGAGTTTATCCACAATCACAAAATTGTTTCTACATTTCCTAATGTAGAAATAATTTTAAGAATTTATTTATCTTTGCCAGTTACCAACGCAGAAGGCGAACGTTCATTTTCGGTACTTAAGGCTGGCATTTACATACAGTCAATTTCTATTTGACGTACCTAAAGTTGCATAACTACTTAAAAAATCAAAAAGTTATAATAAACAATTAAAGCGGGCGCGTTTAGCAGAACGTCAAAAACGAGTTGCGGTTAGAGGTCAAGAATTGCGTAAGATTAATATTTGAAAATTTGCATATTTACATAGTTATTTGTGTTATTACCGTAAAAGATATGACAAAAACAAAATTACTATTTTCTGTGTATTTAAATTGTAATCTCCTTGTCAAGTTTCCGTAAAGTTCGGATTTAAAGCCGTTGTGACTGTGCTATTTGTGTTGCCTAGTGTAGTGTAGCGTAAATGGGTAATTTAAACCGATTTTTCTAGAACTTTATTTCCAGTTTTTCTGGAATAATTTACATTTTGAAAAAAATTTTCTTGTGACGTTTGAAAGAGAGTGGTTGTATATATCTACTGACAGAGAGATTTTTTCGGTATTAATATTTTTGTAAACACTATTTGAAAATTTTGAAGTAATTTTGTAATACTGTAAAGTTGGTTGTCAGAAATTAAAAAAAAATCGTTCTGTCAATAGACAGAAAAGACATGGATAATTACAAAAAAAATGCTCTGTCGTTTCTGCTTAAAAAATGAGCCCAAAAAAATGGAACAAAATGTGCTTAAAATGAGGTATATTTCATGGTGTTGCTACCTACCTAAGGGTTTGCAGAAAGGGTGGCTACTTGTACCTAAACTACCGAGGTAGCCCCTCGGACACGCTACCGACAGCTAGTGGGAAAGGGTCGGGATTCTTCTAAATGCTGGAAAATAAAGGGCGCCAACCAGTTGCAAGCGTGTCTTGCGAAAGACGCAGAACCGTAACTGATAACAGTTCTCCTGCAAATAACTTCAAAACACCAGGTACCCCAATAACCCAATAAAGTACACCTTCAGATCGTTCAGATAAGTAAGTATATTGAGTATAAATATATATATGTAAATAACGATAACAATAATTATTAACAAACAACATGCATAAATATAATAACAAGTAAATAAATAGATATCACGGTAAATATTGGGGAGGGAACAATCTTAAAACAGAGCGGGTGAAGCCCAAAACTCCTGAACAATACGTCGTCTAGATATGAAATGAAATTGTAAGTGATTAAACCCAAAATGAATTAAATATGAATATAAGCGGATTAAGCGAATTGCCGATCAATAACCGAGGTCGCAAGTCTAACGATATATAAGCTAATATCGTACGCAAGATGGTCGAAGCAGATCTGATTCGGTAACTTGTCGTATATCGCGTAAAAGTTGGTATAAAAGATAAGAATTAGAGTGACTTAATTAGTCCTCTAGTAACCTTGCGTAGCTCTGATGTCAAGATAAACGGTAATTCGACTTATTATAAAAGCTAAAAATCACAAGCAATAAGTACTGATTGAATAGAAAAACGTTACGTGTTGTTCGAGGCACTATAAATATTAATGTTAAACTCCCGGTGCGGTAGCATGAGACACTACCCACCTTTCAAGACAAGTTATAAAATGGTGATACTTAATAACAATAAAGGTTTGCGAACACAAGAAAAGGCAAGGAATCCGAGTGAGGCTCGCACCCCTGCGAATATCGAAATCTACAGTAAGTACTATTATAACACAATAATCTAATACAATAAATATATGACCAGAACCTCGACAATCGTAATTCACCGAGTAAATTTTACAACGTATAACCTTCAATAATTTTAGATCCCGCAGACACAAGATTAAAACGTGGAGAAATGCTACCTTGCGAAGATTCCTTTGAATGATGTAAACCCCGAAGGATTCCTTCCAGGTCCGGCTACTGCAGCAGGCTTTCCAAAAATATAACTTCGGACTTGGAAAATGTGGTAGGTAAATCTTCAAAATAAATACTCAGGTGCAAATCTTGTCCCCAAAGCCAATAATTAATAATTCATCCAATACGAACATGCAGCCAACCACATGCCTCCAAAGGCAGACATCCAAAAAGGTGGTTTTACCAAATGCGGTTACCCAAAAGTAACCCTCCAAAAACCGGGCTTCTAAAAGATGTCGAAGCCCTCAAGTCGTGTAAGTAAGTGGAACATATAACCACACAACATGTGCTCGATTATGTTAAGCTTTAAACCAAAAATACTGGTAACACTTGCAAACTAACTATCCAAAATTGCTTAACATAATTCCCAAACTATAATTTGATGCTGGATTATCCGTATAAACGTAAATTGAAGCAAATTATCTTCCAGGCATCCGGAGTCAACCACCATTGACGACACGACTTTTGCAAAAGAGAACGAAACTAAGGAGAGGTTCCAAAAATCCCCAAAAGGCTCAGGATCACCAACCAAAAATATAACTCAACCTTGCTGATAACAAATGACCTTTCCTATAAAGAGGTCAGCAGGCAACCAAACTACCACTAAGTTAAATGTGGATTAAACTATGACTGGTGAAACTAAATAAATTACAAGGGAACCTGTAATAGTGTAAATGCCAGCCTTAAGATAATAAAAAATTTCTTACGATGAAGTACTCTCCACCAACAAAAATAAAATGATTTAGCTATACTATACCATATTGAAAGAGAAAAATAAAATGAAATTAATTATGATGCTATTATTCATGAATTCACAGAGGCTAAATTAAGAAAAAAATGTACCTATGTAAAAGTATTATAAATGTTTGTAAAATATTGATGTTTTGTACCAATACAGGGTGTCCCGGGAGGAACCTGCAAAAATTTGGGAATATGTTCCTGAGGTCATTTTAAGAAAAAAAGTTCCTATAAATAAGTGCCCGAAAGTACTTCCTTTTCGAGATACAGGGTGTCCAAGAAATAAGCTTTTTTTTAATATCTCGAAAACGATTTAAGATATTAAATTGAGCTTGGATATGCATTATACTGGCATGTAGATACTCTTTTTCGATCCAACTAGTTTTGACAATTCCAGCAGTGGCGTGCGTGACTGCAAGAAAATGAATAATTCTGACGCAAAAAATAGTACGCCACTGCTTTTTTTCAAAATAGGTATGTGTTTCTTAATCGGCAACCAATGCTAAAAAGAAAAGGCCTCTTGAGATTTTTCTGGTAGGGCAAACCATTTTCGAGTAATAATCGAAAACCTTTAAAAAAATAATTTGAACTAGTTATTTCAGAAAACGCTTGCAAAGGAAAAGTTTTTTGCATATTACTCGAAAACGGTTTGTCCTATTAGAAAAACTCAAGAGGCCTTTTCTTTTTGGAATTGGTTGCCGAATAAGAAACAAATACCTATTTTAAAAAAAAGCAGTGGAAAAGTATAATATACTGCGCGAATGCGGTACGATGCGTGACTTTTTCCGCCTGCAGCTCCGAGAATATTGATACTACATAAAAATGTGTCAAAACCTTTTCGATACAGAATTCAGTTACCCTTAATTCTGATATTCACCTTATTTGTCGTAGAACCGCTCAGAACAGAGATATTGATAAAAAACTATTTTTGAGCGATATTTCACCGACATTGGTGGTGTCCCGGGGGGTGCGCGAGGGGGATAAATGAGTACGTATAAAAGAAACCTACAATAAACTGATTCCAATAGATAAATCTTTTTCCCGATTTAAAACGATATTTACGTCTGCTGAACTCCCTGACGCCTGGCCTAATATTACAATATATTTAATTTCTGCTGTAAAAGAAACTTTTACAATTTACATAGAAAATGCTTACTTTAAAGCCTTCGTTCTGACTTCTAGGTATCATTCTTCCGATAGAGTTTTGTAGCAGTTTAAATTGATAACTGATATGTGCCAATACAGCCGCTATCAATAAATCTATTGTGGTAAAATGAGAAGAAATACACAAAATACTGATGTTTTGATATAACCAAGTTATTTCGAAATTTGGACTGTAAGTAGTGTTGAGGATGGTTAGAGGTCCGTATGGTAACTCCCATTTTTGATAATCGCTCGAAGTTAATCTCGTTATACCAGTATAAATCATTGTGCTAAACACAGTAAGCATTCCAAAGTTCCAGTACAATATACTCTAAAAAAGAACCATTATCAAACGAAGCACAAAAATCAGTCGCTTTTACAGTAACGAAACAATATACACACAACCAAACTTAGTATTTCTTACTAATCATAAGAAATGTATGAAAACTTTTTATGCAGATAACAGGTAAAAGTTTTTGTTGAAAATATGATAGGTTTTCATTAATAGCTGACCACATGTGCATTGATAAAAATTGTCATTAGTTTCCAGTTGTCCAACCGAGGTGAGAGAGTAAAGTTAAATTTAATTTGTGTTCCAGCTGTAAAAAATACATAATAGGCTAAAGAACTCAATTTTATAAATTAAGTGAAATCATTTTTACATGTAGTTGAGGGGGCACTTATAAGCTACATAATATTTAAAATAATAAAAAAAAAATTATCCGCAAAAAAAATAGAAAATTATCCCAGCAATTTTGAATTACCGCCGGAAATCGAAAACGGCATGTGACGTACCGCGCCGCACGGATCGGTGTTGCCTGGTAATGTGCATAAAATAGACTCTGCAGTGTCAAAGTGACTGTAAAAAATTTTAGGTTAGTATCATGTACCTATTCATTAGGTATAGATAGAAATATTTTACCTGGTGTAGAAGTAGTAGTACAGGCGAAGGAGGTAAATAAACACGTTAAATATCGCGCGTCGCGCTACAACGTTCACGTATGTTCTGCTGACAGCTGACAGCTGACTATTATTAGTTATCTATGCAGCTGACGGGTTCGGCTACATACGTCACAGCAATATGGTGCGTATACGTGCTCGTTTTGGCGGGAAAATTTTTCATTTGAAATTCCGACTCTTTTTTACGCTTCTTAATTATTAAAAAAAAATTGTCTTGGGTATTTTTAATACGGCATAAACATTAATTGCCCATTGCAAATTTTTATCATAAATGAATGTAAATAGAGTCTGCTTTCACGTCACAATGTTTCTATGGAAACAACATAAATAAAACGCGTTTCGCGGCCGTTACCCGTTACTAATATAAGGGTAACGCAATACAGGCCGCGAAATCGGATCTCGCGTCCTGTATTGCGTACGCGAAATGACCACTTCGCGTCCGGCTGGACAAAAAGGAATAAATTCATTTTCTACCCACATCGAGTAGTTAGTTTTTTTTTTCTACTAACTACTGTTATATGGTTGAAGTAGTTGCGCCTAGGAATATTCACATAAATAATTGTATTAACTGTGTTGTTAATACAAATTGGCTCAAATAGAGTTTCAATAAAGAGTATACTTTCGGTTTTAATTTAAAAAAATTCTTTATAAAACTGTTGGGCTGTTTATCAATGTTTGACATTTCATTATAGCCCGTGGGCTATAATAACGCCCACAAGCTATAAAGAGAAGTTTATGTCAAAAAAATCAGGGATAATTGTCAATTTATAATGCGATCGTGCATAAAGCTAATTATGCCCTAAGTAGGTTCGCCAGAAGTTCAAAGGGTAAGAATTGTTATTCTTGTTGAGAAGGGAATATCGCAAACGCAAATCGCAGCAACAGTGGGCGTCTCTCAGGGTGTTGTTTCAAAAACCAATGCAAGATTTTTGGAATTGGAAACTCTTAAGAACGGGCCTAGAAAAAGTCGTCGCAGAGTAACTACTGATCGACAAGACCGGTTTTTAACTCAAATATTAATTCGATTGAGCATGTGTGGGACTTCATTAAAAGAAGGATTAAAGCTGCAGGAATTGCGGAACAGTTCATTTAGCGGCTCAAGAGGAACGGCAAAAAACTCTTGCCCCAAGAATAAGTTGGCAGTTTGATTAGAAGCATTCCCCGCCGGATTGAAGCTTGAGCTAGAGGTGGCAACACTGACTATTAAAGTGAAGAACCAGTTTTTTCTTTTCTTTAACCAACAACTTAAAATCTTCAATTTTTTCATTTTTAGTGAGTTTCTATTAATTTCAAGCATTTGTTACATTTCTTTATTGTTAATCATTAAACTGGTTTAGTACAAGTGCTTTTCATTTTCCATTAGAATTTTTTCAGAAATACTTAACAAAATTTGAAATACTGGGCTATTCCATGTATATTTGGTTTTGTGTAATTTGTTGGGTTTTCATTTCTTAAGTACCTATATTCCCTTTTGCTACTCGCCGATGGAACGTAAAAAATAAATAAAGTATAGTATTTTTCATGTAGCATTTGGGTTGTGACGTCAACAAACTCCACCTAAAAACTGTATGGGAAGGCATGCGTTCGTGGGCAATAGGTAATGAAAACCTAATTTAGAAAGAGATGAAGTATGGTTGGATTCTGAATTTATAAGCAGCGCGTTGACGTTACAACCCAAATCCTAGGTGAAAAATACTGTAATAGAAATTTTTCAGTATTTAATAAACAATTTTTCAAATGAAGTTTTAGAAAAGTAGGCACATACTATGAAGCTAAATTAGAGAAAACCTTGAAAATCCAAAATTGCATATTTGATACAATCATACGCTTCAATAATGTCACTTTAGAAACTGTCATATGTTAAACTGACAAGATGTGTTAAATAAATCTGGTCGAAGTTTTTGAAAATTCAATTAAAATAACAAAGAACAAACATTACAAAAGGTGTTGAAACTGTTGACCGTTATTTTCCAAACAAAGTGTTATCCCTTTCTTAAACGTTCACTAATGGGACTGGTGACATTTCATAAGACAGCTGTAAAACATTTTGTAGGTAAGATTTGGAATTTGGTCTGGAAATCTTGTAGGAAAGTCATCAAAAGCCAATTGCATAGAATACGACCAGTATCCATTTTATCTTCTTAAATACCCATTCGTAAAATATGCTTCTAGCATAAAAATTTTATGTTCTTCAGAGAAATTGAAATTCATTTTCACCTTGTCACTTTAACAGCACGGACAGCCAACTGATTGGTATATTCTACCGTGAGTCCAAAAAGTGTTTACATAAGGGTTGGCCATGAGACACAAAAGTAATGTCTACTGCAAGATGTAGGACCTTTATTTTTACAATGTTATTGAAATTTGCACAACAGTATTATGCCAGCAACACAATGATGACAGTTAATAAATTCTAAATCTTGCAATTGATATTATTTTTGTGTCTCATGGCCACCCCTATGTAAATAGTTTTTGAACTCACGGTATAATCGACATACCTATTACTATGCACCACCTAATCTAGTTCAGCTACTTATTGAACACATGGTACAACCAGTCGACGAAAAATGTACCTAAGTATAAATAAATTATAATCAAAAAATCGTAAATATTACCTACCTACCAACCTACTTTAAAAATAAAATTAGAATACTAGAGCATTCTTGGTAAAATCTGTTTAAATGAGAGTGAAACAACGTTTTAATTAAAACTCTACATTAGCCAAGGACAAACTTTGTAGATTGCCTAAATATTAAGATAAAATTACAAGTCTAGCAATTTAAAAGTTACCTTCATTCGAAAAATATTTTAATTATGTAACAAAGATTTGCTTAATATTTTATTGCCTTTAAAATTTCAATTTCATGTGTAATTTTTCTATTGGCTCTTTACCTTTTCGAATACAATTTAAATTTTGTTCAAAAGTCGTTTACCTATGAATTACTTTTTGTTTTATAAAAGTTCAGCTTACTAAATTATAATTAGGTCTCCGAATTTTCGTAGCAAAGTTATCAATGTAAATTTATATAATAATAAAACGTCTCCAAACAACATTGTTTCATCACAATTCGATTTTAAGACAAACTAATTAATTTTTAGTTGAAGTAATCATTAATATATCTGTATATGTATATTTTGTACATGTTAAAAGAAAGCGTGTCTTGTCTTACACATACTAGTTTTACCAAAATTATCAAATTCATCAACAACAAATTTATTAATTACCTGAACATTGGTAATCCATGTGCAATTGGTAATAAGTTTTTCTTCTTGATCTCCTCCTCGTTCTGGATTTGCAGTAAACGGTTCCTTTTCTAATTTATCTAACATTTTTCCAATCAAAATCCGATTACGTAAAACCACTATTATTTTACCAAGACCTGCAATATTTAACAAATTTAATGATTTATGTTTTTCTATATTTCGCAATTATCTAGCTTTGTAGATTTTTAAATGCATAAGCAAGTGAATAAACACATAAACAACAACCTACAAACATAAGCAGCAAAGACGTAAATCATCATATCAGCAACAACTTCGAAATCTTGTTTAAATATTTCCATAAAGTCAACAATTGCGTACATAAAATTGAAAGGAAATATTATTAAACATGAATAAATTTTATAAAATATGCTTTCGTTGCCGGTGAATGAGACGCCAAGTATTTTCAGTATGAATTTTTCTTTGAAGAAGTAATTCTTTAACGTATCCTTCGATGAGCTCATTTTGTCGTCAATATGTAAGAGTAACTGCCATCACAGATAATGGGTTTTGCCTTTAGTATCGTTAATATTGCGCAGAAGTTAACATAATTACATTTCATTAATTATTTATTAGTTTAACTATGAATTTTGAGGTCCTTTTTATAGAGGAAAAAATTATTAAACATTAATAAATTATATAAAAGATACTTTCGTTGCCGGTGAATGACACGCCAAATATTGTTAGTAATAATTTTTCTTCGGCGAAGTAATTCTTCAGTGAACCCTTCATATGGGACTCATTTTGTCTTGAATGTGTAAAAGCAACTGCCCCTACAGACATCAAGTCTTGCTTTCGATATTATTGCTACCGTATATATGATAACGTTGCGTAGAAAAATGCGTCTTATTCAATTTTTTTTAATAAAGCTGTGCAGTTATTTTGACATTTTTATTTGCATTGCTACCAGTTGCTGAAAATTAACAATTATAGTATATTCGCTACCATGCTGCCACATTGGGACTGGAGTTTATGCATCTGCAGCAATTTGGAAAAAAACGTCAAAGAATGAAATATTTATTATTGTTATCGTAGATAATATATTATTGTACAGAGCGGCCAAAATCAGGGATTGGATTGAGCCTATCATAAGGATGAAAAAGTTACCGTAAACTTTGCTCTAAAAACACACATCTCTGCAGTACGACTCACTTAATTATAAATTTCGAATAATGGACACTTTAAAAGTTTTAATCGTACTTACTATGGTTTATGTTATGAAAAACGCCAGCAATCTTTGTGCATGTTAGACAGTCAAGAGTTACACGAACAGCAGTGCTAATCTACATAGCTTCGGTTTCTAAGGTATCTTTGAAGCTATAGTAAACCTTCAAAAGTAAATAATTCGTTAAAAAATTTTAAAGTACGAGGGTGTTTTTAAATGTTATCTACCTAGCCAAACAAAAAGGCGACGATGTTAAACCGATTATTAAAAAATAGCCGGGACATTTAGAAGTAGGTACTTACATCTGCTATGTTGTGTTTTGTTTGTGCGGTTTATAGAAATATGAGAAAATTTACTTCTTGATAAAACTTCTTGAATTATCAGCGGGGATGACACTTGGGCAGTGGATTCACAAGGGCTCTGGGATTCTGAAGGAGTCTTGCTTATTGAATATATGCTGAGGAGGTCTACCATAAATGCAGAGGTCTATGTAAACATAATTCGAAATTTAAAAACTGTTCTGCAGGAAAAAGAAAAAGCTTGTTGCTGCACGACAATTGTCGGCAAACAAACTGCTGTAGATAAAGAATTACTGTGGATTCATAGAGTTAAGGCATGCAAAATGAGTGCGTTAATGGACATATATCTTCCGGGCGTAGATGATATCTATCTGTACAATGAGATAGGAAAAACGCATTTTTTCCATTCTAGACGTGAGAATTTCGATCTAGGCGAAGCCGAGATCAAAAAACGCCGTGAATGGAAAAAACACTTTTCCGAACGAATTGTATATAAAATTTTGTAAAATTCGGTAAAGAATTCCATATTATTGTAACTGAATATGTATTTCGTTTTTTATGTGAAATACTAGATATAGAATCAAGTTCGTTTTGATGTAGTGAAATGTTTCATTGCCATGGGAAAATTGTTCTAATTTTGTAGTTAACACAATATATAAAAAATAGATTTTTTCATTGTTTCTCTTTTGTTTTATTTTTCCATTCTAGATAGGAAAAATTGCACTTTTCCTAACTCAAATGCGTATTAAAAAGTCAAAGAATTCCTTACCGAATTTTACAAACTAAATTACAGCTTCTAACTTCGTAGGCTTCAACAAAGTTAGAGATTTTGTCTACTCCTAAGTATAAAGTAGTAGTTTCACATACTGATCGCAGTACGTGAAGTCTTATTTTTTATATCGATGCGTGAAGTGCAACGCATTTCTTATGGAGTTTATATTACGCATTTCTGCCATAAGAGCCTATACACTTCTTGGCACGGGTAAACATTTGAATAGATTGCTGTGCTTGTTTTTTGTTTGAACGACGAATTTGTGAGAACTGTCAAGTGAAGCGAACGTTTGTTAATTTAACTCATTTTTTAAGTTTGAGGTCGTGGAAAAAGTATAGTTAGTGTGTAACACATACGTGAAGCCTTTTTTACACTCGTGTGCTTGTGACACTCGCCTTACGGTTCGTGTCGCAAACTGCACACTCGTGTAAAAAGGTCAGCTTCACGTACTTGTTACACAATATACTATTATATCCGTCCGGGAGATATATGTTCATTAACGCACTCATTTTGCGTGCGATATGGACTTCATTACGATACTGTTTTTAAACTGTGGTCGTCATGGATTCGACCATTTTTACCTTTGAATATAAAACTACAGGAATGAAGATATCGCTCTAGTAGCTATACAAAAAGTGCGACGGAAGTCGCCATTTTGAGAATCTATGTATGCCCCATTTGTAGTCATAGTTTTGAGACTGACAGCTGACCAATAATAGGTTAGTTGTGCTGTTTGTGGTTTTTCTCTGACAAGGACAAATAAAAATTTAGGAATAACTTTCCATAAGTAAGTATTTAAGTTCATTTAATGCAACTACGTTCATTATGAATAATTTTAAGAACAATTCGATGTCATAATTTCAATGTCAAAGAAAGGTCACGAGTGAATATCATAGGCGTCACATACATATTTTATATTGTAGATTAGCACCCATTAGCACTTTGCAAAATATATATTTAAAAAACTGTTTTAACCGTCAGTATTATAATATTTTATTTCTTGCAGCTTCTACTTTTTGTTCATTCATACTTTTACTACATTTTTTGCCTTTGAATATTTTATATTCAAACGTTTACGTATCCCGTATTCATTCTAAAAGGTACGCCACTGAGATACCGGAAACATTTGCCATTTGCATCATCTATCTTGGTCTCGCGTATATTTTGTGTAGCCTCATTCCTGTAGCTTTATATTCAAAGATTTTTACAACTACTATTTGAATTAATTTTCGACTTGTCAAAAAAATTATGTAAAACGTCAGATTATTTTTAAATGTTTTTTAGGTTTTGCGCGGGCGTAGATAAAATATTGTACAATACACGTGTGATAATGCATTATTAAGATACGAGTTTGAAATTTGCACAACGAGGCGATAGCCCACTTGCATCGTAAACATCTATTAGGTACCTATACGTCTTAGCAAGATCAGCGAATAAAATGTTGAATTTGTTAAATGGTGCGAGCGCTCTCGATTAAGAGTTCATTCAACCCGAGAAAATTCAAACTTTTTAGCTTTTATATTAGTTTTACAATAATTGAATTTACATCTAGGCAGTCATAACTATTATTACATAAATAATTTATGTGTGACAAAGAGCAGTCGTTAAGTTTTTAACTCCTATTAATTATTCATGATTTAAAAGATAAAATTGATAGTTACGTATAACTACCCTTTTAACCTACAATTTAACTTTTTTACTTTTTTCTTATTGCGATCTACTTAAATTTAAAAAAGAGTATTCTAACTGTTTATTCCATTTAATGAACCAACCTAGTTTCTTACTTCTTTGAACATTAATAATACCCTTATATTAATGATTTACTTTAGAAGTAAAAGTACAAATTAAAAGGATCGGAAACGATACAAAGTCGAGAACTAACATTACGTATAATTCATGAGTTACGATAATGTTAAATTCCAGCCGATATTATTACACGTACCTATTGTTGAGATCGAAAGCAAGACCCAATGTGTGCGGTGGCAGCTGTTTTTTCATATTCAAAGCAATATGAATACTACGAAGGGCATGTTAAAGAATGGTGTCTTTAAAGAAAAGTTAAGTCATTTGAAGTGTCTTTCACCAGTAACGAACACTTCCTTTACAAAAATGTATTCGTGTTTAATAATTTTATTTTTTTATTTATTTAATTTTATGTATCCATTTGTTGATTTTATGAAAAAACCGAAAATATGAATTTGAAGTTGTTACTGATTATTTACGTCTACGTTTATTAGTATTTGCAAATCATGAACGTATATTTTTTATATGGACATGTAATATTCAAAAATACTCGCAAGGCTAACAATTACTGACTGATTCAGATGATGGCGGTACCTATAATATGGAAATTTTAACAAATATGCATATCACATCATTCAATTTAGGCCTATCTGAGACATTGTTGATGAATGAAATTGTATTTTCTCGGGAAAAATGACAAATGAATTAAAACTGCAAACGTGGAACGAAGAGGTGTTGTCGAAGAAAAACTTATTGAGGGTGAATATGATGTGTATAGGTATGCATTATAAACGCTCGGTTGATGGTTTAAATAGTTATTTGACATTTTGGGTTTTATGCAATATGCGATAAGAAGCGACAAAAGGATTCTATCAGATTGTGAGCTATACACCAGCGAATAGAAACGGAAGGGTCGTCAAACTCACACTATAAATAAAAACAGTGGAAGCCATAGTAAAAAGTAGTAAGGGGATATTGGGAAGACAAAGATTTCTGCTCAAAAAGACCGCGAATTAAATATTACAAAAAAATATGCTTGCTAATATACAGGGTGCATCAAACTCGGTGACCAAACTTTTAACGTTGATTGAGGGTGTCATTTCAAACAAACCTCGTGCCAGAGGTCTAGGGTAACTGCATCAGAGGAGTCAAAAGAAGTCCGTGTAAACAATTTAATGTAGAAAACCATCCTTAAGATCGTAGAGGGGTTTTATGCTTTTATGTTAACGATGGAATAACTACACTTATTAGCACATTTTTTAAATTGATACTCGATCTGGTCCTATGGAATAATTTGTTTGTGCTCTGTATTTAAAAGTGTTTTCAAACAATTTCTCTTGATATATTTGGCGTCGTAGCCTTGCGTTTTTGACTGGCACTAATTTACAAAACTTTCATTTTTCAATAATCTCCGCCACTCCTGAAAGTTCTCCGTTTAAACTTTAATAGATTCTTTATTTGTATAGATACAGTGTGTTTCACTTTACATGAAGCCACCTAAATAACTATTTTATTAATAATGCAATTAATATAAAACTTTTACCTATGATAGAGGCCATTGAGATGAATCTTTTTTTATGAATGAAATTTTTTTAAGAGTACAAAATTAAAATTAAAATTTTTCAGTGAAACTTCATATTTGGGTTTTTTTGTGATTAGCAACAACTTTTTTAAATACTTTTTTGCTCTATCTTAATCGCTGATATGACTTTTTTAATCATAGTTGGCTAGATTTCGACTCTAAAAAAAATTCATTCCTACAAAAAAGATTAATCTTAATGGCCTCTAACACTGGTAAAGGTTTTATACTAAGTGCGTTATTAATAAATTAGTTATTTAGGTGGCTTCATGTAAAGTGAAAGACACAGTATAAAATACGCCGAAGTTAATTGGTTGCATAAAAATAACAATAACACATTTTGTCATGTATTGGCCGTAATTTAAAAACTATCGTACTGTTTATTCCCATTTCAATGTCTTTAGCGGCAATCTTTGCTCTCCAATTCTACGCATATGTCCGTACCATAGTAGTTGTTTCTTTGTCAGAACTTTTGATATTCTGTTAATCACTCCCATTCTTGCTCTTCTATCTTCAGTTCTTATGTGCTCTTACAAAGTAATGATACAGCTTCTTCTACAAAACTCTCCATTTTAGCAGCTTCCAACCGGCGGTTTAATGTTTTGCTTGTTTTTCATATTTCGGATCCATAAGTGATGCAGCTTTCGAATACCGTTCTATACACCATTTTATTTGTTTTTAATATTATCGCCCTATTCCACAGGAACGTAATTCTCTTGTTATTGTTGCTCCTTTACTAATTTTCTGCAATACGCCTGCTTTTTCTTTCCCGTCTTTCGCAAATACAACGTCTAGGTAAGTGCATTTTGTTGTGTATTGTATGGTATCATATTCTCTGTATGAATATTTCTTCCTAGTCCACTTATAACCATGTCTCAGTTGTGTTTAGTTCTAGGCCCCACTTACTCCAAGTTTTCCATTAGTTTTCTTAAAATGTTAAGTGGTATCTTCTTCATTCTATGCCAGTATTGTGTGAGTATAGTCCTCATCTATCTTTATTCTAATCGCTTGGCATTTTCCGTTCATTCTTTCAATACCTGATTTAAATATATTCTCTATTACTTAGTCTTTGTAGATGGGTGTATGTTATTTGTTCTTCTTTCTTGGACATCCTCCATCTTACGTAAATAAATATATTTTAACTAATATTAGTGATATACAGCACCCTCGTTTCAATCTTTTATTTATATTTAATGGCTTCGACGCTGTTTTTCCCACTCTTACCACACCATAATTATTACAATAATGTTTTGACTGCGTTCAAGTAGACTGGTTTAATATTCTTTAGTTGCATGGACTCCCATAACTTACCTTGTGGCACAGAATCATAGACTTTCTTTAGATCCACATTACTACATGGTAGCTCCCTATTATATTTTATTTTCTTGTTAGATAACTGTATGGGATAAAATAGACTGTCAATACACGATTCTCCTGGCCGAAAACCACTTTTCTCCTTCTGAGTCTTCTTCTGTTCCTTTTTTATAAAAAATGTAACCGTTAATTGGTGATTTCCAATTTGATGGGCCGTCTTCTCCATTAAGACTTCCATTGAATATTTATTGGTTCATTTCCAATGCTTGTATGGAGACATGCTTTACTAGTTCGATAAGAATGCCTCCCGAGCCTAGTTCGATTGAAAGAAGATATAATTTATTATTGTGGTACAAATTTCGTGGATTTGATTGTTTATTTTTTTTTTTGATATGCTGCATTTTACATTTATATTTTATACCATATGATATCGACCAAATTTCCAGCCTTGTAGCAGGGAGGTAAATCTGTGTAATCATCGTCATGAGTTTTTTTTTATAACTTTTGCTATATTACATACTAAACTATATGAGAGTTTGTAAAAAGATTATTTTATTATTAATAGCACTATTCTATTTTGTTTAGCTACAAATTTTATTAGAAATAAAAGTGGAGATGGCACTGCTGTATGTATTAAATATTAGTATGTTTTAGATATGACCAAACTGAAGTATACGCTCCATTTGATCCTCCAAAGATTGACTTTATATTCGACGATAATAGTATATTTCATTAGGAGGCGAGAAACAATAAAGACTAAAATACATAGATTGAAATTTATTTTATCCAAACATAAAACAACTGTACTTAAAACTATCATGAAATCTTAATTTAGCACTGCATGTGGTCCACCATTCTCTATTTGTTTTTTCATTTTCTTGAAACATCTTCAATTATCCTTTGGATGACAGAGACATCTACTTCTTTAATTTTATTTCGAATTCTTCTTGATAATTGGGCTGTAATGTTTGCAGACCAACCATTTTCGTATACTTTTTGACTTAAAATTGCCCAGAAATCTTCAATGGAGCGTGTTTTAGGGACATTAGGTGGATTGATACTTTTCGGGACAAACGGTATTTCTTTCATTTAGCCAGTTCTGGACAGTATTCGAATAATTTGAACGGACCAAAACAAAATATCTTGATTTTGGTGAGGTGTGCTTATAAAATCTTCCAATTTGGTTAAGCACTTTGTAATATAAGTTTCAGTATTTATAGCCGGATTCCAAATTTTGTAGATGTGTGGAGCCAAAACACTAAACTTAGAAATAGCCACTCAAACCGAAACTTTTGCCCCAATTTAGCTTTTCCAGCAAACCTCATGTTGGCAAGAGTTGGAGTTTTATCCCGAGTGTAACATCCCAAATTAACTGATAGATCACTGTTTGCTAAAGTACTCATCGTCCAAAATAATGTTTTTTTCTTGCAATTTTAAAGCTTAGCATTTTTCTACAGCAAACTGATTTTTTTTTCTAAATAATTGTTGTTCACTATATTTTGGTGCCTTCTTTCTTTTGAAGTATTTAACACCTTACTGCTTCAAATTTTGCGAAATGCAGCATTGTGACCCTAAATCTTTGAGGACAACTGACGCTGAGACATTCCAAATTCCAACCTTGTTTTAAATCATTTTAGCGATTTTCTTTGCACAAATATTGTTTAAATTTTTAGGCTTGTCACTCTTATATTGGTTACGAGTTGGCCGATGTTCCTGATATCTTTTGATAATATTATAAATAATTGTACTTCATTTATAATTTTTACGTACAAAATGTCGAACTAAGTACTCCTTTTTGAACCATATGCCCAAGAGCTTTATACACACGTTCACTCAATAACCCTTGTTTTTGTGTTTTAATGTTGGAATTCTTGACAACACTATAAAATTCCTAAACAGAACTATCAACAGTAGAACTCGAATAAAACTGCCGTGTTTGGCTGCCGGGCCTAAATCAAAAGTTATTAGCTGTAATCAAAAATAAAAAATAATTTTTTGTACATGCTCCCAAAAGTAGCTATTTTACGGACTCATTTAAGTTCGTAAAATTGGTCTTTTCCGGACTCAATCCCAAAAAGTCTGGTTACTATAGTGACACTCATTTAAGTCCGTAAAATGCTATATTTTCGGCCTAGTCCCTAAAAGTTGTCATTGCAACCTTTTGCGTACTATTATAGTGACATGTGCTCTGATCACATTAATCATACATAATAAAAGGTTTGAATCTGTTTTTGGGGGCTTTAACAAAAACATGTTGTTTGTAACACGTACCTAAATCGTTTTTTGGGACTCATCTGCTATTGCAGACTCAGCTTCGCCTCGTTCGGAAACAGCAACGATTCGTCATAAAAAACTTGATTTTAGGTACCTACTTGTTACAAAAATAACTATTCCGATATTACTTTTTATTTACATAAACGAATTTATTTGTGTAATAATTAATACAGCATTACATTGTATTTTCAACTTAGACATTAATTAAATCGTTTCCGAACAGATCGGGCACATCATAATTAAAACATGAATTCAAAGCTTTCGACCGGAACACACCGAACAACGTGCCCAAATCGCGTAGATTATAGTTTCAAGCCAACAGATTTAATTTTGCATGGGAGCAGCCAAAAATTGACGCTCAATTAGTCATTCACCGCTGGTTTGAGAGAGCGGCTTATTTCGTCTGTGTTTACGTAGTGGTGATAATAATAATATAAAAGTTTATTTGGCAAACAAGTTTGTATTCAATTACAAAATCACTAAATAATTATGTGCATATACTTTTTTACTTCTAATAATGCAGGCAAGCTGTGTGTTTTGTTTATCGTTGTAGAATTACTTAAATTCAATATGAATTCCGTTGAACAACTTTTAAAAATCCCCTTTTCAAGACGGAGTTTTGAAGAAAAACTTGAAATTAAATCATTGGGACGCCCTACGCCTAAATTAAGTTGAAATCAAAGCTGACAAAGCTAAAGGGTTCTTATAAAAGACAATTTAATAACAAAATTTATGAAGACGTTTCCTGGATATGTGATTGTGAAATAAGAAATGCATTGTTTTGTTTTCCATGCTTGTTGTTTCAAGGTTAACCTTCATGGAGCTTCAAGGGCGTGACAAATTTGGAGCATATTAAGAGGAGTATATTAAAAGACACCATGAAAAGAAAACCCAAATCATGAACGTCCTTAGTCTGACAAATCTTGGTCGAGTGAACATTGACACTCAGATAGATAGCTCTTATAGATAATCAATTAAGAAACATAATGAACAAGTAGAGAAAAATAGATATATTTTGCCAAAAATCATTGACTGTATAAAATTTTGTGGGGAATTTGAACTGGCGTTTCGCGGGCATGATGAATCTGAGTCTTCAAACAATCCTGGAATTTTTAGAGGGTTAATAGATTTAATGTACAGCATAGATAGAGCAATTTAGGACCGTGTTGAAAGCGATAATGATTTTAAGGGCACATCAAAGACAAAATTCAAGCTGAGCTGCTGGATTGTTTGTTAGCGATTTGTCAAGAAGAAATAAAAAGTGAGACTTCTACAGCTGCCCTTGTTGTCATAATTGCTGATTACACGACAGATATTTCTGAAACAACTCAAACTGCTTTAGTGTTAAGATATGAACATTTGAACATTGTCGAAAAGTGTATGATAGATTTTGGAGTATTTTAAATCCTAAAGGACGGGGCGCTTTAGAGATTTCACAATGTATTTTAAAGGAAATTTGCCCACTAATAAGTAATGAAAAATTAATAACCCAGAGCTACGATGGAGCTGCGGTTATGAGCGGAAGAATAAATGGTGTTCAAGCCAAAATAAGGGAAAGTTATAGTAATGCTCGTTTTATACATTGTTACGCACTTCAGTTAAATCTTATTATGCCTCAATGTGCTTCACAAAATAAGGGTGCCAGAGTGTTTTTCTTTAGTTTAAGTGGAATACCTGCATTTTTTTCACACTCGCCTACGCGACTTGCTGCATTAGATCAAGCAGTGGCTCGTAGGATTCCTAGAGTAAGTGTTACCAGATGGAATTTAAATCTAGGACAGTAAACGTAATATACGAGAATAAAGCTGCATTAACTGAGTGTTTGGAAAAACTAGAAAATTCGAAATCTACCGAAACTGTTTCAAGACGCGATAGACAGCTAACGCAAAGGAAGTATGTGATTTGATAATATCACAAGTTCAAAGCAGATTAGTTCTGTGGTACCCTTTGACATGGCAAAATTGATCGATAGTGGGGAATTTAGTGCAAATTCGAAAACATTCCCAGAAAATAATTTAAAAATTGCGGAAGAAACATTTCCAATATTAAAAAAAAAAACAGAATAAAAACTTAACTAACAGTATTATACCACAGACAAGATACACGGAAAATTGACGGTCTTTGTTAGATTTTATACTTCGCAATAATATCGAAGATACCTTTGAAGAAGTTACCAAACTTTTACGGAGTTTAGTTACAACACCAATATCCAGTGCCGAAGCAGAACGCTGTTTTTCTACGTTAAAAAGAATAAAAACATTCTTAAGAAACACTATGTCGCAAGAATGGTTAAATGCGTTAGCTAAGTATGTTATCAATAGAAAAGGATTTGGTTCAAAATATTAAAAATTTTAATTCTAAAGTTTGTGAATTACAAAAACCGTCGCATGGACCTTCTTTTCCGCCATTAATAAAATTAAAGTAAGGAGATGAGAATGGGTCGGCGTTGCGAATAGACGTGCTTCTAGCTGTGCGGCGTTTTGTTAATTTAGTGTAGTTCTGAGTAAATACGTTTAATATATATTATTAAAATGGTTCTTACTCAGGCACAAAAAAAGAGTACCAAGATCTTGTCTCTGAGACCATTAAGCAGCTATTTAAGGATGGCTCATTTATTGATAGCATAACCGCAAAACTGTCAGAAGTATTGACTGCTAAGTTCAACGAAAAGCTGCAAGAATGTAGTACACAAATAAAAGAATTAAAGAACGAGATTAACGCTTTATCCACTGAAAAGCATCGATTACAAAATAGAATGGATAACCTGGAACAATACTCGAGACGAAACAATGTTAGAATTTTGGGAATTAACGAAAGCAAGGATGAACGGGACCTGGAAAACATAATTCTGAATTTATTTAATAAAACTATGTGTGTGAATGTCTCTCATACCGATATTGACCGTTGTCATCGCGTGGGTCGCGTAGACAGAAACACCAGCAGAGCAATAATAGTGAAGTTCGTATCTTACAAGTTGACACAAACTAGGCCCTGTTTGTTAGCGGGCGACGTGTTCAGGCTAGCTCAGTAATTAGACAAGAGGCTGGAAATAATTATTTATTACTAATAAACAAAGTAAAGAAAATGTCTGTACACAATTAATTGGAAAAGCGTTCTAGCGGCGGCGACGGCGAGGGCGTCGGCGTCGGCGAAGGCGTCGGCGTCGGCGAAGGCGTCGGCGTCGGTGTCGGCGAAGACGGTAGCGACGGTGGGGACGGCGGCAACGGCGAAGACGGCAGCGACGGCAAAGGCGGCAGTAAAGCCGAAGGCGGCGAGGCGTTGTAAATGAGGGACGGTGCGACGAGGGCGCACGGCGTCCGGGAAGCGGTGACGATGGCGAACCTGGGCTTGATCTGGCGAGATGGCGGCGTTAGGCGTGCCAAAACATCGGCGGTCATATCAGAAGTAGATACATATGAAGTCTTAACATAATTATTTGAAACAGCTTCACGTATAAAATGATACTTAATATCTATATGCTTTGACCTACGATGGTATACAGGATTCGGTGCTAATTTTTGCGCACTCTGACTGTCATTATATAAAGTTATGCAACTCATTTTACCCGTTATTTCTTTTAACAAGTTTCTAAAATACATGGCTTCTTTCGAAGCTTCTGTCAAGGCCATATATTCGGCCTCTGTGCTAGATAGAGCAACCGTTTTTTGTTTGTTGCTTTGCCATGAAATTGCAGAACCAGATAGTTTGAACACAAATCCAGTGTACGATTTTCTATCTTTACTATCATTTCCCCAGTCGGCGTCAACAAAACCTTCAAGATCTGCGATTCCCTTTTTAAATTTTAACTTAAGAGTTTTTGTACTCTGTAGGTACTTCAACACTCTTTTTGCACACTGCTAATGATAATGCGTATAACAATTATTATATTGACTTTAATAGCTGACAGTATATGCAATATCTGGTCGAGTCAAAACTGAAGCATACATTAGGCTTCCTATGAGTTGTTGATATGGCAATTTCTTATCATTAACATTTACCACATCTTGATTATCAGAATGACTATTACATTCCATTGGAGTACTTGCACCTTTACATTCTGACATGTTAAATCTTTTTAATAAACGATCTATGTACTGTTCTTGATCTAAATAAATACTACCCTCATTATAGTCTCTGGCGATTCGCATACCGAGGCACTGCTTGGCCTCTCCCAAATCCTTAATCTTAAATTTTGAACTTAAATGATTTTTCAAAATATCAGTATTATTAGAATCGTTAGAGAATATAAAGAAGTCATCGACATATAGAGCAATAACCGTTAATAAATTACCATCTTTCTTAATATGTAAACAAGGCTCTAAATCTGATTTTTTATACTCTAAATCTTTTAAAATTTCATCAACACGATTATACCAGGCTCTTGATGATTGCTTAAGACCATAAATCGCTCTGTTTAATTTACAAACTTTTCCTTCGTCACTTGCTTTTACAAAACCTTCAGGTTGTGTCATATAAACGTTTTCTTGTAAATAACCATTTAAAAAAGCCGTTGCTACATCCAAATGCGTAATTTTTAAATCTAGTTCTACAGATAAAGCTATTAAGAGTCTCAGTGTCGAGTGTCTAACCACAGGTGCAAACGTTTCCTCAAAATCGATACCTGCTTTTTGGGAAAAACCTTTAGCCACAAGCCTAGCTCTGTATCTCACTTTATTCTCACTGTCACATTTTCTTTTAAAAACCCATTTGCACTGCACTATTGTTCCTGTTTTTGTTGGATCGACTAAGTCCCATGCCTCGTTTTCTTCAAACGATTTCATTTCTTCGGTCATCGCCTGCCTCCAGTTTTCACCATCGGGTCTGGATAAGGCTTCTTCAACGTTTACAGGATCGTCATCGTCATGCAAATTCATTTCATTATTTACACACATATAAGTAATGTAGTCGTCGAAATTTTTTGGTTTCTTTTCCCTCTCTGATCTTCTTACTGTACTCGTTGGGGTTTCTTCTTCAAGTTGCGACACAAGATTATCGCCTTCTTCGTCTTTTGACAATTTGGTGTTCAACAGGTCGTCATTGGCTCCACTGCTCTCGCTTTCCTTGTCATCGTCCCCCACTGAATCTGGCTTTTTCTCATCTTCTTGAATCGATTCTTCATCGCAATTAGTTATAGCAACTGCATCAACTATTTCTGCTATCTTTTCCATAACTATAACATCCCTACTTGTAATTACATCATTTTGCTCTGGGTCGTAAAGCCTATAACCTTTCACGTTCTCACCGAAACCTACTAAAGTCATTTTTCTAGCCTTTTTGTCCCACTTGGTACGTTTTTGTTTTGGAGTATGAACCATTGCCTCGCTACCAAAAATTCTTATGTTACTTACATTAGGTTTTACTCCTGTCCACATTTCGTATGGCGTTTTGTTCTCGAGTCCGAATGCAATGGATCGATTTCTCAAATATGTTGCCGTGTTCACTGCCTCTGCCCAAAACTTCTTTTCTAGGTTTCCTTCGGACAGTAAACATCTTGCTTTTTCTACTATCGTCCGATTCATCCTCTCAGACATCCCATTCTGCTCTGGAGTGTAAGGGTTGGTTTTCTGGTGAACAATGCCGTTATCCTTGAGAAATTTCTCCAATTCTTTGTTGCAAAACTCTCCGCCATTGTCTGTCCTCAAGGTTTTTATTCTTGCGTTCTTTTGATTTTCGACTAATCTTTTGAATTCTTTGAAATAATTAGTCACTTCGTCCTTAGATTTCAAAAAATATATGAAACCCATTCGGCTAAAGTCATCCTCGAATAATAGGAAATATCTTGAACCAGCAATGGATTTAATTTCCATAGGACCGCAGACATCAGCGTGTATGACTTCTAATAAAGAATTAGCTCTTTTACCTTTGTTCTTGAATGGTAAACGAGACTGTTTCCCTTCACAACAAATTTCGCAGGGTTTTTCCTTTTCAAAATTACCGCTGCCAATTAAGCCATCTACACTACCATTTTTCATCACTTTCAGATCTCTGTAGTTTAAATGCCCTAATCTACGATGCCAAACAACATCAGATACTTGCGAACTTGCTAACAAACATCGTTGCGACTTCTCGATATTTAGTTTGTATACATTTTCAACTAAATCTGCTACTGCGACTAAAATGTTTTGCGTGTTGTAAATTTTACAGCAATTTCCCTCGAAATTTACACTATTGCCGTTTTTAATTAACTGACTGACACTTAATAAATTTGTCGTAAGTTCTGGCACGTATAAAACTTTCCGAATTACTACATCATATCTCAGATTTCCAACTATAGTTTTAACATTGACCTCACCTGCACATAACGCTTGAATTGTTGTTTTATTTGCTATCATAATCTCTGGAAGTTCGGAGTCGTTATGAATATTCTCCAACCAATCATTTCTTGCAGTTAAATGTGTGCTTGCTCCTGAGTCAATATACCAATCTGTAGTGTTAAACTTACAACCCAAAAATACAGCACTAAATGCTCCTGTCATTTTTTGTCGTGGACCTGAATTTCTGTCTTCGTTTGATCTGTTAGGGCAATTACTTTTGAAATGTCCAAATCGCTTACATTGGTAACATTTGATATCTTTTCGATCTTTTGGTTGGCTACACTGACTGCTACTACTGCTGCCACCTTTTGGCTGATTTTTGGAACGGGAAAATTTCGTGACAAATGCGCCACCTTTCTGACAATCTTCCAACATCATGTCCAGCAGTTTGGTTTTGATGCTGTCTGCCGTTATAGTGATCCCCGAATGCTCAATCGCCATAATCATGGGACTAAATTTTTCTGGCAAGCCAGCTAATAGCAAAGAACCTATCCATTCATCGTCAATTTTAAAGCCTGTCCGAGGTAGTTTCTGGGATGCTTCAATTACTTGATTTACGTAATTCTGCATGGAATCACAATTTTCTAAGCGTAGTGAAATTAACGTACGAAGCAAACCAATCTTCCGCGAAAAACCAGAATCATCGTATAAAGCTCTTAACTTTTCCCATAATTCTTTCGTAGTTTTTGCTTCTTTCACGTGAACGAATAATGACGAATCTAATGTCAATACTAATTTTGCCTTTGCCTTTGCGTCTTTGTCCGTATCTGCTTCTTTACCGGAAATGCACTTCGAAAGTCCGTCAAGCACGAGAAAATTTTCCGCGGCGAAAGCCCATTCGTCGTAATTCTCCCGACCTAATAATCTGGGCCCATAACCTAATAAAACGAAACGCACAGCGTGAGTGATCAACACAGACTGACTTTATTATTACAAAACGTACAAGCATATAAAGTTGTATGGCCAACAGATGGCACCAAGTAGTACCTTTTTGATATTACTTTCAACAAGGCGACTGTTTCATGGTGTGGCCTCAGCAGCAGATGGCGTCGTTAGTGGCAGCTGGGAATAGACAGCGTCTGGTGGCGGCAAGCATTTCCAGTGTTGAAGGAGCTGGCAGCGTCTGGCGGCGGCGAGCGGTTCCGGCGGCGACGAGCGGTTCCAGCGTTGAAGGGGGTTAGAAACAGGCTGCGTCTGGCGGCGTTGGCGGTTCCAGCGGCGTAGGCGGCGACGAGCGGTTCCAGCAGCGTAGGTGGCTTGAAACCGGCAGCGTTTGGGCGGCGTAGGAGGCGACGGGCGGGTCCAGCATTGAGACGACTTGGAACAGGCAGCGTTTTGGCGGCGTAGGCTGAGACGAGCGCGTCCAGTGTTGAGGCGACTTGGAACAGGCAGCGTTTGGCGGTGTTGGCGGTTCCAGCGAAGTGTGAAGGCGGTGATGGCGATCAAACGAGCACCGAGATGTCGAGAGAACTCCGAGGTGTCGATGATGATGTTGGGCGTGATGCTTGAGCTTGATGTCTGAGAACGATGTCTGACAATGATCGAGATGATTGAGATCGATTTGGGTTTCTCTAACGTATTTATAGCCCGAAAATCTGATGCTGCTTTTTCATTGGGTAGCGAGTGGGGTTGGAGGAGGAAGAACAACACAAAATCTCTGTGTTTCTGTGATTCGCAATTAACTGTCCCAAATCTAATTGCTGATTTTTCTAATAGTTCGCATTGTTCTGCTGGCGTCGGGACGCATCTATTGATACCTCGCATGACCTATTTGATTAGAGCTTGAAAGGGTTTATCAGGTTGATGCCTCCGCGAATAAAAACCGCGATCTTGTCTCCGAGCGGCTCCGCGGTGGTGTGTGATAGCAGAAAGATATTTATGGCTGAAGGGGAGTACATGGTATTATTTGTTATAATGTTGATATTTCTGATAACATCAGATTGGCTGAGTATAACGTTGGCTTTACGTATTAGAAAACTTAGCTTATGGCTTTCTTGAAGTTTAGGCAAGGGTTTCCTTTCATCAGTGTTTATTTTTTCGGTGTTTGTTATTTCTGCCAGGATTTTAGCTTGTAGTTCTCGATCTATTTCTTCTTTATGTAGGACTTCTGATACCTGGTTTTCCTCTTGATCTTCTTCTGTGTTTCTAGGATTTGCTATACGTTCTGGGAGGCTCGTTTTCAGCTGGACTTGTTTGTTATCTATAGTACCCTGGTGTTGTTCCGTTTCCTCGTCCTCGGGTAATTCAATGTTTTTATTATGAGTTTACTGAGATCGCCTTTCATGTTCTACCGCTTCTTGGGCATTTTGCTTTATTTGTTCTATTATTTCTTGTGATAGTTTTCTGTTATGTATAATGTACCGTCTTTGGTTTGCGAGGGTATTAGAACTTATTTCAGTTCTCGTATTAAGGTTGCGTTCTCTCCACAGCTTTCTTTTTGATTTAAGGTGTTATGCTTTGCAACACAATAATAGTGGCACCAAACTATTTCGCGGTATTCTTCTTCCTTCCGAGGGTTTCTTCGTTTCTTATCTTTATGTTTGTCTTCCTCAGAATTTATAGTAGCTATTGAGATATGGTCACTTTGATTTTCTCGTTGTGATGGCATATCTCTGGCCGTTAGATTTTCATCTTTAGCTTGGGTGTTATTTTGATTGGTGCTATCGGCTGTAATAGTTTCGGGTAACCCGATCGTAGCCCGCCTGATAAGCATACGATCACCACCGGTTCGCAAGCTGTCACCTCCGGCGACGGCTCCAACGGTGCCCTGGCACTCCCCAGGCAGCGACTGGTTTCCATCATTATTCATTTGGTTTTTCTCCATTGTAATGGGATGCTTTTTATACCTACAGCCAGGTGAGGGATAGGGACAATTAAGGATTTATATAGGTATACAGGATCATGGGTTTATTGGGAAAGTTAACAGGACCATCGCCCCAGTTAGTCGCCTTTTACGACAGACAGGGGATTCCCTGAGCATATTCTAACCCGATACCCAGACGGGGTTTATTATTATTATTATTATTATTATTATTATTATTATTATGTTTTTTGTTTTCTTTTACTCAGCCTTTTTTTTGCTGGCACTTTCCTGTCTAGACGGGCATATTGCCAAGTCTACACATTCTCTATTTTTGGTTTAAGAAGTTTCTGGTGATGTTGCATGTATGGAGAATAACGGCTTTTTGTATTTGGGTATGTAGACGGTTTGGTAGATCTAGTTGATCTAAATGTTTAACAGATGAATGTGGGGTGATACCTGTGACTGATATTATAAATGGTGTGATATGTACTTCTTTTTGCTTCCATATGCGTTCTATTTCTATGGCCAAGGGTTGGTACTTATCTTTTTTCTGATGGTATTTGGTTGTTATATTTAAGTCGGAAGGTACAGCTATGTCGATTATGTAAGTTATGTTTCTTGTTTTGTGCTGTAGTGTTAGATCTGGTCTGTTGTGTGTTATTGTTTTATCTGTGTGAATGGTTAAATCCCAGTACAATTTATATTCCATATTTTCTAGAACTGTCTGTGGTGTGTATGTATAATAGGGTTGTGTGTCTGTGTGTAATTTGTGTTTAAGTGAGAGCGCCTGATGTATGATTTTTGCTACCGTGTTATGTCTGTTGGTGTATTCTGTGCCTGCCAACAGTTTACAGCCTGCTATGATATGGTCAATTGTCTCTGGAAATTGACGACACTTTCTGCACTTATCATCTCTAACGGTGTTATCTTTCAATATGAATTTCTTATAGTTGTTTGTCGCTACTACTTGGTCTTGTATGGATAATATGAATCCTTCAGTTTCCGGATATAACTGGCCAATTTGTAAGAATTTACATGAGAGTTGTTTATTTACGGATTCATTGTTAATGCGGTTGTAGTATCTTCCATGAAGAGCCTTAGATGACCATGTCTCTTCCTTTTTCTCCATCGTATTGTCCTGAAGGTTGATTTCTATTTGTGATGATAAGTTAAGTGGTGTATAGTTGTTATCTATTTTTTATATACGACATCTGGTATTTTATTATTATTATTATTTTCTTGTGTCTCGGTGTTTATCAAACGGAAATTCTTATTGTGACGGATAATAATCAAGTCACAATATGTTTATTATAAGTTGAGGAATCTGCGTACTATTGAACAGGTGTTTAGGATGACTGATTTTTGTATGTTGGTATGTATGAAGGTTGGTATATGAATTTGCGTTAAATTATTATTATTATTATTATTATTTTTTAATCTCTTGTTTTCACAGCGGAAATGCTGGTTTTTAAATCAATCTATGGAGAAGCCCTTCAGCTTAACCCATAGTGAAAAAATTACGTGTAATGTGGCATGTCTGTAAAATTACCGCACGCTGCATAATGGTAAGTAAGCCCAAAGGTAGCTTTGTTTTGTTTAAGTATTTGCTGAAGTTGTTACTCACTACACCATCAACTGAAATTATTATTGGTGCTATATCTACTTCCTTGAGTTTCCAGATATTTTTTATTTCTATGGCTAAGTTGACGTATTTATCAACTTTGTTATGTTTCGTTTTTATAAGGTTGTGGGTCAGCGGTATAGCCACATCGATGAGTAAACCACTTTTGTTGTGTTTATCTATTAGTATTATGTCTGGTTTATTGAAATCTACTGTTCTATCTGTTGTGATCGGCCTGTCCCAATATAGTAATGCGTTGTTGGACTCCAGAACTGCATTCGGTACATATTTATAGTATGGTGGATAGGACTGTATAAGGTTGTATTTCATGGCAAGCTGTTGGTGAATTATTTTTGCCACTTGATTGTGGCGGCCTAAGTAGGCATTCTCTGCTAGTCGTGGGCAACCCGCGGTGATATGCTCAATCGTTTCACCAGGCTGACTACACTTTCTACATACATCAGTCACTGTAGATTTCAAGATATTTCTCTCATAATTTCTGGTTTTAATAACTTTGTCTTGAATAGATAGCATGAAACCTTCAGTTTCTGGATATAAGGTGCCTTTTTTCAACCATTTAACACTAAGATCTTTATTTACTGTGGTATCAGCAAGCTGGAGTGCAAATTTTCCATGAAGAAGTTTATCTTTCCAAGACCTTACAGCATCAGGGATAGTCGGCTGCTGTATTTCTAGGTCCCGTACACTTAAGCTTAAAGGGGTATACGATCTATCGCTTTCCACTATTTTCTGAATTCTTATATCGACATGGGCATGGAAATATTTGCGTATATTAGATATTTGGGATTTACAAAGTCGGTCGATGTTTAAGAGTCCCCGTCCTCCCTCAGCGCGTGGTAAGTATAATCTTATTACAGACGAGTTTGGGTGTAGAAGTCGGAATTTGGTGAGCATCCGACGGGTAAGTCTGTCTAATTCGGCTAGGTCTGTGTCACTCCATTTGATGATACCAAACGAGTATGTTAGAACAGGTACAGCCCACGTATTTATGGCTTTGATCAGATTTTTTGAGGTAAGTTTAGTGTTTAATAGCTTTGTTATTCGATATCTGTAATTTTTCTTAATTGCTGTTTTTAGAGCAGTGTGGTTGATGCCTAGATGTTGGTGGATGCCTAAATATTTATAAGTTTGCTCTGGTTCTAAAGATTTTATATCCGATATCGTTTCCTCCATTTTCTTTACTTTCCCTTTATCTATTCTAACTGTAGCACATTTATCTAAACCGAATTTCATTTTCACATCGTCGCTAAATGTTTTTGTTATACTTATCAAGGTTTTCAAATGTGATTGAGATTCGGCGTACAGTTTCAAATCATCCATATATAACAGATGAGAAAATTTCACCGTGTCTTTAATATTAAGCCTGAATCCAGCTGGTGACATGTTTATTAATGCGGACAAGGGGTTTAGTGATAAACAAAACCACACCGGGCTCAGTGAATCCCCCTGAAAGATCCCCCTCTTGATAGTAATATCGCCTATGTTATTATTATTATGATATAGTGTTGTTTTCCAGGTAGTCATCAAATAAGACAGCAGATTTTTGATATTAGGACTGATTTTGTATATGTCCAACACTTTCAACAACCAGTCATGGGGCACAGAATCGAAAGCTTTGGCGTAATCGATATAGCAGGCATAGAGGTTGCGTTTTTTACATTGTGCTTGCTTCATTATCACTGTATCAATTGTGATCTGTTCTTTACATCCAAGAGCTTTCTTTATACAGCCCTTTTGCTCAACTGATAGTATATTGCGATCACTACAAAACTGGTATATTTTCGTGTTTATCACAGATGTTAATAGTTTGTAGACCACCGACAAACATGTAATTGGTCGGTAATTCTTTGGATCTTCCTGGTCGCCAGATTTATATAGCAAATACGTTTTTCCTTTTGTCAAAAAGTGTGGGATGGTGTTGGGCTCACGTAGAGCCTTATTAAAACTTTCAGCTAGCGCGCTGTAGAGTGACGTGAATTGCTTTAACCAATAATTTTGGATGTTGTCCGGTGGATGTCTTCTGTTGTGATTGGGGTATCTGCCATGTCGTCTAAGTTAGATGTATGATCTCGCAAATCTTCCAACCATGTTGCTTGCACATTGAAGTGCGCAGGTGTACTCCAAATAGAATTCCAAAACTGAAGAGTCTCACTTTGATCTACTCTGCTTTCTTGGCCAGGTGCATCCTTATTTACTAACTTACTGTAGAAATGCTTTTCGTTTCGCTGGAACGCTAAGTTTTGGGATTTCCTTTTGGTACATTCATTATATCTGCGAAGTCGTGCGCCCTTAGCTTTAGCTTTTTGACGAAGCCGGTCGCGTAGTTCATCAAGCATGACATTTAAGTTCGGTGCATTCGGATCTATATTTTCCCTGCGGCATATCTCAGTTATTTTCCTGTTGATTTTTCTTGATTTGATTCCTTTTAGGTATTCATAGATGGTGTCAGAAGCCGCTCTATTCTTATCGATATCGATATCGATTATTATTATTATTATTATTATTATTATTCTCTTTCTCAGGTTTTTTCTTCCCTGGTATTTATTTAATAGGAAAAGTGCGGACTTATGTCAAGCACTCTCCTTCTATTGCATATTCAGGAACCTTCTTACTATTGTACAAGTATTAATAATTACGGATTTCTGTATTGTGATGTATATATTTGGGTCAAGATCAAGCTTACGAATATTGTGATGTAGTTGTGTGGGGATAACTCCAGTAGCTGAAATAATGATTGGTATTACAATCACCTTATCCTGGTGCCATATTTGTTGTATTTCTTCTGCTAATGGTATATATTTAGTGAGTTTTTCGGTGTGCTTCTGTTGTAGGTTATGTGTGTTGGGTATAGATATGTCTATTAAATATGTTGTCTTCTTATTTTTGTCTGTGAGAGTAATGTCCGGTCTGTTGTGTGCTATGGTGTGATCTGTAAGGATGTCTCTATTCCAGTAGAGCTTAATGTGTGTGTTTTCTATAACTGCTTGCGGTTTATATTTATACCATGGTTCTACGTTGTCTGCCAGTGCATATTTTTCTACTAAGGCTTTGTGGATTATTTTGCATACATTGTCATGTCGGATTGTGTATTCTGTTTTTATTATTATTATTATTATTATTATTATTATTATTATTATTATTATTATTATTATTATTATTATTATTATTATTATTATTATTATTATATCCATTAGGGACAGATGGTCTCTCTGGGAAGCCCTCCTTCGCTCACCCCGGGGATAGGACAGAACCTAGCACCCGATCACTTACGTTAGAGGGTTCCCAGATCTCATACAGGCTCTACCAACTTCAGGTCGGGTGACTCATCATACCTGGCATCACCTGTATGGCCCTTCCACGTGCTCGCATCCCAAACCCTGGTGATGTGCGATCACGGATTACACCACCTCGTGCGCCCTCGCAATGTGGAGGGAGCCAAGAAGAACGGCTTTTTGTATTCTGCAGGTCAGGGAGGCCGAAACTAACCTGCATTCCGGGATGATCTCAAGTTCCCGGACGAAGCTTGCCTTTATTCCGCCTAGGACCCCAATAATCAAAACGACCAACTTGACTCTATGTGCTGGATACAATTTTCCAAGTTCGGACAGGAGATCTCTATACTTCTCCCTCTTCTCGATCTCCTTAGATGTAATGTTAGGTTCTGCTGGACAAGAAAGTTCGATGACATACAAACATTTGACATCTAAGTCCAGCAGAACTATATCCGGCTTCGTTGCTTGGAGCTGTCTCGTGGTGGGAAACGAATAATTCCAGTATATACGACATCTGGTATTTTCCACCACGGACTCGATCTCAACGGGGACATATGGTATTACAGGTGCATTGTCAATACCTTAAGAGTGCCTTAGATGATAATAGAGCTCTCTCAGGGCTGCATTGTGTCTTCTGATGTATAACGACACAGCGTATGAGGGGCATGCTGACAATATATGCATAAGTGTCTCGGGATGGGCCTTACACGCTCTACAGGCAGTAGGAAGATGTTCCTGAAAGACGATATTACGATACACCAGCGTGTTAAGCACACCATCCTGGCATGCCAGTACAAACCCCTCAGTCTCGGACTTCAGACCGGCTGACTTTAAGAAGGCGAAGGTAAGTTCTCGAGAAAGACCCTCTCGCTCAACATGACGAAAGAACTGGGAGTGTATCGCCTTTCCCATATGTTCTCTCTTCAGACGATCGTATTCTGCCTTCTTTGTTCTTGAGCTGACGGTTGTCACATGCTCCTCAAGATTAGGAGCACCGCCGGCTATATGCCGATCTGCTGAGAGCTCTTGTAGTCCGAGCTTTTCTGCAGCCCTGCGGGACGCTTGAAAAAGAAAGGCCCCGTTCCCCGCTTATTATTACTATTATTATTATTATTATTATTATTATTATTATTATTATTATCCTCTACACTTAAAAGTAGAAGAGGGATAGATTTTATATATACAGGGTGTCTCAGACATGACTCCCCAGGCCTATAACTTTGTTATTTTTAAAAATAACTATAATAAACTATATATATTCGTAAATGGGAGCAAATTCTCTATAAGATGGGGAAAGAAAATGTTAGAAAATCTGTACTCATATTATGACAGCGATATTCAACTTTTTTTTTTCAAATTGCACACTATGCTTTTTTTCGCTCATTCTGATAGTACTTTTTATTCTCTTTATAACCATGTAAACCAATATGGGTTTTACATAAGAAAATTCTCGAAAAAAATACGATTGAAGGTTGAAGTCTAGGTTTGCCATGGAAACAACTGATTGTTGTAATTTGTACTCGTCGGCGATGAAAACAATAGCGTATAGCTGTAAAACAATTGCAATTTACGTTGTAAAGAATGACAAGTGCTCTTTCTGTATTTGTATGCTCTTGTTTAAAATCATAGGAGTATTAGAAATGAATTACACTAATTCCGAAAAGCTTGATATGATCCTTATTTATGGTTTATGCGAGAGGAATGCAAGAAGAGCAGCAAGGTTGTATGCAGAAAGGTATCCGCTATTGTTTTTATCGCCGACGAGTACAAATTACAACAATCAGTTGCTTTCATGGCAAACCTAGACTTCAACCTTCAATCGTATTTTTTTCGAGAATTTTCTTATGTAAGACCAATATTGGTTTACATGGTTATAAAGAGAATAAAAAGTACTATCAGAATGAGCGAAAAAAAGCATAGTGTGCAATTTGAGAAAAAAAAGTTGAATATCGCTGCCATAATATAAGTACAGATTTTCTAACATTTTCTTTCCCCATCTTATAGAGAATTTGCTCCCATTTACGAATATGTACAGTTCATTATAGTTATTTTTAAAAATAACAAAGTTATAGGCCTGGGGAGTCATGTCTGAGATACCCTGTATATTATTATTATTTTCTCATCAATTTAGAGTTATTTTTTCTGCAGCCCTTAGCCCTAAAAACTCACGAGCCGCCACTGTAAAACTATAGTTTTTATTTTGTACTTATGGTACCTTACCGAATTTTTGTTTATACAGGGTGTATCAGAAATAAGTACTACATTAAATTCGCTCAGTAATAGAACTCGTCAAGAACTAAAATATTTGTTAATAACTTTTTTTGTATACTTTTTAGATTTTGTGATAAAATTAGTTAAAGATTTATCACAAATTTCATTGCCCGCTAATGGAAATCATCTCGGACGCAAAACTTAAGTTTGGTTACCATAGTAAATCAACTTACTTAAAAATTAAGCTTAGCAGTAAGTATTTAATTATTTTAAAAATACATAAACAACTCGTTATTTTAAGGAGGGGGGGGTAAAAATGCAAAATAAATGTGAGATTTTAAAATTCACAGATTTTACAATCCTTGCAACCATCTGATACATTGGAAATGATAATACCATATACGAGTATAATATATAAAACATATAACTTACCTCACTTACGACTTCGAAATTGTGGAAATATCACACCTTTGAGAGTAAATTAATATTTTTTCCAAGTCTTACATATAAAGTGGCATTTTAATACTATGTCAACTCTAATTATCGGAGCAACATTTTAACGTGAAGGGTGGATAAAGTGTTGCTATAAACATTTTATCCACACTTTCCTTAACGACAATGTTGCTATAAACATTTTATCCACACTTTCCTTGACGACGTGACTTTTAGAATGAAAATCATGGTGCCTTTAAATTTAGGTTACTAGGTATTGTTTAATAAAGACATTTTATTCGCTCAAGGAAATTAGCTCAATCAGCTGTATTATGAGATCATCGAGTTGGAGTCGAAGCTCAATTGACACGTCCGAACGAGGGCATTCAATATTTAACATTCAAACTGGTCTTACGTTCATATTTTGCTATTTTACGTATTTTATCGAATTAAACTTTGTTCTCATTTAATTATTATCTTAATTCACATCCACAAAGTCACCGTCCTGATAAATAATGTCTGCAATCTGCATTCATTTGAAATATTCTTAAGCAGTGGCGGTGTGTCCACGGTCACGTTTACTTCACCCAACCGCGACCCCCCCCCCTTCACCGCTTCCGTCAACTGTACCGACAGTTTTGATGTCGCGAGCTAACTTACAATGTTTGCTATTTTATAAATTGCCGAGACCTTACCCCTCCGCTCGTGTGATAAATCATACCTAAATTTACCATCAAACATCAAGCTTTCTGATCACACCTTTAATAAAGCACTTCTTGTAGATCTGCTCATTGGTGTTAGTAACTTTTATAGCCTAATGTGAGTAGGTCAAATCGCTCTATGTAAAAATAAACCCAAACTATAAAAAAACGCTATTAGGTTGAGTAGTTTCGAGAACTTATCAATCTAATCGGCATTCATGTAATGCAATGTAATATGTTCCAACTAAACGACTGCCTACAAAAAAGTTTGAAAATTAGAATTGTAGAACCATCTACAGTCTAAATTGTCGCGAAAGGAAAAAATTTATGAAAAACATTTTTTAAAATACACTTATAGGGACATTACTGATCGCTGTGTAGTTTCCATCTCCTTTAAATTAAATCTGACGAAATTAGAGGATTCTAAAGGACAAGAACTTAAAAGAATAATGTTGTTAGAAAAAATATTAGTTAAGGATCCCATGTCATACCGAGAATTTACGAAAGTTATTAACGAATATATCTCTTTAGGGCATACATTAATGTCTAAACTAGAAGCACATACACTAAAAGAATTAGATGCTTGCTCTTCTACTACGAGGTAAATTAACTTATCTGATATTCCGCTGTTACAGAGTCTAATTCTTTAATTACTAAGCCGACACACATATAAGGAATACCAGTTCTGGCTCAAGGGGGTAAAGTCATTCCTGTTTATTTAAAAAAAATCTAAAAACAAGTTATTTTTGAATATTAGAAATATCTCAAAAATCAAGCAAAAACAGACGATTTTTAAGCATTTTAGAAATATCTTAAAAATTAAGTCATTTACCATCAAAATCGATGGTTTTTAGAAATATCTGAAAAATCAAGCAAAAATAGACCGAAAATCAACGTTTATCTCAAAATAGATACAAATAGATCGAAAATCACCCTTTTTTTAAATATCGTAAAATCATGTATAAATAGACCACTCGTGAAATTTCCATAGCAATAAAGATTCGTGAATCTAGTTAAAATTATCAAAAAATTATCACCACTTATGTAATTACTGTTGATTATTCCACTCATCCAATCAAATCACAGTATTTTGGTGAATTGAACCAATCACAATCGAATTAAATCGAAAATACCACTACTAGTGAAATTTTCTAGAAAATTTTGCGACTAGCAGCGTTGCTTAGAGACAACGTCTGTCAAAATTTTTTGAGTGACAAGTATTTCAGTAATTTCATTATAATTCGAGGAATTATCATTCCGAATACCATTCGTGACTAGAATTTTACAGGAAATTTTTGCCGTCACAAACACTCTTGCTTGTTTCTTTGGAAAATCGTAACGAGTGCGACAGCACGAGTTACTATTTTCGTCGCAACAAGCAGTCGTGTTCATGACGGCAAAAAAATTTCCGGTAAAATTCTAGTCACTTGTGGTATTACTTCTGATAATTTTTGACTTATATATATATATATATAGCCGTTACAGGCCTACAGGCCCTGGGCTTTTTGGACTACTGCTTTCCACTCTTGTTTTTTCTTTATTTTCTCTTCCAGTTGGATATTCCTAGTTCTCTTAAATCTTCTTTTACTGCATCTAGCCATCGTCGCCTAGGTCTTCCCCTCCTTCTTGTTTCAGTTAGTCCCCCTCTCAGTATCTTTTTTGTTATCCTGTCTTGTGTCATCCTTTCTATGTGTCCCAACCATCTCAAACGTTGGGCTTTTGCTACTTTTGTGATAGTTGGTTCATTGTATAATTGTAATACCTCTTGATTTGTTCTTCTTTCCCATCCTTCTTCTGTTCTTTTGCCTCCATAGATTCTTCTTAGTATTTTCCTTTCCCATATCTCAATACTGTTTTGGTCTGCTTTGTTTAGTACCCATGTTTCACTACCATATAGGACTGTAGGTCGTATTACTGTCTTATAAATTCTAATTTTTGTTCTTTTTGACACTTCTTTTGACATTAGCACTTCATTTAGAGCCCCCACACACCTGTCTCCTTTTATTAACCTTGCTTTTATTTCCTCACTTCCCGCACTGTTGCTTGTTATTAGCGTTCCCAAAAACGTCACACTTTCCACTTTTTCACATTTCAGTTCTTTATTTCCTCGTATTTTAATAAGGATATTTTGCTCTTCTTGTGCATTGGTTGTTTTTTCGTTTCTTCCCATTTCCATGTACTTTGTCTTCTTTTCGTTAATTTTGAGTCCTATTTTTTCAGCTTGCTCTGCCAGATTTTTTACTACTCTTTGTAAGTCTTTCTTGGTTCTTGTTATTATTGTTATGTCATCGGCGTACGCCAGACATTGATGGTTTTTGATGTAGATTGTGCCTTCCCTATTGATGTTACTTTTCCTTACTATCACTTCGAGCGCTAGATTGAATAGTATTGCTGATATAGGGTCACCTTGCCTTAAACCCTTTCCGATTTTGAAACTCTCTGATATGTTTCCATGTACCCTTACTTTGTTCTCTGTGTTTTGGTGCGTCATTCTTACTAGATTTATTATTTTATTTGGTATACCTAGTTCCTGCAGTGCTTTGTATAACTGTCTCCTATCCACCGTGTCGTACGCTTGTTGAAAGTCTATAAATAGTGCGTACAGAACTATTTTATGTTCATAGCAATTGGTTTGCAGTTCTTTTAGTACGAAGATCTGGTCCATTACAGACCTATATGGTCTGAATCCGCATTGGTATTCTCCCAGTATCTTTTCCGCATATTTACTCAATTTTCCTTTGATTGCTGTTGCTAGTATTTTGTACGTGGTGTCTAAAAGTGCTATCCCCCTATAGTTCCTGCAATCCGTCTTATCTCCTTTCTTGTGAATGGGTGTTATTATTGCTTTGGCCCAATTTCTTGGCATATTTTCCTCTCTCCATATTTCTTGTATCAGCTTGTGTATTCTTTTTCCAAGATTATCTCCCCCATGTTTAATCAGCTCTTCTCTCAGCGCATTTTCACCCGGACTTTTGTTTGTTTTTATGTGCCTGATAATGTTTTTGATTTCCTCTTCGGTAGGTGGTTCTATTTCTTCTTCGTTTACTTCGTCTATTTTATCTTCGTTCTGCTCCTCTTGGTCTTCCTCTTTGTTTAGCATTTCGTTGAAATACTCTTTCCACCTTTCAATATTCTTTTTCTCGTCACCAATCAGGTTTCCGTTCTTATCTTTGCAAAGTGTAGTTGTCGGTTGGTATCCCTTCTTCGTCTTTTTAACTTCTTGGTAGAAATTTCTTATTTCCTTGTTTTTGTATTTCTCTTCAAGTTCTTTTAGTTCTTCCTCTTTGTGCTTCCTCTTTGACGACCTGCAGATTTGTTTGGCTTTTCTTCGTTGTTCTTGGTACTTTGTTCTGTTTTCTTCTGTGTTTCTAGTCAGCATTCGTTGTCTTGCCTCGTTTTTTGCTTTCATCGCTATTTCACATTCAGTATTAAACCATCCTCTTTTCTTTTTTGTTTTGTTTATTTTAAAGGTCTTTTTGGCTGTTTCTAACATAATTTCTTCTATTTGTTCCCACGTTTCTTCTATTCCCACTACCACTTTTGTCTTTTTACATTTTTCATTTATTTGATGTGTGTATTTCTCTTGTACTTCTTTGTTTTGTACCGTCCATGTGTTATGTAACTTGTTGTTTTTCTTTTTCTTATTTTTACTGTTTCCTGTTATTTCCTGTCTCATCCGGATTCTTACCAGAAAATGATCCGAATCGGCCTCTGCTCCTCTGTAACTTCTGTTGAACATATTTAAATATAAATTAAATTGCATGGCATATTAGATCATACAAATTATTGTTATTTAATAGTGATATATGATCGATGTTGTTGATAGAACAAAATTATTGACATGTAATGTATACATCTTAATTCTAAAGATTAAAGTTAGAATTTGTTAAGGGTTGTGTTTTTCTCTTGATCAATTTCATTCGGCACTGTGTATTCTAATAGGTTATGGGCTTTTGCACATGAAAAGTGAGATCAGAGATTAATTATTAACAAATTTTGAATTTCGGTATATGTATATGTCTGTCATGGCCGCTGCTACTGAATCAAAGTATGTAATTACTAAGTTGAACGGATCAAATTATTTCAATTGGAGGTATAAGATTGAAATGTTGTTAAAAGAAAAAGGAGTTTGGACCGCAATTAACGATGAAACACCGACTTCTAAAACGGAAAAATGGGTACGAGAAGACGAAAAAGCGCATTCAACAATTGCTCTTTCAATTGACGATGATCAGATACAACATATTAGAAATTGTAAGTCAGCAAAAGATGCATGGAACACTTTAAAAGAATTTCATGAGAAGGATACTCCTGGTAATAGAGTTCATGTTCTTAGAATGATTATGCGTCAAAAATGTGACGAAGGGGCTGATGTAAAGGAACATGTTAATAAAATGAATGAACTGTTTCAGAAATTGTTAGCATTAGGTGATGAAATAAAACCAGAATTTTTCATGAGTGCTACATTGTTGGGATCATTTCCAGAAAGCTACGATGGATTAATAACAGCACTAGAAGCACGTTCAGAAGAAGAATTAAGTTCAAGTCTTGTTATGTCAAAAGTAATTGCGGAGTATAAGCGGCGTTTGGATCGAAAAGATACTAAAGAAGAAACGGCATTAAAAGTAACAAATGATAATAAAAGATGTTATTTTTGTAAATCTCCAGGACATTTAAAAATGCATTGTGAGAAATACAAAGCTTGGAAGAGATCTAAACAAAGGGAAAATAAAGATCATAAAGCAAATGTTGTGAATAATGATTCAGAAGGTAAATTTTTATTTGCTATGTATAAAAGTGATGGTTGGATAGTTGATTCTGGAGCAACGTGTCATATCGCAAGCAAAAGAGAATATTTTGTAGAATTCAACGATAATCATCATGAAAAAGTAAGTGTAGCAAATGGCGAAGAAATAATTTCTGAAGGTAAAGGAACCGTTCAAATTAAGGTAATAAATGCATTTAATATAATTTGTGGAAAATTATATAAACTCCGTGAACCAAATAAAGCATATTTGACAAATGATGTTTCAGATTTATGTGTTCATAAATGGCATGATGTACTTGGACACAGGGCTATTGATGTTGTAAAGACGATGGATTCCAACGGACTTGTGAATGGCATTAGAATTGACAAATGTAGTCCAGAATGTACATCAAAGCAAAACTGTAAAGTTTGTTTACAAGGAAAAATGACAAGAATAAAGTTTCCACAAGAATCGAAACATCGTTCAAAGAAAATCCTTGAATTAATTCATACGGATGTCTGTGGTCCAATGAGAACCGAAACACCATCGGGTAAAAAGTATATTTTGACCTTTATTGATGATTTTTCGCGTTATACCACAGTTTACTTATTGCGAAATAAGTCAGAAGTATTTGAAAAATTGAGACATTTTATGGAAATGTGTAAAACTCAGTTTGGTTATAAAGTCAAATGCATCAGATCAGATCGAGGAGGAGAATATGTTGCAGATAAATGTGTTAAATACATGGAAAGTGAAGGAATTCAGTTTCAACGTACTGCTCCGTATAGTCCTCAGCAAAATGGCGTTGCAGAAAGGAAAAATCGGACGCTTATAGAAATGGCTAGATGCATGCTAATTGGGTCGAATTTGACACATATGTATTGGGGAGAAGCAGTTACCATGGCCAATTATATACAAAATAGATTGCCCGCAAAAGCAATATCGAAAACACCATATGAACACTGGAATGGAAAGATACCAAATATAGGACATTTTAAAAGATTTGGAGCAAAATGTTATGTACATATTCCAGACGAAAAACGACATAAACTACAGCCGAAAAGTTTACAAGCAATTTTGGTGGGCTACGATTTATGTTCGAAGGCATACCGATGTTACATACCGAAAACAAGAAAGGTTGTTATAAGTCGAGATGTGAAATTCGTTGAAAAAGATGATGATTGGAAATGCGACGAAGCATCAGATACGGAACAACAACTGGTATCAACAGTGACATTTGAATTTGGAAATAGAAATACGAAAATGTTTTTACCACAGGAAAATGATGAAAATTTCGAAACACATGCTGAGATTAGAAGATCAACAAGAATAAATAAAGGCGTACCTCCAGAACGTTTTACTGCAGAAGTAAATATCTTGATTCAAGAACCAAGAAACTACAATGAAGCAGTATCTTGTAAAGATAAACATGAATGGTTAGTTGCAATGGAAGATGAAATAAAATCTTTACGTGAAAATCATACATGGGATCTTGTAGAAAAACCTAAGGACTGTACACCTATCGGATGCAAATGGGTTTTCAAAGTTAAAACGGACATCAATGGAAAACCAATCAGATACAAGGCACGTTTGGTAGCACAAGGATTTAACCAAAAGTATGGAATTGATTATGATCAAGTGTTTGCACCAGTAGTTCGACCAACAACATTTCGAATTTTGCTGTCTATTGCTGCAAAACGACAAATGAACGTTATGCATTATGATGCGAAAACGGCGTTTTTAAATGGTATGTTAAAGGAAAATATATACATGCGACAACCGCCGGGTTTTATTACAGAAGAAAAAGAGGACAAAGTCTGTCTTTTGAGGAGGAGCATTTATGGACTTAAACAATCAGCACGTGTATGGAATCAAGCCATTCATAATGTTCTTATTAATGCTGATTATAAACAAAGTAAAAATGATCAATGTTTATACAGTATAGATAATAATGGAGAACAATGTTATGTACTAATATATGTAGATGACTTGATTGTAGCAAGTAAATGTAACGGACTAATTAGGAATTTCGAAGACATTATTGAAAAATTTTCAAATTAAGAATCTTGGTGAAGTGAAAAATTATCTTGGACTTCAAGTGACGAAAGATTCAAGTGAAAGTTATTCACTGAACCAAACAGCCTACATTGAGAAACTAGTTACAGAGTTTGGATTGGTAGATGCAAAAACATCAGATATACCAATTAGCGTAGGATATGGAAAGTCAAAAGAATTGGAATTATTGCCAAACAACGAAAATTACAGAAAACTAATTGGATGTTTACTATACATTTCAATAAATACGCGACCAGATATAGCGGCAAGTATTTCAATTTTAGCACAGAAGGTAACTAATCCTAGTAAAGAAGATTGGGAAGAGCTAAAGCGAACATTGAAATATCTAAAAGGAACCAGCCAAATGGTGTTACAACTTGGACAAGCAGATAGTCAAAACACATTGGTAGGATGTGCTGATGCCAATTGGGCAGAGGATAGGAACAGTCGCAAATCAAATAGCGGATACGTATTTCAACTTGCTGAGGGAACTATCAGTTGGACATGCAAAAGACAGACTTGCGTGGCGTTATCATCAACTGAAGTTGAATTTATCGCATTGTCCGAAGCTTGTAAAGAGGCATTATGGATTCGTCGAGTTCTTCATGATTTCAACTACGACTTGAAGAAACCAACAACCATTTTTGAAGATAATCAAAGTTGCCTCAGGCAAATTCAAGAAGAAAAGTTTTCAAATCGATCCAAGCACATAGACACCAGATTTTTCTATGTAAAAGACCATATTGAGAAAGAAGATGTGGTTTGTTGCTATTGTCCAACAGAAGAAATGTTAGCTGATCCATGCACAAAGCCATTACCTGCAATGAGACTTCAAAAATTACGAAGAGCTTGTGGCATGCAAATTAATTGAGGAGGAGTGTTGAACATATTTAAATATAAATTAAATTGCATGGCATATTAGATCATACAAATTATTGTTATTTAATAGTGATCTATGATCGATGTTGTTGATAGAACAAAATTATTGACATGTAATTTATACATATTAATTCTAAAGATTAAAGTTAGAATTTGTTAAGGGTTGTGTTTTTCTCTTGATCAATTTCATTCAGCACTGTGTATTCTAATAACTTCTGCTGTTCGTTATCTGGTTAATGTGTTTTTCCTGTATCATCACATGATCTATTTGGTTTACGGTCGTTCCGTTTGGGGCCACCCATGTTCCTTTGTGTATCTCTTTTTGTTTGAACTGTGTGCTTCGTATTGCTAGTTTCTTTCCTGCCGCGAAACCTATCAATCTTTTCCCATTTTCGTTGCTTTCTATGTGCTTGCTATACTTGCCTATTGTTGGTCGGTACATTTCCTCTTTCCCTATTTTTGCGTTGCAGTCTCCCAAGACAACTACGATATCCTTCTTTGGTATGCTTTCATATACTTTCTCCATTTGTTCATAATATTCGTCTTTATCGTCTTCACTCTTTTCTTCCGTCGGAGCGTGTATATTTATTATGCTCAGTTTCTTTTGTTGTCCTTCTATTCTGATGTGGCACATTCTATTTGAAATTGGGTCAAATTTCACTATCATTTGCTTTATCTCTTTGTTCACTAAAAACCCATTACCATATATTTTGTTGTGATCTCCACTGTTCAAGAAAGTGTAGTCTTCTATGTCCATTATTATTGTATCTTTTTGTTTGGTCTCTTGTAGCGCTAGTAAATCTATTTTATATTTTTTCATTTCATGTATTAGGTTCTTCAAAACTCCTTCTGCATTAGTGCCTCTCACATTCCATGTAGCTATGATTAGTTCTTGTGTTTTGTCTTTGATACACATTTCTTGGTTATCTTGTATGATTGGATTTTTGTCGAATTTCTTGTTGTAAAATATATTCGTTATCAATTGACTATCTTTTGTTACTTTTCCATTCCGTATTTGTTTTTTCCCATGTTTCAAAATCATTTCCTTTCCACATGCCTTGTCCGTTTCCTCTTTTCCGTTCCCGTTATGCCGTGCTAGTTTTTTGAATTAGCTATTTCTAGTTTTTCCGTATTTTTATTCCATCGCCATTCTATCCCGTCTATGCTTACTTTACTGTATCCTGTTCTTACAACTTTTCCTTTTGCTGCTTCATCCTTCGCCATTAGTCTAATCTGTCTTTGTTTTTCCCGCTCTTTCTTTGTTAAATCGTCGTTAATGTATATTTTATCTGTTTTCCAATCTTTCAGTTTGCTCTTATTCTGCATTATTTCTTTTTTGTCTTTTTCGTTTTCTACTTCTATTACACACATTTTTTCTGCAATTCTTGTTACTGTTTTAGGTTTTATATCAATCTTTAGGTGCTGTTTTAATACGTTGTTTATTATTTTATTCAGTACTGTTGGTTCATTTGTATCCATTTCCAATCCGCTCATGACCACATTGTTTTTCTTTTTCTCTTTTTCTATCGCTTCCAAAGTTTTTCTGATGTCTTGTATCTCTTTTTTTATTTCTTTATTTTCCTCCTTTATCTCTGCGTTTTCGCTCTTCAGTTGTTCGTTTTCCTGTTTTAATATCATTAGTTCGTTATTAAACTTCTTTTGTTCCTCCCCAATTTGCCGAATTTCCTTTTTAATTTCGCTTTGTTCCGTTTTCATCTCAGTCATCATTTTCAGAATTTGTTCCAACTTATCATCTTCTCTTTTTTGTATTTTTGTTGGTGTTCTTTGAATTTTTTTGCTTCTATCAAAGCTTCCTTCTGTTTCTCTCAGCGCTCTTCTTTTTCGTTGCTGTTCGTCCGTGGAGTACTCTTCGCTATCCGTTATATTCATTTTGCGCTTTTAAAATTACAAGGATTTACCCGTCGTATGTTTCCTTATTCTCCGCCACTGGTTTACCTATTACCGCGCTTACGAGTATTTCGCCGTCGTTTGCTGCGCTGTAACCGTTGTAGCCCGGTACGAATTCACGCGTGTTTATATCTAAGTACCGTGTAAGCGATTTTCAACTTAACCTAATTCACGTCTATTATCGTGTTTTGTCTTATTTACACTCAAAATGTTGTTTTATATTTAATTTGTATTACAGTTACCTCTCCCGTTCGATCTCTTCTAACTTTGTACACTTCACTTTTAATTATTCACAATTCAAACTTTTATAATCACGAATAAATTGCACTATGTGACAGGTCTGGCTTGCCAGTTATCCGTCGCCACTAATAATAATTTTTGACTTAATGAAATGTTTTTCCAATCTACTTTATCTTGGAATTCTCTAATACAGTTTTCTGATAATTTTTGATTTATTGAAGATTCTATAAATCCTTCTTCTGATCTTTTTAATTTTCCTGAAATATATCCCCAATCAGCTTTATCTTAGAATTCTCTTATAATATTCCTTTTTCATTCTAAAGGCATATGATTTTGATCTTAATCCTACAAATTCTTCCATCAATTTTCCCTTTAATTCATCTTTCACCTTTTTATTCTTTTCACTATACAATTGTGAACCACATAAATTCCCTAAACACTTACAAGTATTAATATCATGATCTTTTGGATATTCTGAGGTATCAAAGTAATCAGGATTTTCTTTCATGAATTTATAAAAGTCTTTTGACCCTAAGTTAAATGCATAAATCAATGAATCAGTATCCATATAAAGTAGTTTTACTTTATCACCATATTCTTTCTTAATAATATTATAATGAAATAATGAAAATCATACATTAATAATTTTGATAAATCCAACACAGCTTGACCAATATAAATAGGTTTATTAAAAGTAATAGTTGTTTTATGTTTATGAATTAAAACTAAATGTTTACTCATAACATCAGCTTTCTTAACCCGGGAGTGGTCGCTAGATGGGTTGAGACACGAGTGGTCGCGTGTGAGCATTTTACTCACGCTCACTTCGTTCAGTGTTTAACAGATAAAATAAATATTTGTGAAATAAATTTGTTGTAGTTGGAGGCACAAATAACAATTAACTATTAGTTTAAATAAAACTTTATAAAAAAAAATAATTTTTGCATGTTACATACTGAAGAAAATAAATGTTTGTCAATAAAAACTTAGAAAAACTAATTATTTATATATGATTATATGATATTAAAACTCAGCTAGACGAAGGGGGTAGCTTACCCCTTCCCGTTCTTTCAAGCTAGAGCGGTTTCTGGAAAAATGTGAGCAAAACGCTCATATAGCGACCACTCACGGGTTAAACGTTATTTTATTTATTGCATATTCTATATCTTTTTCATTTGTATAAATATCATTTTTTTGTCTTTTTCTTACATTTTCCATTAATTTTCCAAATGGTACATTATTCATTAATTTCCAAAAGTCCTTTTCAAATTCATTTTTTGCATTTTGTCTTTATTTAGTATTAAATTCAATATAAGGAGCCATAAAAGCCTTTTATAATGAATTATATAATTCTCTTTATTGTAAAAGTCACAAATAAGTTTATTCACTTTTCCACCTGGAGGAGGTTTATTTTCTGTAGCTAAAGGAAGACCATTAAATTTATCATGTAGTTCTTTTGGAAATGATAAATCAACTTGTAAAACATATCCAGTTTCATCATCACTATTTAAAATTTGGTCTATATCAATTTCTTCTTTATCTATCCACCCAAAGTCATTTAGTAGTAATTTTTGTGATAATGCCCACCCATAAAGATTGTTAGCATCAAGATAAAGAATGCTCGAACTCTGCTGAAAACCGGGATACGCCTCCGGCTTGATACTTGCATATCTATTGCTATTTTGAGAAATTCCACCTCTAATTGAATTTTTCAAAGAATATTTGCATCTCATAATCAGTTAGTAATTCCATCATTACCTTAGTGTATTTAATCATACAATCCCAAGAAAAACCAGGTGTTGTATACTACCAAGCAGGATCTAGTTGAAAACTTTTATCAAGACATAAATCTCTAAAATTCTCAAATATATCAGTTAATAATAAAACATCAATTTTTAAATATAAATCGTGCCATTCTCCAAGGTTTTTAATATTGAAATAATTCCAAACTTTTTGTGCATGATCGTACTCTGTTTTTGAAATTCCTTTTTTGTTTAGAGATGAATGGAATTTATGTCTTGATGGTAGTTTTGTTTCTTTAAATCTTTCAAACGAACCCATGTACTCATATGGATAAATACCCTTTCTAATCACCTTTTTTGTATTTTTCTAAGCAACATATTTAAATCATTATCATTATTTGTTAAATATTTTCCTGTTTCTCTTGATTGATGTGGTTCTAAATTAGATGATAGAGTTTCTAAAGATCTATTTAAAAAACCGTATTATTAATTGAATGTTATCGTCTGCTTTTTTACCTTTATTTACCTTTATGATCTTACTGAAGGGAATATATTTCTCTTTATTATTTGCAATTACATTCATTTTACTTCCACCTTCTGCTAGATTTTTTATAAACAAACGACAATCATAATTCTTTAAATTTTAAAAATACATTGGAATAAATAAGGGTTGTTTAAATAGTAAATTACATTTATTACAGGCTGCTCCTCTATATTCTCCGGTATAATGATCATGATCTCTAACTTAGGGTTTTTTTCAGTGAAGTCACATTCACATAAATAACATTTTTTTGCATTTTCAAAATTTTCTATTTCTGTATCAGTTATGGGTTTATTTGTTTTCATTAATTTATATATTTCAACACAAATTTCATCCAAAGTTTTTATAAAATGTTTATCCGCATTCTCTCCTCTGTAAATTTTAAATGGATTAACAATATTATTATAAACACTCTTAATATATAATGAATAACTTGATGGATTATGCTTTTGCTTTTTATTTGTTTTTTGTTTTTTATCCGGTGCTTTGAACCGTTGTAAAAGACTTTCAAAATCAGCATAAATAGCATATGGATGTCTTAACATTCGTTGGATATTTTTAAAACATTAGGCTGGCTTTATTACTTTAATCCCATTATCTGGTAATAAACCAGAACATTCGTTCATATGTTGTTTTATTACATTTTTATCATAACTAGTACCATTTAAAGTGTCACATTTTGTGGCATTTTTGGAAGAGAGCATTCATTATGAATACAAAATTGTTCATGATTTCTTAAACAATTTTCATGTTTTGAGGCATATCCAAAACAACTTCTACAAATCCATTTTTTACGTCCATCTAATCCAAGCTGTGAGTTATATAATGCATTTAAATTTTTTATCCAACAATAATGTCTCTTTTCATTTTCTTCAAAATATAATAGAGCAACACATTTTTCAAATACTTGTTTCTTTCTTGTTAAGAGTGGGTAAATTTTTTCGTTTTTATAATAAAATACATATACAGTAATTTTATTTTGTGATTCAAATTTTTGAATATCTTGAATTTCTATAGGAAAATTAATTCCTTTAAAATTTAATGAATTTATCATTTCTGACTTATTATAATTATTAACTCTTTTGTGTTCTTTTGTAGCTGGATATTTCCAAGATAAAATGCTGTACATAAAACATTTAGGGCGGGTTGCACAAACATGATTTAACAGCTTGGTCAACTTAATCATTCGTTAAAGTGAACAAAATCGAATTTAAATTCAAATGCATATGACAAATAATACATTGTCAACTTTGATCATTCGTTAATTTAACAAGAGCTTTGTGCAACCGGCCCTTAGTATCATAATTTGTTACATTTATACATGCTTTTTGTTTCGAATCCATTTTGGTAGTTGAATATATGAACTCCCAGATAATGCCGTGTAATTATTAATATTAATCTGTAAAGAAATACACCTGTTTTAAAACCCAATCTGATCTAGATAATTCTATTTCTTCTACTCTAGATGTAAATTCTGCTTTTTGATCTTCCCAATATTCTTCTAAATTATCCGCAGGCCTTAATACCATGAGGTCGAAAAAAAAATGATTCTGAGCAGGCCTTGACTAGTACAACACGATTGGCTACACTGGTTCTAGAATGCCTATGAATTATAATGTGACAGTGACATTTCAAATGTAAGTCAGTTTTGCAATCTTGTTTCCAGAATTATTTAAGTTTATCGTTGTAATACTAGTGAAGGATCACATTTTGAACACCTACTCTAACATGTATTCATCTTAGTTTTCAGTTTGTTCCCTAAATAAATACTGTTTTGTGTTTTAATTTATTTGACATTTATTAGCCTCTAACCTACTGCCACATTTTGAAATCAGTCTTGCCAATCGTGTTGTACTAGTCAAGGCCTGCTCAGAATCATCTTTTTTTCGATCTCATGGTATAACATTATTTAGTTGTAATGGAGGTTGTATTCTTTGATCGGGTTTGTTTATTCGTTTAAATTCACAAACCATGTTCAAATTAATCGTAATACCTGTATGATAATTAAAACAATCTCTAATAAGTATAATTGCTCTTTCTTTTAAATAATCCATATATCCTATTTCATTTTCATTTTCATTTTGATTATTATGAATATATGTCTTTATTCTATCTTTATAGTTTGTTTGTAGTTTAAAAAATTCATCGGTTTCATTATGTGTTGTTCTATGTCTATTTATTTGTTTTTCTGTAAAAAAATTCTTTACATATATCACACTGAATTCTTTGCCTTTCATCAGGCTTTTGCTCTTCGTTATTAATATCATTATCCTTTGACTCTTCGTTCACAATGGTCCCTTTCAGGGACTGATGTTCTGCATCCATCAGTTGATCGTCCGCGGAGCGGTTCGCAAACCATCGTTTGATCTAATATATAATTTTTCTATTCTTCTTTTTTTTTGTTTTATTTTATCTTTTGAATAAAGTTTATTAATTATTTGTTTTAGTTTCTTTATACTAATTTCATAAATTATTTTATCAACTATTTCATCAATTATTATACATATTAGATGAATCAACCAATTTTGTGTTAATAAGTTTGTCATATAATTCTTTTTTTGTTATTTTCAAATAAAGATAAATTTCATATTCGTTTTCTTTCTTACGAAGTTGTTGTATTGTTGTTATAGGATAAAAAGTTCTACTATCATCTTTTTTATCATACAACATTTTTAACATTGTTGTTTTCCACACATCTTCTTTAATTGTTTTAAAGTCAAGTTCATTTTTTTTTTTAACCTTTTCTAAATTTTTTAAAGTTTTTTTTTTTTTTTTTGTTGCTTTTTTTCTTCGACAACTTTAGATGGATCAGCATTCTTAATAGCTTGAATCAGTTGACTCCTATTCATACAAAATACCTAAATCCTTTGCAATATTTCGAAGGACTTTAACATTTTGTTTTCTCTTAATTGTCTCCATTTATTTAAATAAAAATGTATTAGGTTTTTTTTTTCAAAATTATTTTGCTTGTGCTTTATGTAATATTTCAAGTCTTGTTTTATGTTGTTTTGATAAAGTCTTAAAACATATATTACAAGCATATTTTTTTTTTTTTTCAGAGAGTTCGAGTTTGACCGTTGACCGCGACGGATGTTTTTGGAGCGTAGTGATTATCCGTGCTGTGACGATCTACGAACTGTTTCGAGTGTTTGGTGATAGGCATTGGCCGGCCTGCAAGGCTTCTCTTATTTACCTTCCTTTCTAACTATTATGATAAATTCTGCTTTGGATACTCCTGACTACAGGGGCTCCAATTTAATCCATACAAATGAATCCTCCACTAATAAAAATAACCAGACCTTTTCCTCTGTTACGCAATCCAACACAAGCATGTTTCCCAAGAGAGATCAGGCGATAGTCATCGATGCAATCGAAGGTGTAACACATAAAGATTACATTATTGCCGTAGGTAAGATTGCAAACCCTAACTACATTCGATTTGCGTCAAAAATATCGAATAATCGCTTTTGCGTGTATTTTGCAAATAAATCTATTGTAGACGGGATTATCAATAGGCACAGCCACTTAACAATAAATAATGTACAAACACCTTTACGGCGACTGATTACCCCAGCAACTAGAATAGTTCTTTCAAATGTTTCCCCTACGATTCCACACACTATCATTGAAGAAGCTTTTAAAAGTAGAGGTATTAAAATAGTTTCCCCTGTGTCATTTTTACGTGCAGGACTCACAGAGGAAGGTTATACACATATCTTGAGCTTTCGACGACAAGTTTTTGTAGAAGAAAATACTGTTAATATTCCAGAGAGCATGCTTATCCATTACGAAGACAACACGTATAGAATTTTTGCCACATCCAACACAATGATTTGTTTTACATGCAAAAAACCAGGTCACTTAGCTTCAAATTGTCCAGATATAAACGACAATTGCCCACTAGAAGGTCTACCTAACAATGATGAACCAGAAAATGTAAACACTGTAGAAGACACTCAACAAAACAAAGGGGTTAAAAGACAATATTCACTAAATCATAGTTCAATTGCAGATTCGGTAAGTTTAGAACCGGAAGATATCTCAGAGGTTAATAATGACACGGTAGTAAAACCCTTAAATGAAAATCAAAACTTCGTAAAACCCTTAATAAAAATCGTTAAAAAAGCCAAAAGTTCAAAGATTACTGACACCCCCGCTACAACTACAAACAACGAAAAAGAAAAACCGGCTGAGGATCCAAAAAAGTCAATCCAAGAACAGCTTAAACCAACAAAACATGTTATAACAGACCCAGACAATAACTTTATCTTAAAATACGATTCTTTAGTAGATCTATTAGAAAACACTGTCGGGGCAAAAGATATATCAAGCATAGCCCACAACTACACAGACAATATTGAAGATCTTGTAAACATGCTGCGAAAAGTGTACCCATATCTAAAAACCAGAAGCATAAAAACCAGATTTACAAAACTTATAAAAAAACTAAACACAACTTACGATAGTGATCTTTTAACAGAATCGGACAGTTCGATTCAATCAACTTATTAACTCCTAAGTTACTACCACATTATATGTATCACTACATACAATACTACCATATCAAATCACATATCGCATTCATACTACAATGGAATATAAATGGGTTTTATTCCCATTTAGAAGAATTAAAACTTCTACTGTCCACAGAATCACCAATAATAATATGTCTACAGGAGACAAATTTTAAAAATAGTAATACGTACGAAATGAATAAATATAATGTTTTCTATAAAAACAGAACTACAGCTGAAAAAGCTAGTGGCGGAGTTGCAACATATGTCAACAGCAAATATGTTTCAAGTGAAATTCCACTTATTACAGACTTAGAAGCAGTAGCAGTGTCTGTACAACTGTCCTTTAAAATCACTGTATGTAATATATACATACCACGCAAAGATGATATATCCTTCACAAAATTGGAAAGACTTATAGCTCAACTGCCGTCACCGTGCCTAATACTAGGAGATTTTAATGCCTACAATGTCATCTGGGGTTCTGAAGACACCGATTTTAGAGGAAAAATTATAGAAGACACCCTGGACGCTTCTAATTTGATACTCCTAAATACTGGTAACAAAACTCGCTTTAACGCCTACAATGCAAAATTCTCGGCCATAGATTTAAGTTTATGCGACACTACTTTAGCTCCGTGGTTGGCTTGGAATACTTATCCTTATCTTCATGGAAGCGACCATTATCCTATCAAAATTGAAAATAGCTTAGAAGCTGAAACAATGACAACAGATCAGAATTTATCATGGAACTTAGACAAAGCAAATTGGGAGTTATATACCCATGAGATAGAAAAAGATTTAAACACGAGTAATTTCGAAAACCATCATGTAGAAAAAATGGTAGAATATCTAACCACCATCATGAAAAATGCAGCAAACCGCTCAATTCCAAAAAAAAACCATCCAAGAAATCACACACCGGTACCTTGGTGGAATAATGAGTGTCAACAGGCAATAAAAGCTAGTAAACAAGCATTTAATAAGCTAAAAAGACACAACACACTTGAAAATTTATTAAACTTTAAAAAACTCCGAGCCAAAACTCGATTTATTATAAAGAAAAGTAAGAAAGAGTCGTGGGCTAAATACGTCTCCACCATTAGTAGCTCTACTCCCATGAATGAAGTCTGGGATAAGGTTAGGAGAATAAAGGGAGTAAGAAAAAGCCATCAAATTACCTTTTTAAACCATAACAACAGCACAGTTAAATCAAATTCTGAAATAGCGGAATTACTAGCAGACTTTTACGAAAAACAGTCTAGTAATGAAAACTATAATGCCGAATTTATTTCGTACAAAGAAGAGGAGGAACGTCACCAAATAACTTCGACTCCCCTATTTTCAGAAATAAACCTTCCCTTCAACGATGCGGAACTAGAAGAAGCGACTAAAAGCTGTAAAGATAGTAGCCCTGGTCCAGATAATATCCCTTACATATTCATTAAAAACCTACCAACTCTCGCTAAAAAGCTTCTCTTGAAAATCTATAACCAAATTTGGAAAACGCATGAATACCCTCAAAGTTGGTCCCAAGCTATCGTAATACCAATTATTAAACCACAAAAACCCCAAGATCAAATAACATCATACCGACCTATATCTTTAACATGTACTATGTGTAAGCTACTTGAGAAGATGGTAAATCAGAGACTCATGTGGATACTAGAAAAGAACGACCTATTAAATCCATATCAAAGTGGGTTTCGCAAAGCGCGATCGACGACTGATAACCTAGTAAATCTGGAAACCGAAATACACGAAGCCTTTGTAAATAATCAAAAACTCATTGGCATTTTCTTTGATATTGAGAAGGCGTTCGACATGACCTGGCGACATGGCATAATAAAGAAATTAACACGTATGGGTTTTCATGGGAATATATTAGCCTACATCGTAAATTTTTTAAAAAATAGAACTTTTCGGGTAAAAGTAAATAACGTGCTATCGTCCCTAAAGATCTTACAGAATGGAACACCTCAAGGATCAATCATTAGTACGACCTTATTTTTACTATCAATAAATGATATAACAAAAGAAATAACACTACCGGTCAAAATGAGTTTGTTTGCAGATGATCTGGCAATATACGCTAAAGGGAAAAACTTAAACTCCATCCAAAAACTACTACAAAATTCTGTAAGAAAAGTTGAAAACTGGTCAAAAACCACAGGGTTCAAATTTTCATCGGAAAAAACTAAATGCGTACTGTTTTCTAAACAGTTCGTAAATACAAAACCAGACATACAATTAAACAAAAAAAGCTTGCAATATGTAGATACTATTCGCTTTCTGGGACTTATATTTGATACAAAATTAAACTGGAAGGCGCACTTAAGTCACATAAAGTCAAACTGTGTAAAAGGTTTAGGACTACTTAAAACCCTAGCAAACCACCATTGGGGAGCCGATACCAATAAACTTCTGTATATCTACAGAAGCCTGATTAGATCAAAGATCGATTACGGCATTATCGCTTACTCAGGATGTCGAAAAACCTATCGTCAAACAATAGAAACAATTCAAAACTCAGCATTAAGAATTATTACAGGAGCCTATCGTACGAGCCCGATTGAGAGCCTTCACTGTCTGACAAAAGAAATGCCAGTCGATTTACGCATAAAATTACTATCGCTCTCCTACGCAGCCATGATCTCAGCAAATATGAAAAATCCTAGCTACCAAAATACCTTTTCGCATCGTTACACAACTCTATTCCAAACGCGAAAATATGCAAAATTGCCATTTTACGGACGAATAAAAGCCTATGTTGATGAAATCAATTTTCAATTTCCCACTGTCCTCCCTTTACATAACCTTAATGCTCCCCCATGGACTTCTCCAGACCCAAAGATAAATTACTCTCTTACCTTGAAAAGCAAAACTAACACTCATCCCTTGATTATTTGCAAGGCCTTCTGCCAAATCCAAGAAGAGCACAAAAACTCAATTTTCTTATATACTGATGCATCAAAATCCGGAGAAAACATTGGAGCTTCAGTAATAACTCCCGACCAAGAATACCGCTTCCGCTTACCTGAAATATGTAGTATCTACACTGGAGAAATGTACGCCATCCTACAAGCTGTTATGGTCACATCTAATCATCCAGGAACACCCCATGTCATCTGTACAGATTCATTAAGTGCTCTAAAAACGATACAGCAGTACTACACTCAAAATCCAATCGCTCAATCGATACGTAATCAACTAGCCTTGATCCAAAATGATATCACATTCGTCTACGTACCTTCCCATGTCGGTATCCAAGGAAATGAGGCAGCGGATAAGTCAGCACGAGAAGCAATGAAATCAACAGCTACTGTACCAACTACCGATGTCTGCACACCTGGCGATGTTAAAAATCATATAAAATCCAAACTATATAAATATTGGCAACGAAGATGGGATAATAGTCCTGCTAAACTAAAGGAGATTATGCCTACAGTAAACAAACCACCACCTCTTCCAGCTACCAGAAGAATGCAAGTGTTAATCTCACGAATTCGAATTGGTCATACCAAGTACACTCATAGCTATTTGCTTAAACGAGAACCACAACCATACTGCACAGTTTGCCAAAAGCCCCAAACAATCAAGCATATAATTCTTGAATGTCTACAGTACGAAGACGACAGAAATACCAACCAAATCCCAAAGACATTGGATAAAATTCTAGGAAGCACCTTGAGTAACTTACAGAAACTTTTTACTTTTCTGCAGAATATAAACTTGTTACATAAATTGTAAAACCGCTGTAAATACTATATTTGTAATTTGTAAAACGCCAATAACCCTAGTGGTTGACGCGTTGTTTAATAAAAAAAAAAAAAAAAAAAAAAAAAAAAAAAAAAGCATATTTTTTATTTTTACATTCATAACATACATAACTAATTCCATATTTTCGGTTTTTATCTTTAACAAAATTTGAATGTGATTTAACAGTTTTACAATAAGATCATTTTTTTGTTTGAGATTCACAACTTTCGTTTGATAATTCAGTATCTTCTGATGAACATCCTGAAGGGGCCATTTATTTAAAAAAAATTTAAATAGTAAATGAGTCAAATCAAAAAAAGGAACAATCTCGTTAACAAAAGTGAAATACAGTAATTAAAAAGGATTGACGCCGTTGGCTTAATTATGTAATATCATCTTTATTAATCCATTGATTATGTGTACTATCAAAACCTAACCATTTCACATAAACCTTATTTCCTTTTTTTCTCAATACTTTTTCAACAAGATAATGATGAGGATATTTAGTTTCCATTAATTCTTCTGTATAAAAAGTACCTTTAATTTCTTCTCCTTTCATATCTTGTATATGATAATATGGGGGATTATTTATAAAAACTTTAGATATTATATCTATTTCTGTTGACCAATTTGCAGTATAACCTTTTTCAAATATACCTTTTATTTTACTTACCCGTACAAAATCACCAACTTTATATTTTAGTTTAATACTTTTTACTGGTTTAGGCTTAAATACTTTTTCAAATATTAAATATTCATTTCCCTTAGTTACTTCAAAAGGTTTTATTTTTATAGTGCTATGATGTGTATTATTATATTCCTCTACAGCCACTTGAAGTACCGCGAAGCATGGTATTTTATATAGTTTATGCTTTAATGTTTCATAATTTTTCTTAATAGTTCCAATAGCACTTCCTACACCAGCAGCCTTAATTTTTCTATCAAATGTGTGATAGTGAATAATATTATTCTTTATACAATATTTATGAAATTCACCCCACAATTCCATACCTTCATCAGTTTGTAGATTTAATGGTTTTCGATTTGATGTTTTTATTATATTATCAAAAGCTTCTATTGTACTTTTATTTGTTTTATTTTTAAGATTTCTAATCCAAAACAATTTTGAAAAAACATAAACTATCATTTTATCTATAAAGAATAAATCAGCTTGGTGACGATTATGATCAATTCCATACACAAGCATTTTCCTACGTGGATAATTTCTTCTAGCTGGTTTATGTAATTCATCAATAATACCAAATACTTTACTACTATAATAGGTACGGGAAACTCGAAACATTTCCGGTGACGCGCGCATCAGCGCCTTCTAGCGGTAGGAGTTGATAACTAAACCTTTCTTGGTGGTGTTTACATTAGTGTTTGGCGGTTTTTTGGACTTTAAATCGATTTTATATTTTGAAATGAGTCAAAGGGGCTCAATATGTGCCATATATGGTTCTAATAATTACAAAATACAAAAAGAAGTAAAGTCTTTCTACAGGTTTCCCAAAAATAAGGAAATGTGGGTAACATATGCTTTATAACCTACAGAAATTTTAGGTGTATTTAGATGTTTTGAAACATTTTCTAACTACTGTTATTAAAATTTGTAGCTGCAGACTATGGGTTGCAAGAAGCAAAAGGGCAGACCTTCACGATATTTTTAAAGAAAAAGGTCCTGAGCATTTATACAAAAATTATACAGTTTGTTCCGACCATTTTACCGTGAAAGATTTCAGGAACAAGAATTTGTTTAGTCAAGGGTAAACAATATTATTTCCAGAAATGTAGATCTGATTCTAAGAACTACTACCTATTTTTGCAGAATTTACCCTGGTGCTGTTCTCTCCCTGTAATTATATTCACACCGATAATACCAGACGCGGTCCGAAAAAACGAAAACGTGAGGATTCTCCTGCAATAGAGCCGTTAAACGTGTCTTCTGGAAACACAGAAGTACAAGATGCTATGATGGACAGCCAAAGTAATACATTGTGTAGAAGATGCCCACAGATGCGCAGAAAGGTACGGGGTGCACAAAAGCTTTTGCATAAATATAAAAAAAGTGTGAAGTGTATAAAAAGAAGTGCGAAACATATAAAAAAGAAATCGCGGAGCTAAAAAGCCCAAAAATTTATCTGCGCTTGCCACAGAAACCAAGGAGGATACCGCTGGGCAGTTTATTAACATGCAGATTAAGCAAAAGTCTCGTAAACCACAGGGCCGCATGGCTGCATGGCCGCAGGCTCAGCATGATGGCAATAAAAGCCGAAAAATTAAAAAAAGAAGAAAAAGTTGTGTCAATTATGTTTGACGAAATGTCTTTGAGGCAGCCAGTGCCGTATGATTGCAGATGTGACATTTTTTATGGCTACGAAGATTTTGGAGAAGCTGAGCCAAATAAGAATCCACAACTTTGCAATCAAGTGATGGTATTTATGGTGCGAGGTCTGTACACGAACACCTGTTTAGTGTTGGGATATTTCTTATCAAGAGATGCAATGCATGGAAGCATTTTGAAAGAGATTCTGCTTTATGTGCTGCATGAAGTTAAAAATACAGGATTTATACCAAAAACTGTCGTGTGCGATCAAGGCACTAACAGGAAAGTTAGGACACTGTTAGGGGTTTCAACCGAAAACCCTTACATTGAAATTGAGCAGAAAAAAATTTTTTCTTTATTAAAGTCAATCAGAAATAATCTAAAGAAATATGACATAAAAAATGTAAAAGAAAACAAAACATATAAGTGGTCTGATATTGTTGAATTTTACAAACGTGATAGGATTATGACCCCCAGGTTAGCACCCAAATTAAATAATAAATGCATACAACTACCATCGTTTTCCCCAATGAGGGTATGTTTGACTGTACGAGTGTTAAGTCATTCAGTTTCGAGGGGAATTTTAACTCATGTATCATTTAATTCTTTACCAAGTACAGCAGCACATACAGCTGAATTTTTGGAGAATTTCGATACACTGTTCGATATTTTCAATTCCTCGCAGTGTTATAATGCTAAAGTATATCGACGATGTTTGAGTGACAAAGGGCTTCATTTTCAGAAACTGAAAGAACTTACTATTTTTCTACAAAATTTAAATATTGAAAATAAGAGATTAGCAAACTCTGTGTGCTTAAAAGGCTGGTTAGAAAATATTTCAGCGTTGAAATTATTATGGCCTGATTTAAGGGACAATTATGGCTTTAAGTACTTATTAACGAGACGTTTGACGCAGAGCTCGATGGAAAACTTATTTTCTATTTTAAGGAGCCAAGGAGGAAATAATGTAACTCCTGATGCCACCAAACTGCGCTCTGCATTACGTGCTACCATGACAAATCAATTGTTAAAGCCGTCAGAGAATAGCAATTGTGAAATCGATTCAACGCAGTTTTTATTGCAAAAACAAGACTTTGAACAAAGAAACATCACGTTAAAAATTCAGAAAAAATAAATAATTTTGCATAAAGATTTCATACCTGCTGGAGACGATAAACAAGTTTTAATAGAAGAAAATGCAATAAGTTATGTAGGAGGATGGGCATGTAGTAAACTTTTGCACGAAGACTGTAAGGCTGCGATATCTAGCAATACAAATTGCAACTTAGATTCTCGAAATATTCATATAGATATGAAGAAGTATGACAATGCAAAAACTATTTTATTTTTAAACGACACCGCTATAAAATTTTGTGTTCAGTTAAAGACTATTTTTGAATCTTCCTTTCCTGGATATTTTAGTGGAGATCGCCAAGGTGTCAAACATAAAATTATAAATAAAATAGCTGCAGAAAATGTTGTACAATTAAATGAGTTATGTAGTGACTGCCACAACTTATTTATTATTAAATATTTAAATGCATTATTTAACTGTGTAGTTAAGAGAAAAAATGATTCAGTTCCTAAGTTTAAAGTTACTAAAAAAAAATGTAAAGTTTAATAAACTTACACATAAATAAAATAGTGTTGTTTGTTAACCAAGACCAAGGTCAAATTAAAGGTTTTTTGTACTCAATCAGTGTTTTTATATACATAATTTCTAATAAATTATATTCTTCGCACAATTTTACAGATGTTTTGAACTTACTTCAACAGAATTATTGTCACAATTTACACTATCTCATCTATAATAATGTAATTTGTTTGAATTTGCCATAATGTGATTGTTAGTTATCACCTCATACTAATAGATGGCGCTGCAACCGCTGTCACCCCTGAAATACTATGCTAAAGACAGAAGTTTCCCGTATTATAGTAGTAAAGTATTTGATAATACCTTCTCTTATTCCAAGAGATGCTTGTGAACCACTTTGTGGTGATCCCATTCCATATCCATCTATCAAAACCCCAATAAAGAATATGTACTTTTTTCTTTTTTACATTAAGAACATGTTGATGAAATACGATATCTTCCTCTTTTATCTTTTACTTTAACAGGTTTAATATTACCTGTATCTTCTCTACAATTTAAACAATATGTTTTATAGCGGTTCGAAGAACCGGTATACGGCTTATGCATTTATTACGATTTTAAAAAACTGGAATACACCTGTGGCGAGCATCGTTGTTGCTAGGTTTTCGATTTAGTTATAATTTTAATTTTAATTTTGACTTTTGAATATTGAAACAATCTGTTAAATATTATTTTGTATTAAAGCTTCAATAAAGTATTGTTTGATCAAGTAAGAAGCACGTACATTAATGATACTTACATTGGTGACCCCAGGTATTTATTAATTCATATTTATTACGACAGAGGAGACATCAAGTACGATGAACGAGCCGAAAGAAATAGCCAAAGTTGCAATCAAGCTTCCACCTTTCTGGCGCGTTAACCCAGAATTATGGTTTCATCAGGTGGAATCACAATTTCTTGCTACTGGCATTACACAAGATGCCACCAAATTTCACATGCTTGTAGCAACTATAGAAAGTGACGTGTTGCAACAAGTCAGTGATGTCATCGTTAATGCTCCCAAAACAGATATGTATCAGACATTAAAGAAGAGGTTGTTAGAAGCATATTCCGAATCAAACGAAAAGAAGCTGCACAAATTATTAAACGAGTTAGAATTAGGAGATAGAAAACCCTCTCAACTTTTGATGGAAATGAAACAGTTAGCTTCAGATAGACTCACCGATGACGTTCTCAAATCACTTTGGTTACAAAGACTCCCATCTCAAACTCGAGTAGTTTTGTCAGTAAGCTCAGATGGACTTAGTCAATTAGCGACCATGGCAGACAAATTAAATGAAATTCCAAGTTCTCATGAGATTCGAAATTTTAATCAGGATTGTAATTCTAATTTTGACCAGTCTATCGCAACCTTGACTGCACAAATTGAAAAAATGTCTATGGAAATGGAGGAGCTCAAACGGCTTAATAGGTTTTCAAGAAGAGATCAATCTCATTGGCAGCCTCGACCTCGCACTTATTCGCAGTCACGATCTCGCAATGAAACTTTCAATTCAAGAGCTCAAGATCGAAATTATTGCTGGTATCATTCTCGCTTTGGGCGCAATGCGCGAAGATGTAATTCGCCATGTGATTTTAAACAGGGAAACTAAATGATCCATTGGTAGAGGCGGCTACTAATGGACCTAAATCAAACCGCCTTATTGTTAGTGATAGAATTTCTGGAATACGTTATTTAATTGACACTGGTGCTGATATATCTGTAATTCCAAAATCTGTACACGCTAAGCTCGCTCCTTGTCCTTTTTTGTTATTCGCCGCTAACAATTCAACAATTAAAACTTATGGAGATAAAATTCTCACACTAGATTTGGGACTGCGTCGCGTATTTCGTTGGAAATTCATAGTAGCAGACGTAACGAAACCCATCATAGGAGCAGATCTCTTGACCCACTTTGGTTTGCTAGTCGATTTGAAGAGACAACGACTTATAGATACAACAACCTCGTTGCAAACTTTATGCATGTACGATCTAAGTCCGGTAAAAAGCGTTAAAACCATAGCAGAGGGCCCATTTTCTCATCTATTAGAGCAATTCAAAGAAATAACTAGACCAAATTTATTCAAATCTTGTAAACATAACGCTGTACATCACATCGTTACAAAAGGTCCACCTGTTATCTCAAAGCCTAGAAGATTACCTCCAGACAAACTGGTAACGGCTAAAAAAGAATTCGAGTATATGATGGAGCAAGGTATATGTAGACCATCCATGAGTCCCTGGGCTAGTCCCTTGCATCTAGTTCCAAAAAAAAATGGGCAGTGGCGCCCCTGCGGTGACTACAGGAAATTAAATGCCATCACCGTTCCTGACAAATATCCGCTCCCTCACTTACATGATTTTACCTATATTCTGAAAGACAAATCTATATTTTCGACAGTTGATCTAGTTCGGGCATATCATCAGATACCCGTCAATGGTGATGATATACAAAAGACTGTGGTAATTACACCGTTTGGTCTCTTTGAATTTCCTGTGATGACCTTCGGGTTGTGTAACGCTGCCCAGTCATTTCAGAGGTTTATGAACGAGGTTACCAGGGGGTTGGATTTTTACGTTGTATATATTGATGATATTTTAATCGCATCAAGTAGTACGGAAGAACATGAGAAACACTTGAAACTCCTTTTTGAACGTTTCAAGAACTTTGGCTTCGTCATCAATCCAGGAAAATGTATTTTTGGAAAAGAAAGTGTATCCTTTTTGGGACATAAAGTCTCGGCTTTTGGAATAGAACCATTACCTGAAAAGGTCGCCGCCATAGCGGAGTATTAAATCCCAACCTCAATTGGAGAACTTCGGCGCTTCTTGGCCATAATAAACTTTTACAGACGATTTTTACCCCACGCAATTACATCTCAAATGTTACTTTTAGATTTACTCAGGCATCCTAAGAAAAATGATAAACGACTTATCAACTGGTCAGATCCACTCAAGAAGGCCTTTAACGAAGTTAAAGACAGCTTGGTAAATGCAACAATTTTATTTCACCCATCTGCAAACGACCCGTTATCCTTAACGGTAGATGCCTCTGATTTTGGCGTCGGGGCTGTCTTACATCAAAGGCAAAATAAAGATTGGAAACCATTGGGTTATTTTTCAAGGAAGTTAACGAATACAGAAAAACGTTACAGTACTTATGATCGTGAACTCTTAGCAGCATATTTGGGAATTAAGCACTTTAGACGCATGTAGGAGGGAAGGCCTTTCGTCCTGTTTACTGATCACAAGCCATTAACATTCGCATTCAGTAAGCAATCTGACAGTCTTTCGCCACGTCAATCGAGACACTTGGATTTTATTTCTCAATTTACCACAAATATACACATCTCTGGGAAAAACAATATCGTGGCTGATACGTTATCGCGAATTAATAGACTTGACTGGCCGGTGGCCGTCGACTTGGAACAACTCGCAGAGAATCAGCTGCAGTTTTTGGAACTCATTAATAACATCCGTATGAATTCTTCGGATTCAAACCTTCAAAATTTCGGATAAAAATTCTTTAGGCTTATATTGCGATGTTTCACAAGGTTATCCCAGACCCCTCGTTACCGAAAAGTTTAGAAAACAGATTTTCGAAAATTTGCATGGCCTTTCCCACCCAGGTGTTAAGAGCACAATCAGATTAATTCAGCAACGTTTCGTGTGGCCGTTAATGAAGAAAGATTGCGCTCGCTGGACCAGAGAATGCCTCAGTTGCCAGAAAGCCAAAATCACTAGACATAATCGGAGCCCTATCCAATCATTCACCGCTCCAGATGAGCGTTTTTCACATATCCATCTCGACATAATTGGCCCATTACCCTACGTTGAGGGATGCAAATATTGCCTTACCTGTATCGACAGATACACACGCTGGCCTGAGGCATGGCCAATTGCCGAAATTTCGGCAGAGGTAGTAGCTAAAACATTTTTTAACGGTTGGATTACAAGATTTGGCGTTCCAAGTGTAATTACAACAGATCGGGGTAGTCAATTTACCTCTGCTATATTCAGGGAGTTAACAAGTATGTGCGGTATCCAGCACAACAAAACTACATCGTTTCACCCTCAGTCTAATGGGATTTTGGAAAGATGGCATAGGCATTTAAAGGCAGCCTTACGCTGCCACGAAAATAAAAACTGGGCAATGGCACTGCCAATAGTTCTACTTGGATTAAGGACAGCCGTCCGCACGGACTTAGATGTATCAGTTGCTGAGATGGTTTATGGAAAAACACTTAAACTCCCTGGTGATTTCTTTGTTAGTAGTCAATCCTTTTTTAATCCCACTAATTTTGCTCAAAAACTACGCACCTCTATGCAAAACCTCAAACCAATACCAGATCATCATCATCACAAGGAGAAAATTTTCGTGTTTAAGGAGCTGCGGAACTGCACTCACGTCTTTTTAAGAGACGATACCTTACATCCTAAATTACAGATGCCATATTCGGGTCCGTATAAAGTTTTAAATAGGACAAATAAATTTTTTGTTGCTAGGTTTTCGATTTAGTTATAATTTTAATTTTAATTTTGACTTTTGAATATTGAAACAATCTGTTAAATATTATTTTGTATTAAAGCTTCAATAAAGTATTGTTTGATCAAGTAAGAAGCACGTACATTAATGATACTTACAACACCTTCGGCTAATTACAAAAATTAATAACCATTTAAATCTGTTTGTTTTATATATTTTTCTCTAGGAAAAAATTGTAAATTATCTATAAAATCTTTTTCTTTTATATAAATTTCTTCTTCAGTTATCACTTTAGCTTTTAATAGATTTAACATTTGTTTATAGAATTTATAAGCTATTTTATATTCTGTAGTTCTTTCATGAATAGCCTTTTCAAGTATTACAATTAATCCAGAACCTAAACTTAAAGACATCAAAGAAGCAAAGGCAATTCCATATAAACTAGATGTACTAAAAACTAAATTTCCACAACTTAGAGCTATACCAATGGTTTTATAAAAATGATAACTTTTCTATATACATATAACTTTTTCCAAGATATATTTCCATTTTTTATTTAAAAAAAATTATAATCCTTTTTCAAGTATCCATTAATTCATCTTCATCTTCTTTATCTTCATCTTTATTTAGGGTCAAAGCCATATTAATTCATATTCATCCAAAGTCTCATATAACTTCGGTATAAATAGCTTCACGGGTTCTATTTTCTCATCTTTTTTCATAAAGTTTTGTACTAACATATTCAATGAATTTTTAAGTGATTTATACTCATCATGATCTTCTAAATAAAATGTGAACTCCTTATCTATGAATTTAAAATTGATTGAAGATTCTCCTAGTTCTTTTAGCTTTATAATTATATCATTTTACATTTATTTGAAAAATAAAAAGAAAACCAAATGATAACTTCGTGGATGTATTATGTATGCCTCATGCACAGACTTTATCTTGAAATTCTATTATAAAATATTCTGATAATTTTTGACGGTTTGACATCCATTCCCAATCAACCTTATCTTGAAATTCTCTAATAAAGTTTTCTGACAATTTTTGACATATTGATATATATTTCTAATCAACTTTATCTTGAAATTCTCTAAAAATCTTCTAGTCCAGTCAACGAACGCTCAATAGGGGGGTGTAGAATGCATGGAGGGTGTCACAATTTTTGACTTCAGGGCTTTGTTTGGAGTCGTTAGGAGGTAAAGATACTAAAAGTCCCCGGACATAGGGGGTGAGCGGGGCGCAGGGGGAGACCGAGAAGATCCCTTTTTTAGGTTTTTTGCTTATATCTTGAATAAGGTGCGTCTTAGCGAAAAAGTTATTATATACAAAATCAAAGGTGTCAAAATTTCCCACATTTTTTGTTCGCGAAGTTTTTTTATATCTCCAACAGTTTATGCGATATCCGCTATCAAAGATCGCTAATTTTTGAAAAAAAGTATAAAAAGTATATACCATTTTGAAGAAAATTGAATCCTGTACAACTTCTTTTGTGGGAATTTTTCTGTAAACCGAAGAGATGAGGTGCTAGAGAGAAAAGTTTAACGAAAAACGGGAGGCAAAATATTTTCTTGCGAATATTAACGATTTTTGATAGCCGATTTCCCATAAACGGTTGGAGATAGAAAAAAACTTAACAAGGCAAAACTGTAGGAAATTTTATCAGCTTTGATTTGGTATATAATGACTTTTTTGCTAAGATGCACCATCTTCTAGATATAAGCAAAAAAACAAAAAAAGAGACCTTCTCAGTCCCCCCCTGCACCCCGCTCACCACCTATGTCCGGGGACTTTTAGTATGTTTACCTCCTAACGACTCCAAACAAAGCCCTGAAGTCAAAAATTGTGACACCTTCCATGCATTCTACAATCCCTTTATTGACTGGACTATTCGGACAATTTTTGATATTCTGATATACATTTCCAATCAACCTAATCTTGATGTTTTTCTATAAGTTCTTTTGACATAGATTGATTCGATGATATCTTTTCCCATTCAACTTTATCTTGAAATTCTCTAATAAAATCTTCAGACAATTTTTGATATTTTAAAATGTTTTCCCAATTAACCCTATCTTGGAATTCTCTAATAAAGTTTTCTGATAAATATTGATTTATTGATATACGTACCCAATCTACTTTGTTGTAAAAATCTCTTATAAAATCTTCTGATAATTTTTGACGGTTTGAAAATCATTCCCAATCTACTCTATCTTTGAATTCTCTAATGAAATCTTCAGAAAAATCGTGATACAAAAATATATTTGTCTTTTCAATTTTATCCCAAATAATTTTATAAAAATCTTCAGACATTATACTATCTTCAGGAATAATAATTTCATTTATATTAAAGAGGGATCTCTTCAAAACCCTCATTATTTTATAATAACAAGTATAATTAATTACACCAATCAACTCACATAAAACACTAGTTGATATCGTCTTTTCATCCATTTATTACGGATTAAAAATCTGGGATACACCTCCGGCTTTATAAAAATTTCTCTACAACGGAGTAACAAATAACTAAAAGTAAATTGGATGATTTATAAGTAAAAGTTTATTTGCTTGCATTATTGCATTTGTTCTTGGATCTTTCTCTAAATTTACTCTTTCACGTTTTATATAAAAATATAAAATATCAAACTCATTAATATTGAATGGTTTTGAAACGTCAATTTCTGTCCCTCTATTACTAATAATACGAATATGCAAATCTTTGTTATTAGTTGTTGAGCAGAATTTTATAACTTTAACTTTTATAGGAAACATAAGGGGTGTAAAACCGTTAAAAAAATTGATAAGAAATTTTCAACGTCTGATAACATATAAATTTTTCTAACAAACTGTGAAATAGAATATTGATTATTATTATTTAAAAGATCATTCAATTGCATCATAGCTATCAATAGCATCAGCAACCTTAACTATTCTTTTATCATTAATATCAATATATTTTTTAGTGTCGTCTAAAAATGGATGTATATTATTTAATTCCGGTTTTATTTCATTTATAATATTTTTTGGTGTAAAATCTTAATTTTAAGTGATTTAATTCTGTTTGAGTTTCCATGATGTTTCTTTGAAAATTATGATCTATTGCAGGTTGTAATATATTGAAGTGATATTAACCTTTTGGAAAATTTATATTTATTTAAAAATACAAATTTGGAGTATACTTTTAGGATGCAAGTTTTAAAAGATTAATTATGTAAATAAGTTAAGATTAATTTAAGTATTTATTGTTATTTGTTGTAAATATTGTTATTTATTGTTATTTAGTGTTAATTATTGTAAATAGTAGTCATAGTTATATTTTATATGCATGTATGTGAAAGAATGAATGTTATAAAAAAATTCAAGGAATGGGAGATTTTGGGGAATAACTAGGGAAGGATATAAAAATTGAAGAACGAAAAACAACAGTTGTTAAAACTGAAATATTGAAGAAAGACGTGTTTTTAAGTTTTACTTTGAAAACTTATAATATTAAAATTATAACAACGGAAACTTTAATACTAGTTAATAAATAATCAAAACAAGCTGGGATAAACGGATAATATTGATTTGGATTAATTGGATAAAATTTTATAATTGGAAATTGGATAATCAAATTTAATTAAAAGAATATTTGGAACAAATAATAATAAATTGGACAAGGAACTATATTTTGGTGGGATTTTTCAAATTCGGGGATTGGTTGTTGTGAGTGAGTGTTTTTAGTTTTAGATTTGTGTTAATTTTAAGTTTAGAAATAAGTTTTTGTTGTTGTAATAAATCTTGCATTTTAAAAGTTGATTGAAATTATTACATTAATCATTTTTCAAAATTCAAAATCGAATCTTTCAACGACCCTGAGATGTCAAAATTTCATTATTAATTTAAAATTTTAAAAATATTAAGTAGAGAGTCTAAAAAATTGTATGGAGTTTCTTTTTCTTTATAAAAGAAAATAATTAAAAGACTGCACCCATAACAATAATTGTCGAACCCAACGTGGGGCATAACAATATTTATTATATTTCCTGGATTTAATCCTAATTTTAAGTTATTTAAATCATCATTAGTTTTCTTGATCTTTTCATTTACACTTTTTATTTCTCTTAGGAACATTTCAAATGTGAATAAATCTAAACTAGATTTTAAGTTTTTTAATTCTTTTTCAATTCTAAATTAACCGCATCATTTGAGTTCTCGGGTGATTTTACTTTAACTAATTTATGTCCACTAATATCATATTCTTCGTTTTCAGTAACGTTAAATCCTATCCCAGGGTCTCCCTTTGTTGATGTATTTCTCTTATTTCTATCTTTTCTTAGAATATACGTTGTCATTTATTATGGGAAAAATGGGATCAAAATTTACCCTATATTTCATATTTGGATTTTTAAGGTCAATTGTTAAACAATTATTTATATCCTGTGATATTATTTGTATAATATTCTTTAATTTTTTTATCTAAACCTTTTTCCTTAAACCCTTTGGATTAACGACCGATTTAACAGACAAATTAAAACAATAAAAAACTTTGACACAAGTTTTATTCGTGACGTTTCGATCTTGGTTTTAGATCCTTATCAAACTATAACAATAATTAAAAATTAGTCAAGAAGTAAAAAACTAAAAAGGAGTTGTAATAGTAAAAAAATTTAAAAATTAAATAATTACCTGTGATTAAATAATTACCTTAAATATTAAACTCACATCATTACCATCACAAGAAGGAAATAAAGAAAGATAATTACATTGTAATCGAATTGTTTTAGGAACTCTAAAATAGTCTTGTGTTAGGTAAATTAAAGATACATTCATTTTTCTTCCTCGTATTGATAAATCACTAATTTCCTTTTGATCCTTTTCAGTTACAAAATCATCAAAAACTATCAAATTTTGATTATCTCCATCTAATTCATCCACATCAATAATATCTTCTGGATCTGAAGAAAAGTAAGATTCAATTTGTTTTTGAATTTCCTCATCTTCTAAAATTTCTTGCAAAAGCAATCTTTGGCATATAAGTGAAATGTGTCGAAGAATAAATGCCTTAATACAAGATTCATTTTTAGATTTGTTTTTCCTGATCCACCAGGTCCTACTATAATCAATATAAAAGGCCATTTCGGTGCTAATTTATTAATATTGTAATATTTTCTTTCATTTGCTTTAATATGTTTAATTTCCATTTATTTAGGATATTAATAATAAATTTACGCTATTTACGCTATTTAATATCAAAAACAAAATTCATTACTTCTCCGGTAAAATTAATTAGTTGATTTGATTGATTTGTGACTTTTACTTGAATGTTATTTATATAACCACTGTAATTAATAGGTAAATATTTCAAATTACTTGGTTCAATGCTAATTAATAATCTAGGTGATATATTTGGTATAAATGCATAAATAACATTACTTTTTATATTATTCTGATAAGACATTGAAACTATCGAACAATGAATTAGAATTTGATCTATATCTTTTGTAATATTTCCAAGATTGGTTGCATAATGTATACCTTTTTTATATATTTCTTTTATCAAAATCTAATATTTCTCGTAATTTTCCATGAGAAAAATCAATTTCATAATTATCATCGTTTATAATCAACATAAAACGATTCGTTGCATAATTTGCATTAAAATAAAATGGAGCTTTTTCAAATGATAAAAAATATTCCTGTATATAATTGTTTAATTCGTTTTCATCATACAAACCATTTGTTATTTTTAAAATTTCCCATGATTTTCCAGCATCTTTACTAAATTTGATTTCGTTATTTTCATAATATTCTGTAATGTTATCCCAAATATACCAAAAAGTTGCAGATTTTAATGCAATTTTTCTTTGCAATCCTAATATTTTTATCGGTTCAATAAAATTTACCTCAAAATCATTTTTTCTAGATCTAAAATATAGTAACGTCATTTAAAAGGAATTTTTTGTTGATCTTCTTACGTTGAGTTTTTGTTATTAATTTCATTTGTAACAGTCTATCATTTATTTCCACTTACCTCATTATATACTTCATCTGAATCATTTCCTGCACTTTTTTCAGCAATAATTCAAGGCGTTCCACCATTTCATTAGGATCAGAAAAAATATGAATACCACTTCCTTTTTTAATATTATATTTTTCGGGATTATTTAGTATATCTTTTAATACAATTTTATATTTTATCAACTCTGTTTGAATCGCTCTATAATTATCATATTCTTCTTTCCTATTCATCCTTTTTGCAGTTGACGCGTTTCCATTTATTGATGCTATTTTATCTCCTACGACTTCTATCATTGAATTAAGATTTGCATTTCGTTCATTTTTTTTATCCATAAAAAAATAGAAGGTTTTTCCAATTATTGTATACATCTACAATCATTATTAAATCTAAACCCTTATCAGGATTAGTTTCGTCTGGGATTATTGGTTCCTTATGTGATTGAGAGGATATTCTTTTTGGTACTGGTAAAGATAATATTGGTTCTGGTAAAGATAATATTGGTTCTGGTTCCGTAGATGACTCTGGGATTATTGTTTCACTAAATAAATCTGGAGTTAGTTGTGTTGATTCTGGTAAAGATATTATTGGATTAGTTTGAGTGGTTGTTGAATAAGTTATTGGTAATAGATTTTTATCACCCATAGAAGGTTGTAGTAAATTTTTACTAACTTCTTTGGTAGCTTCTTCAAGTTTTTCAAGTTGATCTGTTACTGGCTTCTGAAACTTTTTTATTTTTTCTTTTGTTAAAATTTCCTTATATTGATTTAAGTAGGTACATTCGATTTTTTATTATTTCACGATTTTTCAAAATGCTAGCAATCAAAGCAGCTTTATCCATGGTCATTTATTTACCAATAATTAGGATCCCATAGAAAGACTAAAAACATTACGTGTTTTATAAATTCCCTCAATAGATAAACCAGACCAATCATGTGCATATACAGGGTGTCCCAGATCGAGTGGGATTGCATGGGTAACCTTCTTATTATTGAAGATGGAGGTTTGGTTAAATTGGCAATGTTTTGCAGTTTTATATGCTGATTTAAAATCTGTTTGAGAAAGTTCAAAATGTCAAACCCGTCAGAAGTTATTAAAAAAAAACTAAAAACTGTCAATTTCTTGTATGTCAAATATCTTCGTAAGTATAAGAGATACGAAAAAAAGTTTCATATGAAAGTCACTGTTTTCGATAAGACCAATTTAAAATTGATGTCAAACAAAAATTCAAGATGGCTGCTTTTGAGGTACTCGTATCAACTTCCTTAAGTTAAATGGACGCCATATTGGATTTCTTGGTTACTGAATAGAATTTTTTATTCTCTTTTCAACGATGTAAGATAACGTACGATTGAATAGAAAATACCAGTCAAATTAATTGTTTTTACATTTTAATCAAGTAGGTTTACATGGATCCAAACAAAAACAAACAAAATTTATTACTTACGAAGATATTTGACATACAAGAAAATTGACAGTTTTTAGTTTTTTTTAAATAACTTCTGACGTGTTCGACATTTTGAACTTTTTCAGACAGATTTTAAATCTGCAAAACATTGCCAATTTAACCAAATCTCCATCCTCAATAATAAGAAAGTTGCCCACGCAATCCCACTCGATCTGGGACACTGTATAGCTGAATAAAATATTTTCAGTAAATCAGAATTTGTTCCTTCTAATTCTTATTTATTATTAACAAAAATGTTAAAAATACCATTTGATTTCTATATCTTTTAAAATTTGCATTAACAATGTTTTTAATTCTGCAGATTTATTGTTTTTTAAATATTCTTTAATATTTTCTAATAAAATTTGATTAATTTCTTCATCTATCCAAATACATTCTTTAATTTAGGTATTCCTGAATATCAACATCTCTACTATAATCTTATATATCCATAATAAATATACTTTTTGCTTTCATACTCCAATAATAACTCGAGTCAAAAATGAATTTTGGTAACTCGCTACATGGAATTGTAATATTTATTGGTTCGTTTTTGAATTCTCGTACAAAGTCGAGTATGAGGAATATTAAAGGTTTAAAATAAAATTATTTTTATTAGTTCTATTCTATTTTTTTTAATACATTTAACTACAGAATTAAAATCTGATGTTTGTTTATTTTCCATTAATTTTAAGAATATTAAAGAAAGATATATACAATCACTTGATTGTTTTGGTTGAATACGTTCTTTATTAAATAAAATTACTTTATTTTTTAACAAGTAGATGGTGGATGTAATTTTTATATAATCTTTAATATCTTTATTACCAGAAGGATCAAAATAAATAAACGCGTTTTCTCTAACTATAAAACTTGTTTGATGACGACCTGATGCAAAACAAGCATATACTTCATTTAATGTAATTTTTTTTTTGTAATTTCCACTCATATAAATGAAAATTTTTAATATTTATTTTTTTTTCCATACTCTTTGTAAAATTATTATCTTGTGATGTATATTGTGCAGTTGAATCACATAGGCTTTCAACTATGAAAATTGAAGATAATAAGATTTTAATAAGAAAATAAAGCGTACAGTGTTTGGTTTTTTAGTAATAAAGCGTACATAAAAAACGTAATAAATGAGTGAATTAAATTTATATATACCCCCTAATCAAGCTATAAAACTAAAAAAATCAAAAAAAGAAAGAATACCTTGTAATATTAGACTTGATTTAACACAAAAATCAAATGTTAGTTTAATGTTAAACAATACCCAAATTGATAAAATACAAAAATGTAAAAAAGAAAAGAAAAAATTTTGTACACTAACATTTTCTCCTACACAAATTGGTGGATTTTTACCTATATTAGCTCCTTTAATTACTGCGGGTCTTACCCTTGCTAAAGCATTAGGAGAAGGTGCCGCTAGTGTAGCTGGTACAAAATTTGCTCAAAAACTTTTTGGAGATGGATAAAAAAAAAGACAGCTGGAAAAAAGAAAAAGACAACTGGAAAGTGTACAAAATTAATAATAACACATCCAAGAAGTTATCATTTGGTTTTATTTATTTTTTTTCAAATAAATGGAAAACAATATAATTATACATTTAAAAGAAACATGATTTTAAATTCATAGAGTTCACATTTTATTTAGAAGATCATGATGAGTATAAATTACTTAAAAATTCATTAAATATTTTAATAAAAACCTTTATGAAACAAGATGAGAAAATAGAACCCGAGAAGCTATTTACACCGAAGTTATATGAGACTTTGAATGAAGATGAATTAATGGCTTTAATCCTAAATAAAGATGAAGATAAAGAAGATGAAGATGATTTAATGGATACTTGAAAAAGGATTATAATTTTTTTTAAATAAAGAATGGAAATATATCTTGAAAAAAAGTTATATGTATATAGAAAAGGTTATCATTTTTATAAAACCATTGGTACAGTTCTAAGTTGTGAAAATTTAGTTTTTAGTACATCTAGTTTATCTGAAATTGCATTTCCTCCTTTGATGTCTTTAAGTTTAGGTTCTGGATTAATTGTAATACTTGAAAAGGCTTATAAAATTCATGAAAGAACTACAGAATATAAAATAGCTGATAAATTCTATAAACAAACGTTAAATCTACTAAAAGCTAAAGTAATATCTGAAGAAGAAATTTATATAAAAGAAAAAGATTTTATAGATTATTTTTTAAACAGTCCTGTCAGCCAATCATAATGAGAAAAAAATTCAAATCGACATCAAAATTACACTGATAATTAGCTAGTAGCTGATTACAGCGATAATTTTTTCACGTTGTTTCATTGGATCACAGAGAAATACCTGCTCTGTGATTGGATCTTTGTTTAAATAAATGCATAAAAAGTTAGCTTTGACTTTGACAAACGTTAAGACTGTCATCATTGTGTAATAGTTTAAAAAATAATCACGCCGAATTACATTCGTGGTAATAATTTTTTTTGATAATTTTAACTAGATTAGCACTCATCTTTATTGCTATTAGGAAATTCCATAGCAATAAAGATTCGTGAATCTAGTTAAAATTATCAAAAAATTATCACCACTTATATAATTACTGTTGATAATTTACAATTTTTTCCTAGAGAAAAATATATAAAACAATCAAATGGTTATTAATTTTTGTAATTAGCCGAAGGTGTATTCCAGTTTTTTAAAATCGTAATAAATGAATAAGTCGTATCCCGGTTCTTCGAACCGCTATAAAACATATTGTTTAAATTGTAGAGAAGATACAGGTAATATTAAACCTGTTAAAGTAAAAGATAAAAGAGGAAGATATCGTATTTCATCAACATGTTCTAAAAAAAGAAAAAAGTACACATTCTTTATTGGGGTTTTCATAGATGGATATGGAATGGGATCACCACAAAGTGGTTCGCAAGCATCACTTGGAATAAGAAAAGGTATTATTGATGAATTACATAAACCAGCTAGAAGAAATTATCCACGTAGGAAAATGCTTGTGTATGGAATTGATCATAATCACCAAGCTGATTTATTCTTTATAGATACAATGGTATTAATATTGAAAAAGATGTTTTTTTCAAAATTTGCTTGGATTAGAAATCTTAAAAATAAAACAAATAAAAGTACAATAGAAGCTTTTGATAATATAATAAAAACATCAAATCGAAAACCATTAAATCTACAAACTGATGAAGGTATGGAATTTTGGGGCGATTTTCATAAATATTGTATAAAGAATAATATTATTCACTATCACACATTTGATAGAAAAATTAAGGTTGCTAATGTAGCAAGTGCTATTAGAACTATTAAGAAAAATTATGAAACATTAAAACATAAACTACAGTATTTTTCACCTAGAATTTGGGTTGTGTCGTCAGTTGAATTGTGAATTTATCAACACTGCGTTGATAAATTCACAATCCAACTAAACTCTATACTTCATCTCTTTCTAAACTAGGTTTTCATTCAAATGCTAGATGAAAAATACTGTATATACAATACCACGCTTCGCGGTACTTCAAATGGTTGTAGAGGAATATAATAATACATATCATAGCACTATAAAAATGAAACTTGTTGAAGTAACTAAGGGAAATGAATATTTAATATTTGAAAAAGTATTTAAGCCTAAACCAGTAAAAAATATTAAACTAAAATTTAAAGTTGGTGATTTTGTACGGGTAAGTAAAATAAAAGGTATATTTGAAATGGTTATACTGCAAATTAGTCAACAGAAATATACACCTATAATATCTAAAGTTTTTATAAATAATCCCCCATATTATCATATAAAAGATATGAAAGGAGAAGCAATTAAAGGCACTTTTTATACAGAAGAATTAATGGAAACTAAATATCCTCATCATTATCTTGTTGAAAAAGTATTGAGAAAAAAGGAAAGGAAATAAGGTTTATGTTAAATGGTTAGGTTTTGATAGTACACAGAATCAATGGATTAATAAAGGTGATATTACATAATTAAGCCGAAGGCGTCAATCCTTTTTAATTACTGTATTTCACTTTTGTTAACGAGATTGTTCCTTTTTTTGATTTGACTCATTTACTATTTAAATTTTTTTTAAATAAATGGCCCCTTCAGGATGTTCATCAGAAGATACTGAATTATCAAACGAAAGTTGTGAATCTCAAACAAAAAAATGTTCTTATTGTAAAACTGTTAAATCACATTCAAATTTTGTTAAAGATAAAAACCGAAAATATGGAATTAGTTATGTATGTTATGAATGTAAAAATAAAAAATATGCTTGTAATATATGTTTTAAGACTTTATCAAAACAACATAAAACAAGACATGAAATATTACATAAAGAATTGATGAAATTAGTATAAAGAAGCTCCGCGGACGATCAACTGATGGATGCAAAGCATCAGTCCCTGAAAGGAACGATTGAGAACGAAGAGTCAAAGGATAATGATATTAATAACGAAGAGCAAAAGCCTGATGAAAAGCAAAGAATTGGGTGTGATATACGTAAAGAATTTTTTACGGAAAAACAAATAAATAGACATAGAGCAACACATAATGAAACCGATGAATTTTTTAAACTACAAACAAACTATAAAGATAGAATAAAGACATATATTCATAATAATCAAAATGAAAATGAAAATGAAATAGGATATATGAATTAATTAAAAGAAAGCAATTATACTTATTAGAGATTGTTTTAATTATCATACAGGTATTACGATTAATTTGAACATGGTTTGTGAATTTAAACGAATAAACAAACCCGATCAAAGAATACAACCTCCATTACAACTAAATAATGTTATATTAAGGCCTGCTGATAATTTAGAAGAATATTGGGAAGATCAAAAAGCGGAATTTACATCTAGAGTAGAAGAAATAGAATTATCTGGATCAGATTGGGTTTTAAACAGGTGTATTTCTTTACAGATTAATATTAATAATTACACAGCATTATCTGGGAGTTCATATATTCAACTACCAAAATGGATTAGAAATAAAAAAACATGTATAAATGTAAAAAATTATGATGCTAAATGTTTTATGTACAGCATTTTTATCTTGGAAATATCCAGCTACAAAAAAACACAAATAGAGTTAATAATTATAATAGGTTAGAAATGATAAATTCATTAAATTTTAAAGGAATTAATTTTCCTACAGAAATTCAAGATATTCAAAAGTTTGAATCACAAAATAAAATTACTGTATATGTATTTTATTATAAAAACGAAAAAATGTACCCACTCTTAACAAGCAAGAAACAAGCATTTGAAAAATGTGTTGCTCTATTATATTTTGAAGAAAATGAAAAAAGACATTATTGTTGGATAAAAAATATAAGTGCATTATATAACTCACAGCTTGGATTAGAGGGACATAAAAAATGGATTTGTAGAGGCTGTTTTGGATATGCCTCAAAAAATGAACATTGTTTAAGAAATCATTAACAATTTTGTATTCATAATGAATGCTCTCTTCCAAAAATGCCACAAAATGTAACACTTTAAATGGTACTAGTTATGATAAAAATGTAATAAAACAACATATGAAAGAATGTTCTGGTTTATTACCAGATAAGGGGATTAAAGTAATAAAGCCAACCTTATGTTTTAAAAATATCCAACGAATGTTAAGACATCCATATGCTATTTATGCTGATTTTGAAAGTCTTTTAGAGCGGTTCGAAGAACCGGATAAAAAACAAAAAACAAATAAAAAGCAAAAGCATAATCCATCAAGTTATTCATTATACAGTGTTTCCCGAAAGTATTGGATAAATTCTATAAAATTATTGAGAAAAATGATTCAGAAAAATGCTCGGACACGTCGATTTTTATTTTTAAATCATCATTTAAAGATGTAATTTTCAACCCCCCACCCCTCAACCCCTAAGCGCTAGCAACCCCAACTTTAAAAATTTAAATAGCAAAGACACACTTTGGAATTGTTTTTACCCCTTATTGCTAGAGCCGTATCAACGCCTGCTCGAATATTGGCACTTTATTTAAATACATTTGTGTTGAATATCTCAGTTATTTATTAACCGATTTTGAAAAAGTTTTGTGTGTTGTATTTAGCACAAAAATATCAGAAGATTTTATAAGAGAATTTCAAGATAAAGTGGACTGGGAATATATTTCAATAAAACAAAAATTATCAGATAATTTTATAAGAGAATTTAAAGATAAAGCTGATTGGGGATATATTTCAGGAAAATTAAAAAGATCAGAAGAAGGATTTATAGAATCTTCAATAAATCAAAAATTATCACAAAACTTTATTAGAGAATTCCAAGATGAAGTAAATTGGAAAAACATTTCATTGAGTCAAAAATTATCAGAGCCTTTTATAAGAGAATTCCAAGATAAAGTAAATTGGAATGAAATTCCTTTTAATCAAAAATTATCAGAACCTTTTATAAGAGAATTCCAAGATAAAGTAATTGGGAATACATTTCTATAAAACAAAAATTATCAAATGATTTTATCAAAGAATTTGTGAATAGAATTGATTTCTATGAAATAAATAAAAATAAATAAATTAAAGAGGAACTATTCAAACCATATGAGGTGATTAAAGAAGAAATTAGTGAAGATTGTCCTATTTGTTTGAACAAATGTATTCAACCTGTTAAAACAAGATGTAATCATATATTTTGTAAAAATTGTTTAGACAATATAAATAATAATGAAAATTGTCCAATATGTAGGCAGAAAATATTAATGAACCGAAGAAGTCATCTTCATCTAGAATTATATTTTTAGGATTCAAAAAACGCAAAGTTGTTAAAATAATCAAAAAAATAAAATAATGGGATAACGTGGTTGGAATTGGCGACCGCGTTTTTATGTTTATAAAATCTCATAATTATAGTCAAATAGTAACATATTATCCATTGAAAAAAAGTGCATTTTTTAGTCAAAAGGGCATTGAATTTCCAGCGGTTCCATACGGAACCGGTGGATTTTCGGTCTTTATATACCTTGATTTTTAGATAATTTTAGATCGAATAAAACCATGGATTCAAATGGTAAATGACTTAATTTTTAAGATATTTCTAAAAACCTTGATTTTAATGGCAAATGACTTAATTTTTGAAATATTTAGAAAAGGGTAATTTTTGGTCTATTTATATATGATTTTTAAGATATCTTAAAAATCATTTGTTTTTGCTTGATTTTACGATATTTAAAAAAAGGGTGATTTTCGATCTATTTATACCTGATTTTTGAGATATTTAAAAAGGGCGATTTTCGGTCTATTTTTGCTTGATATTTGAGATATTTCTAAAAACCATGGGTTTTAATGGTAAATGACTTAATTTTTAAGATATTTCTAAAATGCTTAAAAATCGTCTGTTTTTGCTTGATTTTTGAGATATTTCTAATATTCGAAAATAGCTTGTTTTTAGATTATTTTTTAAACAACAGGAATGACTTATCTCCGTGAGCCAGAACTGGTATTCCTTATACAAGGGCTGTTCTGTATATTGTTACTAGCAGGCCATGGATGCGAAGAAAAACAAAAACATCTGCATCAATCGAAAGCTTATTCTTTTGACAGTTTCCAGTTGCAATTTTGCAAGGTTGAAGTTAAAACATATACAGATCCTAATTTTTGATTGTTATAATTCGTTTGATTATTACTAAGCATTATGGAAGTGCCGCGGAATGCTTTTCGGGCTATGATTTTCTGCGATTATAAACGAGGCTTAACATACGACCAAAGTCACCAAAATTTAATGGCAGCTTTTGGCGACAATAGTCCATCATTATCTACAATTAGTTACTGGTTCCGTGAATTTAAACGTGGAAGGAGTACGTTAGAAGATGAACCAAGACCTGGACGACCTGCAGTAGCTGTTTGTGCTGAAAACATTATTGCAACCGAAAAGCTGATTAAGGAAAAACGGAATATCACTCATAGAGAGATTCAAGACGAACTAGGCATTTGATCATCTGCAGTAGATATCATTTTACATAAACATCTGGGTGTAAGAAAGCTGGCAAGTCGGTGGATTCCACATTTGTTAACCGACGAACAAAAACAAGCACGGGTAGACTAGTGCAGGTTTATGTTAGAAAAGTTCGATGGAGGATCTTCAAAGCAGGTATTTAGTATCGTTACGGGGGATGAATCGTGGATATATAATTATGATCCCGAGACAAAACAACAATCAACTGTTTGGGTGTTTGAAAAGGAGGAAATGCCAACAAAAGGTATTCGCGGTAAAAGTGTAAACAAAAAAATGATTGCCGTTTTCTTCAGATACAGTGATCCAGTTGCAGTAATTCCTCTTGAAGATCGTAAAACTGTAACTGCTGATTGGTATACAGAAGTTTGCCTTCCTCAAGTCTTCGAGAAATTGTGTAGTGATCGCCCAAGATCTGGTTTGCGTGGAATTTTGTTACACCACGATAACTCCGCATACGGCCGCAAAAACTTTAAATTTTTTACACGAATCCGGAGTCCAACTGGTCACTCATCCACCATACAGTCCAGATCTTGCCCCTAACGATTTCTTTTTGCTTCCGCTGATTAAAAAACTCATGCGTGGTAAGAGATTTCCTGACGCCAATGCGGCTGTTGCTGAATTTCAGCGAATTCTTGACGACCTTCCAAAAAAAAGAGTTTTCCGACGACCACTATGAAAAATGACTCATTTCACACGGTTTACTAGTATTGAAAATAACAAATTTCGCATAGCAACGAAACTGTGTGAAATGCCCGTGTGCAAAACTTTGCACACGCTAAACCACACAAAGCAGTCGGCGGGCGACGTCAAAAGTCGTCATTTGTTAAAAAATAAATATTTAAAACGTCAAAGTGTTGCAAGTGTGGTGCTGGTTCAAATTTTTTTAAATGAAAAATTGGAAAAATGGTCGTCGGAAAAGTATAGTGTAAAACACGTGCTGAAAGGATATTTCACACTCGTGTGATTAAGCCACTCGCCAGAGGCTCGTGGCTCAACTTTCACACTCGTGTGAAATATTCAACTTTCAGCACTAGTTATACAATATACTATTTCAGCGTGTTTCGAGAAGTGGTTTCAAAGAATGAAGAAGTGTATTATGTCTAAGGGGGAATACTTTGAAAAACAATAAAATTATTTTCTTTACAAATTCCGTAGTTTTCTTCTAACTAACAATTTACAGAACAGCCCTCGTATGTATGTGTGCCGACATTGCAAAATTTGTTCTCAATTTTACGAATTGCAAAGTAGTCAAATGAACACAAGCGTGAACCAAATATCTACGTCTAGCAAATATACAGCTCCGGATTGTTAGCGCTGCTAGTTAAGCGAAGCAATGCCAAACTAGTGGCATCCTCTTCTGCATTACTGGTTTACTCGCCGTAAAATGAACACGTATGACCCAGTCACATCGAAACTGAATTCACTGCATAAAGGAATTTTAAGCGCTAGAGTTGTATAATAGTGGTTAGACGTACGGACCACTAATATAATTTCTTGAGTAAATGCTACTGAGAGTTGTTCTGTGTTCTTGTTGAGCCCTAATACGTAAAGTCCAATTAATTTATAGCAATATTTATGTAAAATCGTTTTGGTTTACAAGTTCACCATTCTTACATTAATAATTCGATATGCCACCCTAATTTTTACGATAATCTGTTTACTTAAATTTGGCTATATCTGTACTTCGTTATTAGCTATTTAAAAACGTTTAAACTTCTTTGAGGAAAAACATCATACTGGATATAGTTGGTGTGTTACATGACAAATTAATCGTTTACTTCCCCCTCACCACCATAAAAGATGAGTAAGATGCCCTCAATATCTAAAATTTAAATTATTTAATACTACAGATATTTTCACATTAAGATATTATACAAGATTACCCAAACAAATGTTCTCAAACAAATATCGGCAAATTTCCCAGCCGTCATTCTAGAAGGATTTTGACATCTGCGAATAATCAAAGCCAATCCTTTTTGAAATCTGACATCGGTTCCTGCAAAATTTGCTTCGAAAGCTGCTCTACCAACTTCTTGACTTTCAAATATAATCTGTTCTCCCCAGTAACAAACAATCCCAACTTGTAAACAAGTGCTGGTTATTTCTCCAACGTACCTTATGGTCTGAACAACATCGTCTCTAATCTGTAGACGTTTATTAAAATATCATCATATTTCCTATGTTATAATTATATTTTACCATAGAGGCGTGGTATATCAAAAAACAAAGTATGACAAGAGTGCCGAGAAATATTGTTAACAATAAACCACTGAAAACTTCTTCCATATCTTCAGCAAGTTCCAGAATTGCTAAATGGTAGTGAACAACTTCTTTCAGGGATTTATGTAAATATTTCCAAGCAATAATAGAGCCATCCACGTTACTATCATAGATGTCGCTTTCTCGTCCTTTCGTATCCTGCGAAACAATAATAATTCTGAACTTTTAAGTACAAATATATATTTACCAAATTACACTTGAAATGCTATCCAGATGGCGTAGTTAGCACAAGAAGAATACAAAGCGGGTTAGGTAAACTGGTCTTACTATCAACTTTAAGCAAAAATTTTATTTAAAATTATTCTTCTAAATTAAAAATTCGAGCTTTATTGCAAGAAAAAATGAAATAGTGAAATTTTGCAATTATCGAAAATAAAGTAGAAGGCACCTATCATTAAAAATTGACAGTATAAAATAATTTCTACAAGTTAAGTAAAATTAGCTCAGTTGTAAGAGGGCTAGGCTTGCGTGTTGCAAGCCCCGGGTTCGAATCCCTACGTTCCGTTGGTGGAGATTTTTTTTCAGTCCGCTGGGATCGGTATTAGGCCTGGTGAGATCATTCACAGTTGGGCTTAATTAACTGTGCTCTACTCGGAAAACTGGTCTATGAGATAGAGTAACAAGACCACTATACACGTAGTAACACCACAGTATAAACCTTTACAGTAGTTTCACTCCGATGAAAATCGCGGACAAATATTTCTTTGCGCATTTCTATGCGCAATATCGCATTCGTGGCGAAAAAAGAAAGCTTGTTGTTTTACGCACGGCCAACTTCATTCATATCCACTAACGTGTATATATGGCCGTCCCAATTCCATTTCTAAATATTTTTGACAGGTTCTCCTGTCAGCGCCCTCTCCGGCATTTAAACTATGTAGTAGATGTCGCCACAGGGAGGACCAATGGCCTACTTTCTTAAAACCTGTTTTTAGCTGAATTGGAACGGCCATATATACAAGTTAGTGGATATGAATGAAGTTGGCCGTGTTTTACGCGCGTATATCAATATTCAAAATGCGTCACTTGGTGCCTGCATTTACAGCAGCCGAAATACTCTTGCGTACATAACATTCGCTTTTTGATGTTTTGAATTCCCAAACTTTCAAGGCTATATTAAAGTTCGTTTTAAGGTTTACGCAACTTAAAAATCTAATTTTTATTTTGCCTTTTTGGTGGGTTTTCAGTGATTTTGCTTATTTAAATGATTTTTTCGTTTAAATGGCCTTCTTGTCGCCCTTTTCAGCGAATATAATTGTACCACTTGAATTTTTCCTTGGTTGCATGATTCCTTTATAAAAATACATACATACATAATCCTGGCCTCTTCTACCTTTCGGTGTCGAGGTTGTTATTTCTAGAGTTGTTGGTCAGATGTTTGTTGGTCGCAGAATTTTCTCCAAGTTTTTCTGTCCTCCGCTAGCTTTCCTGCCTCCCTCCATGTGGTTCCTCTCTTTTCCAATATCCTTTTCAATTAAAAATTTAATTAAGAAATCCCAAAAATTTTAAAAACTTGGCTACGATCAAGAAACTAGTTTTTAATTTTAAATCTCAATTCTCAACAACAGCCAAGTAGAATATAAATTTGAAAAGTTCCCTTGTTATCTGCTGAACTAGGCGTTAAACCTTAATCCTTCTGGAAAAGTAAGTGAGAAGCTTAACACGGTGTTAGCAAGACATCCATCGCTAGCCAAACTGCGCAAAATTTCTGTTATTCAAGAAGGAATTTCCACATCACCCGAAGAAAATCTTTCAGTAGAACTATCCCCAGAACAGCTCAGTTGCCTAAAATATGCTCCCGTCACGTCATGTGGCGTAGAAAGATAATGTTCCGATTATAAACAAATTCTTACTGACAAAAGAACTAGTTTGAGTTCAGAAAATTTGGAAAAATTACTTGTAAGTAAAATAGATTTAAGTAATAAGTATTTAACATATACTAGTATCGGGAAAGGGATTTTTTAAATAAAGCTTTTTGAAGTTCCATTAGTTTCTTTTTGCCTTTTTCAGCTAATTTTAGTGTTCAAAATTCCTTTTTTTAAATATTTTTCTGGTCTTTTGCCTGCCTTTTTTGGTACTTTATTTTGCCATAATATTCAGTTGCTTAAAAAAAATCTTTTAGAACAATAACTGTTTAAATTCGGTCATATCAGCTAAATATTGCATACAATCGTTAAGTTAGGTATATATCATAATTGTTATTAGATAACATATAATAAATTATGAACATCAATAAACGCGAAATAGAACTCATAATTTTTGGACAAATGCACCACATGGTTAAAATAAATATAAATTTTATATATAAATTTGCTTCTTATATAGTTTATAGTTATGCTATAATATTAAACATTTTTTTAGAAAACACTCAATTTCTGTTGTTGCATAGAATGAAGCTATAGGAAAATACATTATAGGCCTTTACAACATTTTTAGTGTTTTTAGTGATTATATCATTAACCAAAAGATAAATTACATCTAAAAAGAAATCACGATGAAAATTTTTTAATAATTTTCATTACGAAATATTCGAGTACGGCCCTGTATCACTTAATACATCTCTGTTAACTGCGTTAGTTCCGTTCTTTTCCGTTCATGCGCCAATGCGTATTGAAATGCGCGAACATACAAAATTATACACGGAGAACAAAGGCGCTAAGGGTAAGTGAAACTACTGTAAGGTTTATACTGTGGTAACACATACACGACACAGCCGCCTGACATGAAGTAATGCCTAAAAGCGGTTCCGAGTAGATTGGCCATACACGCGTACAGGGTGGCCCATTTTCGATGTTTTTAAATGGGAAGTACCCTTAATATCGGAGATAGACAAAAACTGATGTCGGAGTCCAGGGCTCTTTTTTGATGCAGGTTCAGTTCCCGAAAACAAAATTTCGCTATCTTTTGTTATTTTTTAGTTATAGCCCAAAATTCAAAATTTGGCCATATCGAAAACTTCAAATAACTCTGTTGGTTTTGAAGATATCCAAAAACTGTAAAAACATTCTACAGGCACTTTTTCAAGTAGAATACGCTAGTCAATTCAGATATCTTCTAAATTTCATGTTTTAAGAATTATGACATAAAGTTGGTATTTTTTAAATATAAGTCGTAGTTGGCCATGATACCATTAAATTGCATATTTTCTCTGCTTTCCGAAAATATATAGTTTATAGGGGTTAAATGCAGTAACAATACCTTTTTTGAACAAAATCAGATTATATTATGATGTTGTTAGCAATTAGTAGGCCATGGTTCATGATAGCAAAACAAAAAGTAGTAGAGTGGTTGCATGTGACGTCACTAGGTCATCAGCTGAACTCTTGTAGGGTAAACAAAGGGTAGATTTGTATGCATCGGTATACTAATTTTACCAAAAAGGAAACATTACATATTACAATATCAAACCGAATAAAGATGTGTTTAACCAGATGAGGGATGGTTTAACCCACATAATTTTGAAATTTTCAGTTACTTAAAATTTTCCCCACGGTCAGTTGATACGAACGTAATTGAAAATTTTATCGTGAATTAAAAAGGAGTATTAGGGAACGTGATATTTCCCAGAGAAAGCAGTTAGAGAAAAGCTCTGGAAAACAAGAAACTAAAAATTTTGCCAGGTTATACGTAGAAACTTGTAAAATCTCCATATGTCAAGATAATTAAAAGCTGTTAAAGATAACGCGAGATTTTCTACAAAATATTAAAGTAATTATTTAGTTTTGTTAACTTACAAAACTGTCGTTCATTTTCAATCGGGCGCGTTATTGTGTACCTGGTGACATCACATGCACCCGCTCTATTAGCCTTTGTTTATTGCTATCATGAACCATGGCCCACTAATTGCCAACAACATCAAATAATCCGATTTTGTTTAAAAAAGGCATTGTTACTACATTTAAACAATATAAACTATATATTTTCGGAAAGCAGAAAAAATATGCAATTTAATGGTATCATGGCCAACTACGACTTATATTTAAAAAATGCCAACTTTATGTCATAACTCTTAAAACATGAAAATTAGAAGATATCTGGATTGACTATCGTATTCTACCTGAAAAAGTGCCTATAGAATGTTTTTACCGGTTTTGGATATCTTCAAAACCAAGACAGTTATTTGAAGTTTTCGATATGGCCAAATTATGAATTTTGGGCTATAACTAAAAAATAACAAAAGATAGCGGAATTTTGTTTTCGGGACTTGAACTTGCATCAAAAAAGGGCCCTGGACTCGGACATCAGTTTTTGCCTATCCCCGATATTAAGGGTACTTTCCATTTAAAAACATCGAAAATGGGCCACCCTGTACAAGACACACGCAAAAAAATAAAGAAGAAATCTCGAGCAGAAATTATTTTTTTGCAATGCTATGGATTGGGTGAAATTAGTTACAAGGGGGTGGTTAGATGTTTCGAGCAAAAGTTTCCAGAAGTTTCAATAAGCGATATAACAGTAAGAAAAATTATAATTAACTAAATTTCAAACAACCGGAAGTGTGGTAAACCAAAAACGGAGTAAGAAGAAATTGGATGAAGATAATGCGGCAACGGTTTTGGCATTGGATGATGTAAGAGGAAATGGAAGGGTTTCGCTAAAACGAAGAGCAGCACAAATTGGCATTGATAAATCGCATTTGCAAAAAATATTTAAATCGAATAAAATTATTCCTTTTAAAGCCAATTTCATTCATACTTTGGATCTCTCTGAATCTCCTTGTCGGATAATAATGTTTATTCTTACTGCAGTAGAGATTCCCGCATTAGTAACTATTTTGTACTGTTGTTTGTATTTAAATCGTTAATTATGTCGCTTGCAATATGTTTTTCAGTTAGGATATCCAGTACGCCTTTCTTCCGTATTCTATCGCTATTGTTAGGTTTACAAAGCATACCGCACGTAAAGGTTGGAACAAATTCGATAAAGTCTTTATTGGGTACGTAAGAAAATAATTTTCTTTTTTACATGCAGATCTTTTGGTATAGGTATATTTTTTTGCCGCATCTCTGTTCGAATTATGATGTCATTGCCAGTTTTTTTTAATGGTAACGCCCTCTTTTGATGGTACCATTTAAAAGAGCACATTTTTTTCCGTATAACTAGAAGCCAAATTTTATGGTATGTTACTTAACAACGGAGCGAAAATAAACTATAAATTATTAAACATTAATTATAAATTTCTCGAAAATATTGTTATGTAACGTACCATAAAATTTGGCTTCTATATGGAAAAAAAGTGCTCTTTTAAGTTGTACTATGAAAAGGGGGCGTTGCCATTTAAAAAACTGTTGAAGACATAGTAACTCGAACAGGGATGACACCATAAAAAGTATACGTATACCAAAAAATGCGCTTCTAAAAAAGAAAATCGACCTGTTCGAGCATTATTTTCTATCTTGATCAATAAAGATTTTGTCGAATTTTTTCCAAATTTTACATGCGAACTATACAGGGTGTAAATAAAATGTGGAGCAAAAAGTATACTGCGCTGATCTATGATCTGAAGAAACTTCGAAACCGCCATCTAAAATTTCCCGTAGTCCTTTGTTCCTTAATAAGGGGCCTTCAAACTTAACACTTCACACATGATATTCTCGCGTTTTCAAACAGCTTTTCTCTGCCCATCTGTCAAAATTCATGACTCTAGAACTAGGTATTGTTATATCAATGGTTTTAAGGGCTGGAAATTGCTTCAGTAAATTTTTAAAATAATTTTTCCTTACGATGAAATAGCCTTTTGTAATCTGTCATCAGCGCAATTATTACCTACTACTCGATGCATGTAGACGCATTCATGCAGATGCTCAAAAACGTACCTCTACGTTACCTCCGCAACACAATTTTTTGGAATTTTGAATGCTGTGTATCGTAACACTGTTGCCAGATTTATTTTTCTTTAGGTGCTTATTATTCGGAAACAGTGCAGAAAGTATCATTAAAAATAAACAATTCTTTATTTACACGCCCCAAAGTGTAACGCATTTACCTTTTTGCTCCACATTTTATTTACACACTGTATACCTACCTATATTGTTTTATGTTTCCTCATAAAATGTTGTATTGGTTAGAAAGAGAAAAAAATTAGCTCTCTGATGATGTATGGTATACTCCCAATTGCTACTGAAAAGAATTTGAAATGGCGGCCCTACAAAGAATTAGGGAGTAAATAATTATGTTTTGTCTTTGAAATCTGCGCAAAAGTTTCAAATCCATATATTTAACCATTTCATCAGGAAAACTGTAATCCAAAATTTTTTTAAACCTGTACCATACATTACAATATACCATGAGTTCAAAAAGAAATTACATAAGGCTTAGCCATAGAAAAATAAAATAGTGTCTACTGCAAGCTTAGAATTTATTAACTGTCATCTCTGTTGTTGTTGTCATTAGTTTATATTGAAAATTCGATTAAGCTACAATTATAATGATTTTTACAATAGAACATAAAAAATTTATGATTAAATCATATTTTCTAACTGGTGTTCGAGAGAACGGCGAATAGATTTACAGTGCGGTGTCATGTTTAGAGGAATTTCGACAACAATTTCCAGATATTGCTTTCCTTGAAGGAGATTTTTACAGCACACATAGAAGATTTGTTGATTTATTCCGAGAAACAGGGAGCATTACTCATAGAGATAGAACTGGAAGGCCCAGAGTTCGTACTCAAAATACAGTTGATGATGTTCGTCAACGTATGAACGAGCACTACCACTACATCACTACGTACACTTTCGCAAGAGACTTGTTTATCATTAGGAACATGCCATACTATTGTCAAAAAAGATTGAAAGCTGTTCCCATATAAAATTCTTGCTTTACATGAGTTGCTGCCAGCAGATCATAATAGGCGAATTGTTTATTGCCAGTGGTTTCAACAAAATTTAATTAATAATGATGAATTGTTACATTTAACGTTTTTTTCTGACGAGGCCTGGTTCACCCTTTCGGGATATATAAAATCACAAAATATCAGATTATGGAGTGCTCAAAATCCTCATACTTTTTGCGGAATCCCCTTCGCCCGTTAAAAGTTGGTGTTTGGATTGCTGTGTCTCGAAGACGTATTATGGGACCCATATTTTTCTACGAAACTGTTACTGCTCACAGATACCGGAATATTCTACGTGAGTTTATTAATCAGACATTATTTTATTTTTCCATGGCCAAGCCTTATGTAGTTTCTTTTTGAACTCATGGTATTTAATTTCTGCTATAAAAGAAACTTTTAAAATTTACATAGAAAATGCTTACTTCAAGGGCTTCTTTATGGCTTCTATCTATCATTTTTCCGATGGAGTTCTGTAGCAGTTTAAATTGATAACTGATATGTACCATCACAGCCGCTATTAATAAATCTATTGTGGTAAAATGAGAAGAAATACACAAAATACTGATGTTTTGATATAACCAAGTTATTTCGAAATTTGGACTGTAAGTAATGTTGAGGATGGTCAGAGGTCCGTATGGTAACTCCCATTTCTGATAATCGCTCGAAGTTAATCTCGTTATACCAGTATAAATCATCGTACTAAACACAGTAAGCATTCCAAAGTTCCAGTACAATATACTCTAAAAAAGAACCATTATGAAACGAAGTACAAAAAACAGTCGCTGTTACAATAACGAAACAATATACACACAACCAACTTAGTATTTCTTACTAATAATAAGGAATGCATGAAAACGTTTTATGCAGATAAGAGACAAAGGTTTTTGTTGAAAATAAAATAGGTTTTCATTAATAATTGATCACATGTTCATTGATAAAAATTGTCATTTGTTTCCAGTTGTCAAACCGAGGTGACAGAGTAAACTTAAGTTTGTGTTCAAAAAAGCCAATTATGCCCTACGTAGGTTTGTCAGAAGTAGTTCAAAGATGTTATTCTTGTTGAGGAGGAAATGTCGCAATGGCAAATCGCAATTATTCATGTGTTTGGTCAAGGATAATGCTATCCATAATTCACTACCAGTAGTGAATAATCATTACTCACGGTGTCATGGTAACCATCATTGTTTATGGTGTATAATGAAGTAAATAGGTCATTTATAATCCTACCACCTTGTTTAACATATTTATAGCCCTACCACATGGTTTTAGTAGCGTTGTTATTTAAATTATAATTAAAAATTCTTAGTATTTGTAGTCGTGGACAAAGTATAGTATACGACTCGCTATAATCCCAAGCAGCATTTTGACCAATTTTGGCGTCGTGTCAACGTTGGTATTCACAACCAAACGTTGGCATGCGACGAATAGCCGACGTCGTACCTACCTGTATTTTTACTAATTTGGTGAATAAAAATTGGGTTGCGTAGACGTCGGCTTGCGACCACCGGGGTGACGCTTCTAAGACCGAATCGCGCATCTTACGATGCTGTAAGTGTTTGAACAAGGCTTGAACCCACTCTCAATTTTCTAGTTTCCTTAATCCTACTACCTGCTACTTGTCAATCAACTATCGTGAACTTACAGAAATGTTTAGTTTCTGAAGGAACAAATTTCTTGTACCTACCAATGTCCTGTACGGAATAGTTAAGTACAATATTATAAACACACATATATTTTGATGCGGCTATGATTAAAATTAAAACGAATGACACTTTACTGATAAAGTTGGAACAGATATTTCGTAAAACATCTTCCCCCTTAATAATAAAGTGTATTTAAGTTTTAAGTTATTAATGTATTATAATTTTTCCTCTTTTTTTTTAAATTCCTAGAATTGTTTAGAAAATGTCATGTGGATAGAACTGTATATGAGAAGAATAAAATATTTTCAAATCTTTTCTAAAATATAATAGATGGTTAATTAACATTTTAATATTTTACTGACGAATTGTTCAATATGGCTACGTAAATTCTTTCCAATAAAAGCAGAAAATATGGCGTAGTCGGTACAGTTCCAGATTAGGTTACATTTTTTGCACTTAAAGTTGGACTTTGGTGCAAATATGGTTGTTAAATGCAACTTTCATGTGAAACCAGTTTAGAAACCTAACCGTTTTTATTGCTACCTGCTATACCTACAATTTACATACACTTCGCGAGAAACTTTCTGCTGCTCAACAGTGTTGCCGATAATAGAAATAATTCACTACTTGTATTCAAAATAAATAACCATCTTGTATTGGTTCTGAACGTTAATATTACTTCTATAAATAATTACATTTGTACGAGAACTATTTTTATTACCTAAACAAAATGGCGATCCTATTCGTTCTTTTTACTACAATGTGTGTTCGTAAAATAATCCTGTTAAATTCCACGCAAGGTCTGAAATTGTTGGGTTATATTAATCACAATCAAGCGTCCTGAATAACAACTAGATCGTGTGATCTTGAATTTGCTCTTCTAACATAAGATTTTACTCGTCTATAATACGAAGCTGTATATTGTAAGCTGCGTTAACTGACATATTTTTTTCATATTTATATAAAACACTCAATAAGTAATTACACTTTTTAAAGCACTTTATTTCTTACAACATAACCTAACATAATTACGTCAGTAAAAAATGACCTTGCAATTGCAGACTACAAGAATTCAAACTGTTTTTATATACCTAGTTAGTACGCAACGATGGGCCAATGTTGCCATTAGAATAAACAACTAGATATAATGTACTTAGTTAGTATACAACGTCTGGCCGACGTTTGATCAAATCCAAAAAAAATTGCTAAAGTATTACGTTATCACCCAACGATTACACAACGTCGTTAGAGGGTTTACAAGGCAACGTCAGCTATAAAGCCCGTAGCCAATGTTGGTTTAACGTCGCCGTGTAAACTAAAATCGACCAATAATGTTTAAGTCGCATACCGACGTCCACTTGACGTTGGTAAGCAACGCGTTCTAACACAGTAAGTTACCGAAGTCCATACTACGTCGCTACGACGCCGTGTTAAAGCTTAGAGGCTCAAGTTGCTCCCTGACTAAAATTTGTACCAAATGCAACGTTGTAATTAGTACAAAATTGGTCGGAGGTCGATGAAATGTTGCTTGGGATGGCTACTATTACCTCGCCCCGCTCGATCATGTTGAAAACATTATCCTCGGTAATAATAGCATTCGTTATAGCATCGTGTATAATAGACTATTAATTATGTAAGAAAGATTTGCTACATATTTTATTGCCTTTAAAATTTCATTTTTATGTGTAATTTTTCTATTGGCTCCTTACCTTTTCGAATACAATTTAAATTTTGTTCAAAAGTCGTTTACCTGTAAATTACTCTTAGTTTTATGAAACTTCAGCTTATTAAATTATAATTACTAGGTATCCGAATTTTCGTAGCAAAGTTATCAATGTAAATTCATATAATAATAAAAAGACTCCAAACAACACTGTTTCATCACAATTCGATTTTAGGGCAAACTAATTAATTTTTAATTGAAGTAATCATTACTTTAACTTTATATTTTGTACATGTTAAAAGAAAGCGTGTCTTGTCTTACACATACTAGTTTTACCAAAATTATCAAATTAATCAGCAATAAATTAATTAATTACCTGAACATTCGTAATCCATGTACAATTTGTAATAAGTTTTTCTTCTTGATCTCCTCCTCGTTCTGGATTTGCAGTAAACGGCTCCTTTTCTAATTTATCTAACATTTTTCCAATCACAATTCGGTTTCGTAATACCACCAACGTTTTACAAAGGCCTAAAAAATTTGTAGCAATCAATCAAAATCCCATTACGTAAAACCACTATTATTTTAGCAAGACCTGCATTATTTAACAAATGATTTATTTTTTACTATATTTTGCAATTTCCTAGCTTTTTAGATTTTTAAATCCACAAGCAAGGGAAAAATAAACACATAATTTAAGAATACTAAACAAGAACCTACAAACATATGCAGCAAAGACGTAAATCATCATATCAGCAACAACTTCGAAATCATGTTTAAATATTTCCATAATGTCAACAAGCGGATACATAAAATTGAAAGGAAATATTATTAAACATGAATAAATTTTATAAAAGATGCTTTCGTTGCCAGTGAATGAGACGCCAAGTATTTTCAGTATCAATTTTTCTTTGAAGAAGTAATTCTTCAGCGAACCCTTCGATGAGCTCATTTTGTCGTGAATATGTAAAAGGAACTGCAACCACAGATATTGGGTTTTGCTTTTAGTATCGTTAATATTGCGCAGAAGATAACATAATTACATTTCATTAATTATTTATTGGTTTAACTATGAATTTTGAGGTCCTTTTTATAGAAGAAATAATTATTAAACATTAATAAATTTTATAAAAGATACTTTCGTTGTCGGTGAATGACACGCCAAATATTTTTAGTAACAATTTTTCTTTGACGAAGTAATTCTTCAGTGAACCCTTCGTGGGGCTCATTTTGCTTTGAATGGTTAAAATCCCCGCAGACATCGGGTCTTTCTTTCGATATTATTACTACAGTATATGATAACGTTTTGTAGAAAAGAGCTACTTGTTCATTATCTTTTTTATAAAGCTGTATAATTATTTCGACATTTTTATTTGCAATGCTACCAGTTGCTGAAAATTTACAATTATCTAACTCAGGCATGGACAACCTTTCCTAGTTCTGCGGCCAAATTATCATTCTGTCTCCGAGTCAAGGGCCGGACCAAATTATTAAATAAAATAAATTAATATTAAATGAATTAAAACAAGTTGCTACTTCTTATTTCATTTATTTATAATACATATAATGCTCTGGTATAAAGCTCTACGTTGGCAAGTGCCTTAAATGCTATGCTAAAGTCCGGATTATTGGTGTCATAAAATTGCTATGAGCTATTTCGCGTCTTATTTTTATAGTTTTATGAAAATCCGACTAACTTCGCTTAGATTAATCAGTGCCGGATCAAAAGAAGAAGAGGGCCGGATCCGGCCCGTGGTCCGGTGTTGCCCATATGAGATTCTAACTATTAATATGTAGCGATTTGGAAAAAAACGCCAAAGAATGAAATATTTATTACTGTTATCGTAGATAATCTAATATTGTACAAAGTGGTCTTGAAATAGTTGGTCAAAATCAGGGATTGGATAAAGATGAAAAAGTTACTGTAAACGTTGCTCTAAAAACACATCCCTCTGCAGGTACGACTCATATCTTTATAAATTTCGAAAACTTTGAAAGTTTTAATCGTACTTACTATGATTTATGTTAAGAAAAACGCCAGCATTCTTTGTGCATGTTAGACAGTCAATAGTTACACGAATCGCAGTGCGTGTTTTAGTTAATGGTTGACATTTTCTACAGTTTCTGTAAATAAAAATAAATCGTACTAAAGTTGGCTTGCAATGCAATTTCCTTATTCAGAGATGCCTATACATTTAACAGAAATTAATTTTTTAAGACAGAAACAATAATGTTACCAACCACTGCTTTACTGAAACCTTGTGACTGGCTTATCTATTATGTTTTAAATTTAATTGATTTACTTTGATAACAGAAACGTTATTGTTAATAAAGCTTTTAGTAAAATATCCACAATTAGAAATTCTCAAACCTACATAGCTTCTGAGGTTTCTTGGAAGTTATAGTAACTCTCCAAGGGTAAATAATTCTGTAAAACAATTTAAAGAATTATAAAATCTCTAACGCTGCTGAAGTCTCTGAAGTTAGAATCTGTAATTTAATGTACCTATACGTCTTACCAAGATCGGCGAGCTCTCTCGATTAACAGTTCATTCAACCCAAGAAAATACAAACTTTTTAGCCTTTGTATTAGTTTTACAATAATAGAATTTTACATCTAGGCAGTAATAACTATTATTACATAAATAATTTATGTGTGACAAAGAGCAGTCGTTAAGTTTTTAACTCCTATTAATTATTCATGTTTTAAAAGATAAAATTGATGGTTACGAATAACTACCCTTCTAACCTACAATAAAACATTTACTTTTTTCTTATTGCGGTCTACTTAAATTTAAAAAAGAGTATTCTAACTGTTTATTCATTTTAATGAACCAGCCCAGTTTCTTATTTGTTTGAACATTAAGAATACCCCTATATTATGGTTTACTTTAGAAGTAAAAGTACAAATTAAAAGCATAGCAAACGATACAAAGTCAAGAACTAACATATAATTCATGAGTTACGATGATGTTAAATTCTAGCCGATATTATTACACGTAGGTAAGATCGAAAGCAAGACCCAATATCTGCGGTGGCAGTTGTTTTTTCATATTCAAAGCAATATAAATACTATACGAAGGGCACGTTAAAGAATTGTATCTTAAAGAAAAGTTAAGTCATTTGAAGTGTCTTTCACCAGCAATGAACACTTCCTTTACAAAAATGTATTCGTGTTTAATAATATTTATTTTAATTTTATGTATCCATTTGTTGATTTTATGAAAAAACCGAAAATATGAATTTGAAGTTGTTACTAATGCTTTATAATGTTTATTAGTATTTGTAAATCTTGAACGTATTTTTTTTTATATGGTACGTATTATTCAAAAATACTAGCAAGGCTAATAATTAATAATTACTGACTGATTCAGATGATGGCGGTAAAATATGGAAATGTTAAAAAATATACATATCACATCATTTAATTTAGGCCTCTCTAAGGTATTGTTGATTAATGAAATTGTATTTTGAAAATAAGAAATAAATTAAAACAGTGCAAACGTGGAACGAAGAGGTGATGACGAAGAAAAACTTATTGAGGGTGAATATGATGTGTATAGGTATGCATTATAAACGCTCGGTTGATGATTTAAATACTTATTTGACATTTTGGCTTTTATGCAATATGCTATAAGGAGCGCTAAAAGGATTCTATCAAAATGTGAGATATACACCAGCGAATAGAAACGGAAGGGATGTCAAACTCACACTATAAATAAAAACAGTGAAAGCCATAGTAAAAAATAGTAAAGGGATATTGGGAAGACAAAGATTTCTGCAGAAAAAGTCTGTTAATCGAATATTATGAAAAAATATGCTTGCCAATATACAGGGTGCATCAAACTCAGTGACCAAACTTCTAACGTTGATTGAGGGTATCATTACAAACAAACCTCATGCCAGAGATCTAGGGTAACTGCATCAGAGGTAGTCAAAAGAAGTTCGCGATAACAATTTAATGTAGGAAACCACTGATCAAACCTTAAGATCTATACCGATTAGCACATTTTTAAGGTGATACTTTATCTGGTCCAATGGAATAATTTGTTTGTGTTTTGTACTTAAAAGAGTTTTTAAACAATTTCGTTTGATATCTTTGGCGTCGTCGCCTTGCGTTTTTGACAAGCACTATCTTTACAAAAATTCATTATTCGATAGTCTTTGCCACTCCTGAAAATTTTCCGGTTGAACTTTAATAGATTCTTTATTTGTATACATTTAAAATATGCTGAAGCTAATTGGTTGCATAAAAACAAGAATAACACATTTTGTCGTATATTGGCCGTAATTTAAAAGCTAAGATACTGTTTAGTCCCATTTCAATGTCTTTAGTGGCAATTTCTCCTCTTCCATTCTACGCATATTCCCGTACCATAGTAGTTTCTCTGTCACAACTTTTGATATTCTGTCCGTCACTCCCATTCCTTCTCTTCTATCTTCAGTTCTTACGTGCTCTTACAAAGTAATGCGACAGCTTCTTCTCAAGAACTCCATTTAGCAGCTTCCAATATTTCGGATCCATAAGTGACGCAACCTTCGAATATCGTTTTATACGCCATTTTCTTTGTTTTTAATGATATCGTTCTAGTCCATAGGATGTAGTGCTCTTGTAATTGTTGCCCCTTTACTAATTTTCTGCAGTACGTCTGTTTCTACTTTCCCGTCTTCCGCAATTACAACGACTAGGTAAGTGCATTTTGTTGTGTGTTTTATGGTATCATATTCTGTCTGAATATTTCTTCCTAGTCCACCTATAACCATATACTACATTTTAGTTGTGCTTTGTTCTAGGCCCCACTTACTCAACGTTTCCATTAGTTTTCATAAAATGTTAAGTGATATCTTCATCATCTGCTAGTATCAGCTGAATATCTGCAAATAATAACGTGTGAATATAGTCCTCATCTATCTTTATTCCAATCGCTTGGTATTTTCTCGTCAATTCTTTCAATACCTGGTTTAACTATATTCTCTATAAGTCTTTGTAGATGGGCGAATGTTATTCGTTCTTCTTTTTTGAACTTCCTCCATCTTACTTAAATAAATCTATTTTAACTAACATGGGTGATATACAGCACCCTTGTTTTAATCCTTTATTTATATTTAATGACTTCGACATTGTTTTTCCCACTCTTACCACACCATAATTATTGCAATAATCTTTTGACTACGTTCAAATAGACTGGTTTAATATTATTTAGTTGCATGGACTCCCATAACTTACCTTGTGGCACAGAATCATAGGCCTTCTTTAGATCTACGTACACTATATGTAGCTCCCTATTATGTTCTATTTTCTTGTTAGCTAACTGTATGAGATAAAATATACTGTCTATACATGATCCTCTTGGCCGAAAGCCACTTTTCTCATTCTGAGCCTTCTTCTGGTCCTTTGTTATAAATGTAACCACTATTTGCTAATTTCCAATTTGATGGACCGTCTTCCCCATTAAGACATTTGTTGAATATTTCTTGGATCATTTCCAATGCTTGTATGGAGATATGCTTTACTAGTACGATAAGAATGCCTCCCGAGCCTAGTTCGATTAAAAAAAGATATCATTATTCAAATTTCGTGGATTTGATTGATATTTTTTTTATATGCTGCATTTTACATTTATGCTCATTTATACCATATGATATCGAGGAAATTTTCAGCCTATTAGCAGGGAGGTAAATCTATGTATTCAACGTCATGAGTTTTTTTTACAGCTCTTGCTATATTACCTAATAAACTATATGAGAGTTTGTAAGAAGATTATTTTATTATTAATAGCGAGTATTAGTTGCTATTCTATTTTGTTTAGCTACAAATTTTATTGGAAATAAAAGTGGAGGTTACACTGCTACATGTATTAAATATTGATATGTTTTAGATATGACCAAACTGAAGTATACGCTCCATTTGATCCTCCAAAGATTGACTTTATATTCGACGATAAATTACGAGTATATTTCTCATTTATTTCGGGCAAAAAATGTGCAGTTTTGGTAAGTGCTTGCTTGACAAATATTATGGATTACGAATGTTCATAACCCTAAAATTGTATTTTGGTTATAACTATAGTGGCGGCTGGTATACAGGGTGACAATAATCTACCTGTGTTGTATGCGTAACTTTGTTATTATAGAAGTTAGAGAGTCGGCTAAATTAGCAAAGTTGGGCAGAATTTCAAGACAAATTAGATGCCAGTTTGACATTTGACATACACTTTCAACTTTTTCAAATATTTCAAAAAAACTAAAAACATGCGATTTTTTAAATGTTTTATAATTCCATAACCACCTATTCTAAAACCAAATTGAAATATGTTTCTTGTAGATATTTTTACGTAGAATTATAAAAAAATATCTAGAAAGTCATAGCACTCTCGATTTTTGAGATATAAGCCAAACTTACGTTTTTTTAAATGGCAAACATAGTAGGCTATGGATTAATTAAAGAGCTTATTTTTTGCTGATTTCAAAAATGTATAGGTTGTCATATCTGTTTCCGTTAATTTTCTCAGAATTTGCAAAAAACTGAAATTAATGATGATAAATAATAACCATGAACTAAGAATGCCTTGGAATTTTGTCATAGTCTCTTGTTTAGTAACTCATCATCAAAACAATTGAAATTAACAAATTTTTTTAATTAAACAAATAACAAATAAAATAGGTACTTAGTAACTATCGTTATGGATAACAGAACTAAATAATAAATGTAAGTAACTATAAAAATAAATTAATGATTATAATAATACTTCAAAATGACCACCATTTTCTTGAACACATAACTGACATCGTTTTAATATTTTACGTTGCAATTTATTTAATGTATTATGTCTAATTTCGGCTACAGCTCTTCTTATTTTTATTTTCAGGTCATCAATGTTATGAGGCTTTTCTTTGTACACTTTGTCTTTAATAGTTCTCCATAAAAAAAAAATCTAGGGGAGTTAAGTCCGGAGACCTGGGAGGCCACGCAATAGGACCTCTGGTACCTATCCAATTAGGAAATCTTTCCGATAAATAGTGTGACACAATGTGAGCATTGTGAGCAGGTGCTCCATCGTGTTGGAAGTAATTCAAATTTTGTATAAAATTTAATGGAAGATCGTCCAACATTTCTTCGAATTGATTACGTAAAAATAGCAAATACCTCTGTGAATTTAAATTTTCCTCATAAAAATAAGGACCGAGAAGTTTTGTTCCAAGAATGCCGCACCAAACGTTAATAGAAAAAACGTATTGCTCTCGCCTTTCAACCGTTAAGTGTGGATTTTCCCTTGCCCAGTAAATATGATTTTTTCTATTAAATAAACCATTATTTGTAAATTTGGCTTCATCCGTAAATAGAATTGATTGAGAAAAGACTTCGTTTCTTTCACTTTCTTCAACAAACCACATAGCATAATTGAATCTTCTTTCTAAATCTGTTGGATACAATGTGTTTCCAACATGATGATGATAAGGTTTTAAATTATTTTGTTTCAAAATTGTTCTTGCTTGTTCTCTGGATACATTACACTCTCGCACAGATGCAGTTGGTTTAAAAGTATTGTATGCCAAAACACGCACCTCTGCTCCTTCATTAATATTTTTCTTAGCTTCTTTTGGTTTACAAAATGATCCATACCGTTTTAAATTCGATTCAAGTTTTGCAAAAATTCTTTTATCTGGCTGCCTTCTTTCCATGTATGTTTGCAGATACAATTCAGAAGCTGCATTCGCATCACGATTACAATTGTAATAGCAAAATAACATATCATTTCTTTCTTCCCACGAGTAAGCCATTTGTTTTAGTAACTTTAACAGAACTACTTAACACATTCACATTCGTAATTATCAGCAAAACAGGACTAACTTTGACAATTAAATTTGTTTTGTTGTTTTCCAGTTCCAAGGCACTCTTGTTGTAGGTACTATGCAGCTAATTATTAATTATGATCACTAACTTCAGTTTTTTGCAAATTCTGAGAAAATTAACGGAAACAGATATGACAACCTATACATTTTTGAAATCAGCAAAAAATAAGCTCTTTAATTAATCCATAGCCTACTATGGTTGCCATTTAAAAAAACGTAAGTTTGGCTTATATCTCAAAAATCGAGAGTGCTATGACTTTGTAGATATTTTTTTATAATTCTACGTAAAAGTATCTACAAGAAACATGTTTCAATTTGGATTTAGAATAGGTGGTTATGGAATTATAAAACATTTAAGAAATCGCATGTTTTTAGTTTTTTCGAAATATTTGAAAAAGTTGAAAGTGTATGTCAAATGTCAAACTGGCATCTAATTTGTCTTGATATTCTGCCCAACTTTGCTAATTTAGCCGACTCTCTAACTTCTATAATAACAAAGTTACCCATACAACGCAGGTAGATTATTGTCACCCTGTATAAGGGCTGCCGGGCTGCAGCTCTGATCTAAATTTTACAAAGGTTATTAGCAGTAATCAAAAATAAAAAATAATTTCCGAAATTACTTTTATTATGTATTAATTAATACAGAATTACATTGTATTTTCAACTTAGACATTAATTAAATCGTTTCCGAAAAGACCCCACACATCATAATACATGAATTCAAAACTTTCGAGCGGAAGACACCGAACAACGTGCCCAAATCGAGTAGGTTATATAGTATCAAGCCTACAGATTTAATTTTGCATGGGAGCAGCCAAAAATTGACGCTCAATTACTCATTCACCGCTGGTTTGAGAGAACGGTTTGTTTCGTCTGTGTTTACGTAGTGGTGATAATAATAATATAAACGTTTAACAACAAATGAAGACCTGAAGTAAATAACGGACTAAGTGCCAAAAATTCTAAAATTGGTTTTATTTTTTTAAAGTGGGCTATGTGCCATCGCCTTTAACGTATATAACGGGCTATTTAAAAATGCACTGGCAAATGCTTTAATTTCTCACCACAAGGTGACGCATGTGTCAACTTGCGGCAAGGCCAACTGTATCAATAGCGACTTCGTCCCTTATAAGGCCGTACCATTACGCGTTTTTTACACTTTATCAACTTTAAGGGCCCCTGACACGCTCGTGCTTCGTTCCAATTTTACCCGCTCAGGATTGAAACGGACGATTTTACTCGAACCGGAAAGGCGCATTTACACGTTCGTTGTTTTATTCGATGTTAAGGTACAATTTTGACTGAACAGGCTTGTTGTACAGCTAGTATACCAAATACAAGATGAAGCTAAAACACAAAATTTGTGCTGTTAGTATTGCTATATTATTGCTCCAAGGGAAGAAACGTGTCCGTTCGTAGTTATTTAACTTGTACAAATTAAATGCAACCTCACAAATACGCTTATCAATTAGAATTGGTCTGCAGTCTGCATGAACAGTGAATACAAATACACGTTCGGTTTTTACTCAATTTTACCCGAACGGTGTGACGTCACACAGTGAAAATCAAATTATTTTGGATTTTGCTCGTGCCGTGCTCGTTTCAATTTTTCACGCGTGAATTGCGCATACACATTCTGTTTTACCCGTGCGTTATTAGACGGTACGGGTAAAATTGGAACGAATCACGAACGTGTCAGAGGCCCTTTTCAGTTTGCGCTCTATAGCGCGACCTCTCCAGGCGAAATTTTGACTACTGTATTGTCAGTTAGTTGTCAGCTGTCGATCCTATCAAAGTTGTCAGTCATAATGACATCAGTATTATTTATAATTTTAACATTTCTCTCTTTAATGTTTGTTTTAACTTGGCGATACCTTTTTAATTAGGTTTGTTCTCTCTAAATATATGTGAATTTCTGTAAAAACCGTGTTCTTACATTCGGAACAGGTAAAAATTGGATATGAATATGTTCTTTCATTTGAAGGTATGAAACCTTTATTCTCAAAATGCTCCTTACATAGCACCGAATGCTTAAAAGTATCTGTAAAAATAATTAGAGTTTGTTTTCATCAGTGTAATGTCTAGAATTTGAAACTATTACCTTTATTATATGTAATTTTGTTTTAATAAAAGATTCAACTAGCATTAATAAAAGTTCTGTTGCTTATTTCATTTCCAGCTTTTATAGATTTAACAGGTAACAAAATATTGTTTTTAGCCTTGTTTGTTAAATACGAATTTAGAAATGAAATCTATGTACATTTGTTGTAAAATCACATTAAACTTTTGGCACACGGAATACCAAAAACATCCAAACCATATTTTTTCAATCTTCGAAGCACCTGCAAGATGTAAAATAGATTATTACTACAGAAAATTCAGTTCTTGTAGTCCATATTTTGAAATTTTTGTTTAAAAACTTCCGAATATGTCAAAATAGTTGCAAATACTGCCTTCAGAGGTCGTCCTATAGAGCGCAAACTGTAAATTTGATAAAGTGTAAAAAACGCGGAACGGTACGGCCTTATAAGGGACGAAGTCTCTATTGATACAGTTGGCCTTGCTTGCGGGTTCTAATCAGTAAATAACGGGCTAAGTGCGAATAACCTCATTACCTGTTGACTTGTGTTGGCGTTGACGTTTGAGATTGAAAAGGGTTATCGTTATAATATAATAAGTAGATTAAGCGGAATATATTTTTTATATCTTTATATGTTTATAAATAATAAAAATTTCTAAAAAACCAAATTTATTTTTTTCTTTCAAGCCTTTTAAAATAATGGCACTTAACCCACTATAAGAGAAAAGTATAATGGCACTTAGAACCTTCTGGGAATATTAAAGTTTTTTTTTATTATACTCCTAAATGAAAAAACCTACATAAAACATAAATGTAAAATATTATTTATACTGTGAATAAGTGCTTATAAAATATTAGAAATATTTTTTAATAAAATATTTTAGGTTTTACAACGTTTTTATCAAATAACTCGAAATATTTTTTTTGGCACTTAGCCCTTTATTTACTTCAAGTCTTCAAATTGCTATGCAATTAAAAAATCACTGTACATATACTTTTTTTACTTCTAATAATGTACGCAAGCTGTGTGTTTTGTTTATCGTTGTAGAATTATCGAAATTCAATCTGAATTCCGTTGAAGAACTTTTAAAAATCCCCTTTTCAAGACGGGGTTTTGAAGAAAAACTTGAAATTAAATCATTCGAACGGCCTACACCTAAATTAACTTGAAATCAAGACGGACAAAGCAAAAACGGTTCTTATAAAGGCAATTTAATAACAAAATTTATGAAGATGTTTCCTGGATATGTGCTTGTGAAATAAGATATGCACTGTTTTGTTTTCTATGCTTGTTGTTTCAAGGTGAACCTTCATAGAGCTTCAAGAGCGTGGCAAATTTGGCGCATTTGCAAGAGTATATTAAAAGACACCGTGAAAATAAAACCCATATCATGAACGTCCTTAATCTGACAAATATCGGTCGAGTAAACATTGCCACTCAGGTAGATAGGGCTTATAAACAATTAATTAAGAAACATAATAAGCAAGTAGAGAAAAATAGATATATTTTGTCAAAAATCATTGATTGTATAAAATTTTGTGGAGCATTTGAACTGGCGCTTCGCGGGCATGATGAATCTGAGTCATCAAACAATGCTGGAATTTTTAGAGGGTTAATAGATTTAATTCGCAGCGTAGATGGAGCATGTTGAAAGCGATAATGTTTTTAAGGGCACATCAAAGACAATTGAAAATAAGCTGCTGGATTGTATGTTAGCGATTTGTCAAGAAGAAATAAAAAGTGTGATTTCTACAGCTGCTTTTGTTGACGTAATTGCTGATGGCACGACAGATATTTCTGAAACAACTCAAACTGCTTTAGTGTTAGGATATTAGCATTGTGGAAAAGTGTATGATAGATTTAGGAGTTTTTTAAATCGTGAAGGACAGAACGCTTCAGCGACTTCACAATGCATTTTAAAGGAAATTTGCCCACTAATAAGTAACGAAAGATTAATAAGTAGCGCAGAGCTACGATGGAGCTGTGGTTATGAGCGGAAGAATAAATGGTGTTCAAGCCATAATAAGGGAAACTTATAGTAACGCTCGTTTTATAAATTGTTACGCACATCAGTTAAATCTTATTATGGCTCAATGTGCTTCACAAAATAAGGGTGTCGAGTGTGTTTCTCTAGTTTAAGTGGAATACCTGCATTTATTTCACACACGCCTATACGACTGGCTGCATTAGATCAAGCAGTGGCTAGTACGATTCCTAGAGTATGTGTTACCAGTAGTGGGATTCTGTAACGCGCAAACGACTCGTTTCGGCCATTTTGTCACTAGATTCGAATTCCGTAACCTGTTTAATGACGACTCGGATCGGCTTGCTATCGCCAATTACGTCATCAGCTGACGACACCACGGAAGGTATCGTTTAGCCGCGCACGATACGAAAATCTCGCAAAATTGCTTACATTTATTGTTTACTGCGTTATAACTAGACGTTTACGATTTATATATGAACGTCTATTTTGTGTTAATGCGCGTACTAAACGCACGAAGAATTGAATTTAAAAGCTATAATTAAAATATCTATAAATTACATAATATGTGAATTAGAAATGTACGTTTGCAGATTTTTAAAACTTCTTGGTTGTTTTTTGAAAATTAAGGATTCGATGTACATTCTACAGTAGTCTAACGTTTTAAAACATTTGTAAGGAAGAATTCATTTGTTTCTTTGACTGAGTAATTTTAAATACAAAAGTACTTGTTCTCAAACGGTGATTGTGATTTTTCAATTTTAAGAAGTCTTAAAGTATTACTATTTTCAAGGATGCAAGGATACTCCTCATAAGTTTATGCTTAAAATGTAACAATGTACATGATCTTTAATCTATGATAAAACAAGTCATTAGTCATTAGTGTACCTGCTTTAGTGTTTAGGGTTTTACCAATTTTCCAGAAACCTTTAAGAATTACTATTGACATAAATGTCAAGAATGGCATATGTGTAAAAACGTAGGTTAGGATAACTTAAATCAAAACAACAACAAATCTAGGGAATTATTTAGTAATTTTTGAAAGTCACTAAAGCTGCTCTGTTCAGCTCAGTAAAAAAGAAGAGATTTTCGTGGAAAATCTAAACGGCCCTGGTTTAGCGTGGTCGTTTCAACGAAATAAAAAAAGAAGGAAGGAAACTAAGGTATTATGGTGCATAACTACAAGTGTAACGGAAATACGTCACACACGCCATATTGAAACACCAACCGGCACGAGTTTTTATTGGTAGTCTAACTGTTTGTTTACGTTTTTGTCTTTGACAGTTGACGTATTTAGTGTTCTCAACCAATGAGCTTCTAAAATCCGCCATATTGAGACACCATCTAAATTGCATACTGTTGGTGTTATGGTCCTTCCTTCTTTTTTTATTTCGTTGGGTCGTTCAGCGGCGATCAGCAATAAAGCGTTACGGAATCGCTGCCACACGATCGTGTCGAGTACGGTATCAAGTCGGTCGAGTAGTATCGGCTGGAAGTTACAGAATCCCCCTACTGATGGAATTTTAAATCTAGGGTAGTAAACACAGTATACGAGAATAAAGCTGCATTAATTGAGTGTTTTGAAAAACTAGAGAATTTGAAATCTACCGAAACTGTTGAAAAAGCACAAGCACTGCGCCATTATATGGGAGACAAACTTTACATTGCGGACCACAACAACTATTGTTTGGTATTCGCAAACATTACTGGCCCATATCTGCTAGAAATTTAACCAGAAAAATCGTATACAGTTGCATTAAATGTTTTCGATCTAGCCCGAAATCTTATAATCCTTAAGGAAGGAAGCTAGTAATCTGAGGCGAAAGATTTTACGACACGAAAACGGATAATACGAGTGCATATGGAGATGTTCTTGATACTTAAAGAACATTGTTTTACGATAAACTACCTGTGGAGACCGAAGAATTAGTAATATTATTTATGATCACATTATCTGAGTTACAAGTTGCTATGGAGAATTATTAATAGTGACAGTTAGATGTTATGTAAAGAATTTGTAAATTAGAGCAGAATATAAAAGCATACACCACAGTATTTACTTCTTCATATAGTGGGGTACCACAAAGTGGCGACGAGGATTACTTCTGAACCCAGGGTGAGTAAGATATTGAAGAATTAAAATAAGAATTTAATAGTTAATAAGGAAAGTTGAAACATTATTCTAAGAGTGTTGTACCCCAACAGGGAGTACAGTGAGCCATCGGCCACATAAAGGTAGAAGTGTGAGTCACGGCAAGACGTAGACCACAGGGAGTACAGTGAGCCATAGGCCACATAAAAGTAGGAGTGTGAGTCACGGCAAGACGTAGACCACAGTGAGCTATAGGCCACATAAAAGTAGGAGTGTGAGTCACGGCAAGACGTAGACCACAGTGAGCCACAGACCACATAAAAGTAGGAGTGTGAGTCACGGCAAGACGTGAACCACAGGTAGACGTTTGTGAGCAGCATTAGAAATTGCGAGCCACTTATTAAAGAAGTTCTGAGTCACAAAGGGTGTGAACCGCAGAAGTCGAAGACAGCAAATTGCGATAAGATAATAGATAATATGGCTGACACAGGAATTAAATCTTTCTTGTGTGACAACATAGATAAAGCTCTAGTAAGAGGCGAATGGGAAAAGTGGTTGCGATCATTGGAACTAGTTATACCTAGCATCCGAAGAAATCGTTGACGTAATAAAAAAAGAGAAATAAACTACTTCACATAGGTGGTGCACAACTGCAGCAGGTTGCATACAATATTCCTGGGGCAATAGGAACATATGATCCAAATGAAAGGAATGACGTTTTTCGAGTGTTAGTAGAAAAATTGAATGAGTATTTTTCACCCACACAAAATTCAACTTTTGAACGACACATCTTTAGGAACATGAAACCAGAACAAGGGGATGGTTTTAATAAATTTCTTCTTAAAATCCGTCAACAGGCAGCAAAATGCACATTTGGAAATAATCCTAGAGAAGCAGCAGATATCAACATGAAAGACAAGATTATCGACAGTTGGGCACCTATAGATTTAAAGAAGAAGCTATTAGAAAAAGAACGTTCACTTAACGAAGTTATCGAGCTTTGTCAAATTCACGAACAAATTGGAAGCCAATCAAAGGTAATGGACTCCACAATAGCCGGACCAAGTACTCTAACAACAACAATTATTAATAAAGTTACCGTTCACAATAAACGGGGGCCAGTCAAATGTATAAGATGCGGTAAAATCGGACATGCAAGTTATTCAAAGTACTGTCCTGCTAAAGGTTCAAAATGCAACAAATGTGGAATAAAGGGTCATTTTGCTACTACTTGCAGAACACCGGATGAAAAACAACCATCCACATCGACATACCAAAAGTACAAACGAAGACGGATAAATTTTATCGAAGAGGAATCAAACTCCGAGCCGCAAGACACGGACAACAATATCCGGAATTTCGACTGTTTTAGAATCAAGAAAACAGTTCAAAAGGGCAATTCAAGAGACGATTTAGTTGAATGTAGGATTGGAGGAATACCGATAACTTTCTTGATTGATTCGGGGTCAAGAGCGAACATTGTTAGAGGCGTAGACTGGGAATTATTAAAACGCGAAAACGCTACAATATGGGACATCAATTCGCAAGTAAATGATATTTTAAAACCCTATGGCTCAAGAAACGAAATAAAAATAAAATATCAATTCAAAACGACCATCGCGTTATTAAATCAACCAGAAATTATTACTGATTTCTACGTGGTAGACAACGGTGATGTCTCTCTAGTAGGAAAAGAAACGGCTCAACGATTGGGTATCTTAAAGTTGGGTATGAATATAAATCAAGTGGAAAAGGTAACGGCTTTTCCAAAAATTAAAAATGTCATCGTTAAACTAACCATAGATCCACTCAAAACACCAATTCAGCAACCTGTCAGACGAGTACCAATAGCCATTGAAGCTAGAGTAGAAGAAAAACTAAAGGAAGCTTTAAAAATGGATATCATTGAAAAAGTAACTGAACCAAGTTCGTGGATTTCACCGATAGTGGTAATATTTAAACCTAACGACGATATTCGGATCTGCGTAGATATGCGTAGAGCCAACGAGGCAATTTTAAGAGAGAATTATCCACTACCGACTTTTGACTCATTGATGACGAAACTCAAAAACTCACAATATTTTTCTAAATTAGACCTAATGAATGCTTATCATCAACTCGAATTGCACAAAGAAAGCCGTCCCATTACCACATTTATTACCCATAAGGGCATGTACCGCTACAAACGATTGATGTTTGGTGTTAATTCGGCACCAGAGATATTTCAAAGGGTATTTGAAGGACTCCTGTCTTCATGCAGAAATTGTTTGAATTACCTAGACGACGTCATAATTTTTGGAGCTTCAGAACTCGAACATAACGAGTGTTTAAAAAAGGTATTAGACGTTTTTGAAGAAAACAATATTGTCTTGAACAAAAATAAGTGCTTACTGAAAGTACAAGAGTTGGAATTTCTGGGACACACATTATCTAGTAAAGGTATGCGGATGGAAAGAAAATTCAAACCGTCTTACAGTTCCGATCGCCTATGACTAAAGAAGAAGTTAGAAGCTTCTTAGGCCTCGTCACCTACATGGGAAAATTTATTCCTGACTTAAGTACGATTACTGAACCACTTCGAAGCTTGATAAAAAAAGACGTGAAATTTTCGTCGAATAACATCAACCAACAAAGCTTCGATCATTTAAAACGGACATTAGCTAAACTTCCAACATTATCATATTTTGATATCAATCTGAAAACCCGATTGATAGCGGATGCGAGTCCCGTAGCATTAGGTGCTGTTCTTTTACAATTTGATGAGACTGAAACACCACATGTTATCTCCTTTGCCAGCAAGAGTCTTTCCAACGTAGAACGAAGATATTCCCAAACAGAAAAAGAAAGCCTGGCACTGGTTTGGGCTGTTGAGAGATTTTATTATTATTTAGCAGGGATAGAATTCGAATTAGTTACAGACCATAAACCCTTAGAGGTTATTTTTAAGCCAACTTCTAAACCTCCAGCACGAATAGAAAGATGGGTACTGCGACTACAATCGTACAAATTCAAAATTATTTATCAAGCCGGTAAACTTAATATAGCCGATTCAGTTTCAAGACGGTGTGCAATAAATAATGAGTGCTCATTCGACAGAGAAGGAGAGAGACACGTCTACAATTTGTTGGAGCAAAATACACCTAAAGCTATACACATTTCCCAAATTATTAATGAGAGCAAAACTGACCGCGAAATATCTGAAGCAGTCACGAAAATCAACAACAATTCATGGGAAGCCGCTGACAAAAATATTTATTTCCCATTTCGCTTAGAGTTGACAACCCTTGGTCAAGTTATTCTACGAGGAAACAAGATAATAATTCCAAAAACATTACGAGACCAAATTCTGAAACTGGCACATGAAGGCCACCCAGGGGAAACTGTAATGAAAAGAAGACTTCGAGCAAAAGTTTGGTGGCCGATCATCGATAGGCAAGCAGAAAATTTTATAAAACGCTGTCGTGATTGTTTACTTGTCACACAACCCAACAAACCTCCACCGATGTCGAGACACAAGTTTCCAGAGGGACCGTGGCAATGTTTAGCTATTGATCTTATGGGACCACTACCTAACCAAGAACAGGTCTTTGTGATAATTGATTATTACTCTCGGTATCAAGAACTTAAATTCATGAAAACAACAACATCAGCTGCTATTATAAACCACCTCAAAGAAGTATTCGCACGTCTAGGTATTCCAAAATCCATAAGATCCGATAATGGAAGACAATTTGTTAGCCTAGAATTCAAGACATTTTGCAACGACAATAATATTGAACTGATTCACACCCCACCATATTGGCCCCAAGCAAACGGCGAAGTGGAAAATATGAACAAGGCTATTTTGAAGCGACTACAAATTTGCCATGCAAACAATTCTGATTACGTCACTGAACTACAAAAATTTATACTAATGTATAATGTCACTCCTCACGGAACGACAGGAAAATCTCCTTCAGAGTTGTTGTTCAATAGAAATATAAGAGATAAAATACCCTCGCTAGCCGATTTGATGACAGGAAACATAGATGAAGAAGCACGCGATACGGACATATTAAATAAACAAAAAGGAAAAGAAAGGGAAGACAAGAAACGAAGATCGAAAGTCCTTGAGATACAACCAGGGGATAAAGTAATTGTGAAAAACTTAATAACTCCTCATAAACTCACACCAAAATTTAGCAACAGCGAATATGAAGTCATAAGCCTACAAGGTAGCGAAGCTACGCTACTAAGAGACGGCAAACTAATGAAACGCCACGTTTCGCATCTCAAGAAATTACCAGAACTCATACCTCTACCAAGGCAAACATCGGGAACGCCCCCAGGACTACAACAAGAACCAGCACAAGATGAAGCCACCATATACCAAGAAGAGGAATCCCAAGAACCCAAGGAAGCTACAGTCCAGGATAAGGTTAAACCACTGAAGCTGAAAAAAAGGGACGGAATGTGGAGACCGAAGAATTAGTAATATTATTTATGATCACATTATCTGAGTTACAAGTTGCTATGGAGAATTATTAATAGTGACAGTTAGATGTTATGTAAATAATTTGTAAATTAGAGCAGAATATAAAAGCATACACCACAGTATTTACTTCTTCATATAGTGGGGTACCACACTACCCATACCTCGAAAATAAGTTTATTTCGATTCTTACTAAAGAAATTAGTTCAAAGCATAATTTAGACCATTTAGAATTAATATACACAGTGGGCAAAAAAACAATCAATTTTTAAACGCTGGCTAAATCTCAACTGGTTGGGCTATTAGAATTATTTTACAACTATTAGATAGTCAGTCAGGCTTTTTAATGCTGTATAATATGTTAATAGAAGCATGTTACAGAACTACAATACTATCGCTTGAACTTGGTTAATAAAAATCAACGATTCCAGAGTAACTATTTGGATCTGAAAAACCGAAAAACTATCTGTACTAATAAATGAAATTACAAATATGGTTCTATATGACCCCCGTTCTTTTGATAAACCTTAATAAGTCTGCGTCTCCAACGATGTATCGCAGTACGAATACTTTGTTGATTGAGAGACTCCCAACACTGTAGTAATTGCTCGCGCAAGTAGACTACGTCTCTGATGACAGTTCTGTTGCATACCATTTTCTCCAGCTGACTCTACAGGGTGCTGAAAAAATGGCATATTAACTCAATGGTACGCTGTTAAGGGACACTTGGTGAACATGGGAAAATAATTTTAAAAAATCTTTGAGTTTTATTCTTCAAGATATGGAGGTACTATTTATTTATGAAAATTACCTAGTTGAACTGGCAACGTGGTTTATTAATAAAAAAAGTATTTAAGTATTAAGTAAGGTATCTTAGAAACAATGTAACAAACAAATAACAATTAAATAATATCATCATACAAATGTTGTTGAAATAATTCGAAGTTACGACGATGTGCGTCAAAGCAAGATCGAGCTCTTCTGATGATATTATTTGAAACTCTTTCTAACATATACTCAGTGACATAAAAATTGCAACACCTAGAAGGGGTGGGAATTTTTTGACCAAATTTGGCAGGAACATTGGACTAGTCCAAGGTTATAGTTGATCAAAATTTGAAAGCCGACCATCAAGTAGTTGTGGCATTTTCAATTTTTTGTATCACTTTTTAGAGGTGGTGATAAAGAAGCACTTATGGTATCATTTTTTGAATTCTTTCCGCTTTTTCGGTTCCTATTCGTTAGTTGAAAGTGTTTCAAGTGTCTGATTATGCCTAGAGTAAGGAGACGGCAAGTTTACCAGCAGTTGAGCGAATTCGACAGAGGGCGAATTGTTGGTTTACGGGAAGCAGGTTTTTCGTTCAGAGAAATCGCCAACCGTTTAAGTCGGCATCAATCGACAATAATGCGAGTTTATCAAGCGTGGTCTGAAAATGGCGTTGAACGTCGGAGATGAGGCACTGGGACCCAAAGAAGAACCAATGAACGTCAAGATCGCCGCTTAAGACTAATGGCATCTAGAGACCGATTTTCTACAACCAGATCAATAGCTAATCAATTCGGGGCAGTATGACCGCCCGGCGCTACATCGACGAAGTGGTAGAACCAAATGTTCTTCCATACCTCCGGAGGCTGGAAGACCCGCTTTTTCAACAAGATAATGCACGGCCCCATGTAGCAAGGGTTTCTCTGAACTGCTTTGAAGAGGCCAATGTCAATATTTTACCTTGGCCGCCGAGATCCCCCGATCTGTCGCCCATTGAGCACGTGTGGGACATGATGGGCAGAAGGTTGAGAAATCTACCGAACCCACCGTTGACATTGGAAGGTCTACGGCATCAAGTGCAGGTTGCTTGGGATGCCATATCCCAAGAAGACATTGATCACTTGCTGGAATCCATGCCAAAGCGGGTAAATGAGTGTATTAGAAACAGGAGCGGACAAACATATTATTAAAAAAAAAAATGAAAAAGATACCGTGTTTTCTTTGCCAAATTTTAATCAATTATAACTTTAGACTAGTCCAATGTTCCTGCCAAATTTGGTCAAAAAATTCCCACCCCTTCTAGGTGTTGCAATTTTTATGTCACTGAGTATATTTTGATTTATTAATTGAAAGGCTGCTTGTATCCTATTAATTAGATCTCGTCTATTTTAAACTGGCGTTCGATAGGTAAACAAAATTTTTTATGTAACTCCAAAGGCAAAAATCTATCGCAGTCAAGTCTGGCGACCTTGGCGGCCAAAGTACGGGGCCGTTTCTGCCAATCCATTGGTTAGGATAATTATTGTTATCAAGCCATGCTCGGACTGGTGCTGTGTTATGTGCCGGTGCACTGTCTAATTGAAACCACGAATTATTCACTGCTGCCAGAGGAATATTGTCTATAAGCTCAATAAAAGTATTCGTTAAAAACTGTAAAAAGTTTTCTCCGCATAGCCGTGCTGGTAAAAAAACAGGTTCAATTACATGGTTCCCCAATATCCCAGCCCATACGTTTACACTAAAACGATGTTTCTAACATATGTTTAGTGTTGATTTTCAAGGCTATAATAATGTTCGTTGTGTTGATTGAACATACAGTCTCTACTGAAATTGCTTTCGTCTGTCCAAATCACCCTAGATGTAAAGTTTCGATCAGCTTCGTTTTGTGCAAGTAACCAGTTGCAAAAGTTAATGCTTCTATTAACATATTATACAGCATTAAAAAGCCTGCCGAACTTGATGTATTCGTTTATCGAATAATACAATCTTAATATGTTGTAATTAACTTTATTGTCGAGTAGTACATTAAATGACTTGCGTCTACAGCGGTTGCCATTACAAGACTGGCGGGCTGGCATTCATATTACATTGGTGCCAACTCATATTAGTGGCGCTACCTAACGGTGGCGTGGCCTACCTCAGTGGCGGCTCGTGGGTTAAATAATAGGTGAAGTGCTATTGTGGTCAGGGGCGTCGTTAGCCCTTTTTTGCCCCCCCCCCCAATTGACGTTTGCGCCCCCCCCAATTGCAATGCAAGAATAAATACCTAATAATATAAGGTATAATACATTAAAAAGTTTTTAGACTTTTTGGAATTTTTACTTTTTCTTTCAAGTCTTGTAACGGTAAAGGGGAACGCAGTATATATATTTTTCTATCCTCGACCGAATGATTGTAGAGCTGGTAAAACGTTTTTCCGACAAAAACATGGAGATTTTTAAATCAGATTGCAATTCTTAAATGTTTATAATATAAAGCAGAAAGACTTATAGTCTGAATTCCTTGTTTGTCAAAATTATATTCAAAAATTGACGCCTAAACCAAGTGATATATCCTCACTATTTTCACATTTAGATGAAACAATGTTTCCTAATCTAACGAATACAGAAAATTGCATTATCAATTCCTGTAGTTGTGAAAGATCTTTTAGTGTACTAAGACGTCTAAAAACGTATATTAGAGCAACAACGGGCCAGGATAGGTTATCAAATTTAGGTATAATTAATATTAATTTTCAGTTAGTTGAAATTTCTGCGGAAACAATTAAATATCGTTTTGCGCAAATTGGTAATAGACGAAATGAACTTTTACTGCCAAAAAATTTAAATTAATAAAGTGAGTTCGAAAAATTACTTTTTTAGCCCACTTTATTATAAATGAATATTGTATCATTCTGAAAAATATAAATCTTATTGAATGAATAAGTAAGTACGATTAATTTCTTTTTCTTCTGCTATTTTTTAATTTAACAAACTCATTATTAGTTTATATAGTTATAAATAGATAGTGTAGTAGATAGTAGATTATTATTATCTCAGGAACAGTAGAAACAGTAATAATTTTTAATAAACATAAGTTAGTCTAGTTTTTCGTAATATACCTATGTTTTAGTATAAATATTTGTGCAATAAAATTTGATATTATTTTTCTGTACGTCTCTTTTATCTATCAAATTTCATTAAAAAATACTTTTTATTTGGACTTACCTAATTTTTTTACACCAAGTCAATCCTTCTGTCTTTTAGGGTAGCAAATTTGTTGGTAATATCTTCGTAAAATGGTTGGTTTTTAATTAACCCTAGTAAGAGTTCTTTTTGAATTGAAATATTCGCCAAAGACGAGAGTCTATCGTGAGATATTGTATTCCTTAGGTATATAATTTCTATAGGACTTCTTGATAAAAATGCTGCTAAAAGTTCCACTACCCTTTAAGTCCTTTTTTGCAAAAATTGTTAAAGCCTTTGTTTCATGTTTAAAAACACACACTTATTGCAAAGCAAACACATAAACAACAAACAGTACAAACACCAAAACAAGACATGAGTTTCAATTATTTGAAATCAGTGATAACCGACTATTCGATAATTAGGAACTTCAGATATTTAATAAAATCACAGATATTTTAATACGTCCTTTGTACGACACATATGCTTCAAGACTATATCTGGCATTTAACTGACTAATAATACTAATAAATAAAAATAAGTAGGTTAGCGTCTCTCTCTTTATTGCCCAGACGTGATGTTTATATAAACAAGTAAACGAAAAGGTTCACGTATCGATTCATTTTTCTCTAGCAATGAATTTATAAAATAAACCAACACCGATTACGTAAGATTGCTGCGCGATATACCAAACATACAACCATACGGTATCCACAGCGACAGGCGACTGATGAAAAGATCCTTCACTCTTCACTTGTGGAAAACCTACGTACCGCTTCATGCGAGTGACGTCAGTGTTACCATAGCAACCCAGTGAATAGTACAGAGTTCCAAGCATATTTACGTTTAGCTCTGCAATTTGATACTGTGCTGCGAAATACATACCTATATCTATAAGAAACGTTTTGCGTATTGAACGGGGATAAAATTCATTTATAATTTAAACTATTTAGGAATTTAGATAAATGGTAAGAATAATCATTTTTATATACAAAAAAAAACTAATTCGAGTGAAATATTAGGTGGAAAGGCACTTCACCTACTTCATCTGGCGAGCCGCCACTGGCCTACCTACAACATCTCCCTTTTTTTATATATATTTTTTTACATAAACATAAACATATATTTTACACACTAAACATACTCGGAGAGATAAAGGGGTTTTTTAACAATCCTCCCTGACTTTGTTTTAATTACATTTTTAGCCGTAGGACTATTATCATGGTTATTATCAACAGCACTTTCACTAGCAGTATTGTGAATAACTGTCTCACCCGAACTTTCACTATATTCAGTATTATTTTCGTTGTTTAACACTTGGTCCATGATTTCGTTGAACTCGTAGTCATCGAGATGACTGTCATTACTGAAATTGTCCTTTTCAAATCGCTTCAGAAATTTCCTATTTCTTACATACTTCCTATTATTACCTTTGGTTTCTACAATATACGATCTCGGTCTAGATTGATCGATTTGTATTACGCAACCAGGTTTCCAAATTTTTTCAACATCATCCCTTAACATTACTTTATCACCTACATCTAAATCTGGTAAATTGCGTGTTGTTCTATTGTACTGGTCATGTTGTTTAGTTTGCCTGTTTTCTAATTCGGCATCAAACGATTCCAAAGCATAATTGGGTTTTAATGAATCATTGGGTAACATACCTTTCAGTTTTCTGCCAAAAAGCAATTCTGCCGGAGATGGCAAGTCTTTGCTCAATGGCGTATTTCTATATTCTAGTAGTGATAAATACGCGTCCTTATTATCATCTTTTGCTTTTTTTAATAATCTTTTTACTGTTTGAACGTGACGCTCAATAAATCCGTTTGATTGAGCATAAAGTGGGGTACTGGTTTGATGACTGATTTCCCACTGCCTAAGAAAATTTTGAAAATTCGCGTTTACGAATTGTGGACCATTATCACTGTATAATAAGTCTGGCTTACCGTGTCTAGCTAAAACTGATTTAAAATTATCAACTATGACTTGTCCTGTAGTGTTGTTATTTAGGCAACATATTTCAGGGTACTTCGAGTATAAGTCTACAATTAGGAGATAATTTTTATTATTTAAGACAAATAAATCCGCCGCTATGAATTGCCACGGTCTCGTTGGAGATTCGCGATTTATTATATCCTCGTTTTGCTGTTTATTTTGATATTTTAAGCAAGTTGGACAGTTTTTTATCATGTCCTTAATGTCTTTACTAATGAATGGCCAAAAAATTAGCTCCTTTGCTCTTAGTTGTGTTTTGTCTATACCTAAATGGTTGTAATGTAAACGATCGAGCATCTCCGCACGCATTGATTTCGGTATTATAATTTGGTCATCTTTGTATAATAAATTTTTGATTTCCACAATAGATTCTCTGTACCTCCAATAGGGTTTCACTAGATAGCTTAGCTGTCTTTGGTCTTCCGGCCAACCTTCCTTAATTACGTCCAATAATTCTTTTAGTTCCGTATCTATTTTTGTTTCATTTACTAATTTGTTAAACTGAACTTTACTTATGCTCGTATAGTCGATTAAATTTACCTGCATATTAATTTCTTCCTCTAGAATGCTAAATTTTGTATCATTGTAGCTAGCTCTTGACAAGGTATCCGCTATTTTTAAAAGCTTTCCGGGTTTATATTTTATTTTGACATCGTAATTTTGTAAATTTATTAGTAATCTTTGAAGTCGTAACGGACATTTATTCAGTGGTTTTTTTAAAATGGCTTCCAGGGGTTTGTGATCGATTTCTACTACGAAACTCGTCCCGTACAGGTATTGGTGAAATCTTTGGCATCCGAAGACTATCGCGAGTAATTCTTTCTCTATTTGCGCGTATCTGGTTTGCGATTCGGTTAATGACTTGGATGCGTACGCTATTGGTTGCTCGTCCTGTAGTATAACTGCCCCTAATCCGTTTTTCGAACTGTCTACTGATAACGTGATTGGTTTATTTATCTCAAAGAACTTTAATACCGGAGTATTTGATAATACGCTTTTTAATTTATTGAATTCGTCGTCATGTACCTTGGTCCATAACCAAACTACGTCTCTTTTAACTAATTGCCTTAAATTAAAAGTAAGGTCAGACAAATTGTTAATAAATTTGGACAAATACGTAACCATCCCTAAGAATCTACTCAGAGCTTCTGCATTTTCAGGTTGAGGTATTTTTTTAATAGCCTCCACTTTATCAGGGTCTGGGTTGACTCCCCCTTCTGTCAGAATGTGTCCAACGTATTTAACAGAGTTTGTTTTAAACCTACATTTGCCCTTATTAAATTTGACACCTTTTTCTCTTGCCCTTTTTAATACTAGCTCTAAAATTTTGTCATGTTCCAATTCAGACTTTCCATGTATTATTATATCATCGATATATATTTTAACTCCTCGAATTCCTTCAAAAATATCGCTAAATGTTCTATGGAATATTTCTGGTGCATTTGAGATGCCAAAGGGTAACCTTAAAAAACGAAATCTACCAAACGGTGTTGCAAATGTCGTTAACAAGGACGTTTTTTCCGATAATTCTAACTGGTAAAAACCTTTATTCGCGTCTAAAGTCGAGAAAATTTTAGAACCTGCAAAATCATGTGTTAATTCCTCGAATGTGGGCAATTCATATCGTTCCCTTAATAACGATTCGTTTAAATTTTTAGGGTCTAAACATAACCTAATCTTGTTATCTTTTTTATTGACTATAACTATTGGGTTGACGAACTCTGTTGGCTCGGTCACTTTGCAAATTATATTTTGTTTTGTCATTAAGCTTAATTCCTCTTCTAATGGTTTTATGACTTGGTATGCCACCTTATGACATGGTACCGCAATAGGTCTATAATCGTCTTTTAGTATGAAATCTATCGGTTTTATTTTAATTTTTCCCACGCCATTAAACAAATCTGCATTCTCTTTTAGAATTTGTACCGCAGTTTTATTTTGTGAGTTAATTTCTTCTACTTTACAATTTATACGAGAAATTAAATTTAGGCTTTGTACCGCTTCGATCCCCAATATAGGTAAAGATTTTTGATCCATATTAATTATAACAAATTCCAGATTATGCTTTGTTTCGTTGCATTTTACATCTAATTTACAGCTACCAATTACCTCTAATTCAGTTCCGCCGTAATTACTCACTTTAATATTACTATTATCTAGCGTTATTCCTAAATTTAGATTGTCATATACATATTTTGGTATTACATTTATGTGAGCACCTGTGTCTAGTTTGCAATTTAAAATTTTTTGACTGTTTACAATATTCAGGTCTTGATACCAATCATTATGAATAACATTTACATCAAGTGCTCCTAAAATAAATTCGGAATCTACGCCTGTGGTACTATCGTTATGTTCAATTTCATTATTTATTATAGCATGCACATATTTTGCTTTACACATTTTAGCAAAGTGATTTAACTTACTGCACCTGCTACATGATTTTCCATATGCTGGACATGCGGCATAGCCATGGTTGTTGCCGCATTTACCGCAAGGTCGACGCCCTTTATTGGTTGAAATCGCTGCTTGGCTTGTTGACGGTGTTGCCGCCGTTGCCGGTTCTTGCTGCGTGCACCTGCTTGCCGTCTGATGAGTCATCTGTTGCTGGGGTTTTCCCGCGCTGTTCTTGGGAATTTTCCTTTGCCGCCATTTATTGCTTGATCGACTTACTGCTGCTACATTAACTTCTGTGCTATGACTTGCACCTGCCAACTGCTTTATCTGCTCTTCAGTTTGTTCTGCGGCCCTACATATTTGCACTGCCTTTTCTAAATCTAACTTCGTTTCCCGTAACAACCTGTCCTTTACTCTGCGATCAGCTACCCCGCAAACAATTCTATCCTTAATTAGTTCGTTTTTTAACGTACCGTAGTCGCAATTTGCTGCTACCTTCTTTAGTTCACTGATGTAATTGTCAAAGGATTCGCCGCTAAGTTGCACTCGCGTATTGAACTTATGCCGTTCGACGCTGGTGTTCGATTTAGGCACAAAATATTCTTCAAATTGTTTTAGTATTGCATCTGGGTCCTTTAACTCCTTGTCTGTGAGGCCCAAAGTGTCTAAAATTTCTCTGGCTTCTTCTCGAACACAATGCAATAACACTGCTGCTTGCACTGGCTTTTCCCTCGCTGTACAGCCCGATGCTGTAGCGTATAAGGTATAATTACCTTTGAATTTCTTCCAATTTATGCAATGGTCCCCTTCCATGCTCATGGGTTTTGGTTGCTTTAAGAATTCCATTGTTTTTGTTTCCACCACGTGTTTTAAATTTTAGCTCTACCGGCTTTTTATATTACACAGGTTTTATTACGGTTTTATTTTATTATAAAAGTTTTACCGACTGCGCCATGATGTATTCGTTTATCGAATAATACAATCTTAATATGTTGTAATTAACTTTATTGTCGAGTACATTAAATGACTTGCGTCTACAGCGGTTGCCATTACAAGACTGGCCGGCTGGCATTCATATTACATTGGTGCCAACTCATATTAGTGGCGCTACCTAACGGTGGCGTAGCCTACCTACAACAGAACTGACTATCTAATAGTTGTAAAATAATAAATTCTAATAGACCAACCAGTTGAGATTTGATCAGCGTTTAAAAATTGATGATCTTTTTTGGTCCACTGTGCATGTATTGAGATGATATTAATTGGTGTTTATGAATTTATTCTTGATGAAATAATAGTTATTTAAGCTACAAGGAATGTAAGGACGTATTAACATTTGAGGTAGGCGAATACGAGCCGAGGCGAAGCCAAAGCTCGTTGCCTTCCGAAAATGTTAATAGTCCATACATTCCGTGTTGCTTATTATGTTTTTTTCGCTTAGCAAGTAGTTTAAAAGAAGTATGAATTATTTTGTGACAGTTTTTGTGGTAACTATGCGTCCTATACTTGGCAACGTAAAAAAATCAATATAATAACAGTGGTAACAATGACAACGGTAAACTTACATTTCTGTTATCTGTTCATTATTTTCCTAGGAACGTAAGTGACACTATTAAGTTCCGTCGTCAAGGGTAACTAGAACCCGAATGTTATTAGCCACTTATAGTCACTGTTGTCATGGATGTAAGGCTTGCTTAGTTTGCTGGTAGCAAAAAAAGTGAATTATTTAATGCGGGTTTAGTTATACAGGGTGTGTAAAAATTCGCGTGCAAGCTCTCCGTAACTTTATTCCTTGGACAATAATAAGGCGAAATTCTTATAGCGAAAAAGTCACCAGATGCTTCCTCAACTCGTGCGAAGCCTTCAAAGTTCAAAATTGGTAACGCGCAAAAGAATCCGTTTTTGCAAAATTCTGTTACTTTATGAATAGATTAAGTAATAACGGCAACAATTTAGTATCGTTTATCATTTAAAAGTACAAAAAAATACTAGTCTTCATAATTATAATAAATAAAATGTATTTGCTTGTATCAAGAATGTCATGACATCCTTGATACAAGCATACACATTTTGAAGAATTCTGTGAATTGAATTTATGAAGACTAGTATTTTTTTTGGCACTTCTAAATGATAAACGATGCTAAATTGTTGCCGTTGTTACTTAATCTAATGCATAAAGTAACAGAATTTTGCAAAAACGGTTTCCTTTTCGCGTTGCCAATTTTGAACTTTGAAGGCTTCGCACGAGTTGAGGAAACATCTGGTGACTTTTTCGCTATAAGAATTTCGCCTTATTATTGTCCAAGGAATAAAGTTACGGAGAGCTTGCACGCGAATTTTTACACACCCTGTATAAGAAAAAAAGGAATATAAAAATTTAGATGGGTAGGTTATTTATTAAGTGTTGAAAATGTAAATATTATTATTGTTGTATAATATGAATATCTTGTTACGAAAAACTTATCCAAACGATAATAAAAAGCCATAATAAAAGTTGTAACGCTTTATTTTATCGAACTCAGAAACGGCGCAAAGGCCAGGATTCAAATAATACAATAAAAAAATATTAAATATTGACTAAAGGTAATTATAGACTTGATAAGACTTAATACACACACAAAAATAAAGCTGAAGGCTAAGTATGTCAACAAAAAAAATCAAATTTACAACAGCTTGGCCATGGTAACTGCTTCTCCCCAATACATATGTGTCAAATTCGCCCCAATTAGCATGCATCTAGCCATTTCTATAAGCGTCCGATTTTTCCTTTCTGCAACGGCATTTTGCTGAGGACTATACGGAGCAGTACGTTGAAACTGAATTCCTTCACTTTGCATGTATTTTACACATTTATCTGCAACATATTCTCCTCCTCAATCTGATCTGATGAAATAAACTGTGGTATAACGCGAAAAATCATCAATAAAGGTCAAAATATACTTTTTACCCGATGGTGTTTCCGTTCTCATTGGACCACAGACATCCGTATGAAGTAATTCAAGGATTTTCTTTGAACGATGTTTCGATTCTTGTGGAAATTTTATTCTTGTCATTTTTCCTTGTAAACAAACTTCACAGTTTTGCTTTGATGTACATTCTAGACTACATTTATCCATTTTAATGCAATTCACAAGTCGGTTGGAATCCATCGTCTTTACAACATCAATAGCCCTGTGTCCAAGTACATCATGCCATTTATGAACACATAAATCTGAAACATCATTTGTCAAATATGCTTTATTTGGTTCACGGAGTTTATATACTCTTTCACAAATGTCACCAAATGCAATTTGTATTTTCCTGTCCATTGACCAAATTTCACATTTTTGACAATCAAAAATGACTTTATATCCCTTTCTTGTCAAACATTTGACAGAAATTAAATTACAGCCAATGCCAGGCATGTACAGAACATCCTGCATCATAACTACTCTTTCTATATTAAATGCATTTATTACCTTAATTTGAACGGTTCCTTTACCTTCAGAAATTATTTCTTCGCCATTTGCTACACTTACTTTTTCATGATGATTATCGTTGAGTTCTACAAAATATTCTCTTTTGCTTGCGATATGACACGTCGCTCCAGAATCAACTATCCAACCATCACTTTTATACATAGCAAATAAAAATTCCCCTTCTAAATCACTATTCACAAAATTTGCTTTATGATCTTCATTTTCCCTTTGTTTAGATCTCTTCCAAGCTTGGTATTTCTCACAATGCATTTTTAAATGTCCTGTAGATTTACAAAAATAACATCTTTTTTCTTCAAACGTCATAAAAACACGACTTTGTGTCCTTGGATATACACAGTTAAACATTCACTTTTACTCCTAGGACTAAAAGTGACATAAAATGAGCCAATGACAACTCGTAATTTTTATTTTTTATAGCAAAGCAACCCGTAGCAATGACAGCTGGTATGACGTTCATTTTTGACTTTTTTAAATTTTCTTGCTGAATTGCTTTTAATTTATGCGTTTGAAGAAAAAATAACAAGTGTTATTCGGAGTAAAAGTGATTTTGTGTGGCTCGCAAAAAATTGTACGACTCGCTAGCGCTCGTCGATCAAACGTCATGCTCGGCACACAAAATGACACTTTTACTCCTAATAACACAATATACTATTATTAGCATTTGTTACTTTTAATGCCGTTTCTTCTTTAGTATCTTTTCGATCCAAACGCCGCTTATACTCCGCAATTACTTTTGACATAATAAGACTTGAACTTAATTCTTCTTCTGAACGTGCTTCTAGTGCTGTTATTAATCCATCGTAGCTTTCTGGCAATGATCCCAACAATGTGGCACTCATGAAAAATTCTGGTTTTATTTCATCGCCTAATGCTAACAATTTCTGAAGCAGTTCATTCATTTTATTAACATGTTCCTGTACATCAGCCCCTTCGTCACATTTTTGACGCATAATCATTCTAAGAACATGAACTCTCCATATTAGAACACACAGTGCTGAATGAAATTGATCAAGAGAAAAACACAGTACTTAACAAATTCTAACTTTAATCTTCAGAATTAGTATGTATCATTTACATGTCAATAATTTTGTTCTATCAACAACATCGATCATAGATCACTACTAAATAATAAATAATTTGTATGATCTAATACGCCATGCAATGTAATTTGTATTTAAATATATTCAACAAACATATATCAAATTGACGGATCGTGCAAAATAGTATATTAAAATACAAGTTGCAGAAGGCATCTATTCAAGCACGAATTTGAAATTCCGAAACGAGCCGCATAGCGGCGAGTTGAGGAACAAATGAGTGCTTGAAGAACCTTCTGCACCGAGTGTTTTATACTATTTTTTCTATTTTGCCGCTTTATACCATTTTATAAATTAAAAAATAAAAATTTTAAATCTAGGAAATTTGGAGGTGGTTGGTGACGTTTATGTGGCGTAATTTTAGGCGGCTGTGAAAAAAATTAATTTGAAACGTCAGTTTTTTTTTATTTTCGCGTTTAATTAGGCAAATTGCACAAAAAACGTTAGAAACTTCTTTTTTATTGTTATTTATTAATTTGCTTTGTTCTTTGTGAGATTTATTTTTTGACGTATGTCAGTTGACAGTTCAACGCTACCAACATCAATACAGTAAATTTTACTAGTCTATTCTAGCACACCAACGACTTATTCTAACACTCAAATGACGACGTCATTTGGGTGCTAGAATGGAGTTATTCTAAACGCAAAATAGAAAAGTAGTATATTAAAATACAAGTTGCAGAAGGCATCTATCCAAGCACGAATTTGAAATTCCAAAACGAGCCGCATAGCGGCGAGTTGAGGAACAAATGAGTGCTTGGAGGACCTTCTGCAACGAGTGTTTTATACTATTTTTTCTATTTTGCCGTTTTATACCATTTTATAAATTAAAATTTTAAATCTAGGGAATTTTGCGGTGGTTGGTGACGTTTATGTGGCGTAATTTTAGGCGGCTGTGAAAAAAATTAATTTGAAACGTCAGTTTTTTTTTACTTTCGCGTTTAATGTTTGAAAATGAATGCAGAAGAAAGTTTATCACTAATACCGCCGAAAATTAGGCAAATTGCACAAAAAAACGTCAGAAAATTTATTGCCGGACAAGTCCAAATCCCAGTATGAAAAAGAATTTCAAAAATTTGAAGAGTGGCGCCAGCAAAATGACATACAAGGAATTTCCGAAAATATTTTACTTGGTTATTAAGTGGCACAAATGCTTGGGTGTAAGCAAGCTGATTCAGCCTTACCTGGATGTTCCACCATTTCACAACAACGGTCTGATTATGGCACAAATAGAAACATTTCTGTTATAGGCAACACTAATGTTCATCAAAATATTTTGTTGGATGAGAATTTACATGGTGTCAGATCACATGTAACTGTGAATGTGTATAATACTTGTACTTTTCACGGTAATAATTTAAATTAAACTTCTTTTTCATTGTTATTTATTAATTGGGTGTGTTCTTCGTCAGATTTATTTTTTGACGTATGTCAGCTGATAGTTCAACGCTACCAACATCAATACAGTAAATTTTACTAGTCTATTTTAGCACACCAACGACTTATTCTAACACTCAAATGACGTCATTTGGGTGCTAGAATGGAGTTATTCTAGCACCCAAATAGAAAAATATAGTTATAACTTTAAGTAGCTACTGATAATTTTGAAAGCTTAATTTTCAATTTACTGACCCTGGCCAGATATATACAATATGATAACACATAGCTAAAGAATAGAACCCCTGTAGGTTTTTAAAAATTTAACCTATGTCTACCTAGCGACAACATAAAGAAATTTGAAACTAAATAGAGACTGTGAATGGTTGCTTAAATCAAATAATTTTTTAATGCTGAGTTTTCAAGTGACTAGCTTCGCCTAAATGGGGGAGTTACTACCAAGCGCCTTCAGCTAGGGACACCAGTATTTTCTGGACCGAAAATTGCGTGGCTTCAAACAAATAAAAGCGTATATCTGTTTATTTATTTGCTTAGTTACTAGAGTTATTCACCTGGCAGTTTTGAAACGTTTTATTAGTCGTAGATGCATGCCTATTACGATCACCTCAGACAATGGTACTTCAAAGATGCTTCCAACGAATTAGAGGAACTATATACATTTATAGATTTCAAAGACACTAATGCTGAAATTTCAAAATTTTTGTCAAATTGAGGCATAAAATGGGATTTCATTATTCCAAAACAATCAAGGCGGCGTTTGGGAAAGTACTGTGTAAAGCGTTAAGGTTCATTTAAAGAAAGTATTGGGTAACACCTTCCTCACTTACGAGGATTTTTCAACATTACATATACAAATAGGGGCAGCTTTAAACTCCCGTCCTCTGTCACCTCTGTCTAATGATCCTACCGGCAACACTCCTCTTACTCCTGGCCAAGGTATCATAGCTAGATCCTTCTCGAGGATAACCTTTTAGATGCCCGCGAGAACAAACTGAGTCTATACCAATGAACGTAAAGACCATTGCAATATTTTTGGTGCCAATGAAGCGTAGAAGTAGTTCCTGAATTTCAACGAAGAACTAAGCGGTACCAACATCTGCCCGAACTAATAAAGGAGGATAACTTGCCACCCCTTCAATGGCTACTAGAACGTGGGGTTGAAACTCATTCTTCCTCAGATGGAATAGTGGGCTCCGCTAGTTTGCGGGTTGCCAACGGGAACTTTATTAAGAGAGGTGTAAACAACCTGGCCCATGAACAGTGCAAGGTTCGTATGTTTTAAGTGTTATGCTATACTGAATATTTTACTTGTTATATCATTTCTTATTCTCTTCCATTACTATTGGTATATTCTACTTTTAATATTTTTTGTAATTTGTCCGGTTGAAATCAAAAGATTTCAAGGTGGGCGGTATGTTTAGTACTGTTATACATTTTTTTGTATGCAGCGCAGCTCTACCCAGCTTGTTGACTATCAAGATGCCTTAAATTAGTTATTCTTTGCTACTCGATCTGTAGTGTATACATAAGTAACTCCACTGGTAACTAATAAACCACATGTTAGCGTATTCAATCTATTAGTATTAAGATTTAAGTGTGAATTAAAGTATTCAAAATCTTTCTACTATTTTTATCAAATCCTTCTCTGTTCGAACTGTTTCTGCTATGACATCGATCAGGGAAAAAACAAAAGGCAGAAATGAAGCAGATCTCCACTAATAGAGACCTTCCTGAAACAACCACTGTAATTCGCACTTTAGCCTTTGTTTTTTTTCCGGGGGTATTTGCAGGTTTCTCCTGAGTATAGTATTTCTAACAAATCATGGAGCGTTTGTCATGATACATAGTGTTTTTGATTGAAATATTTCGATTTTAAATGTCGTACAAAGTTGTACGACATAGCTCCAGATAGGCTTAAGGATGGTTTTGGACAAAATGGCTTTGTTTCCTAATAGTAAGTGTGATTTTATTCCTACTAACCAGTACATCTGTTTAAGTTTAATACTTAATTGGTTTTTATTAGCTCCTATGCGGGGTCTCCAAGTTAATTTGGCTTGTGAGGATTGAAGTATTTGTTGATCATTGAGAATTATTGGTGGACAGGTAGGTTTTTTTATTGTAAAAGTTACATGAATTGACTTTTGTTCGTTGACTTTTATTCTCTAGGTTTCAAGCCATTTCTGGATTTTATTTGTAAGGTTCTGTAGAATTTGAGATGCTATTTTTGGGTCTTTATGTAGAGCCATTATGGATGTTAGTAGATCAGCAGTGTAGAGCAAGTACATGATTAGTCCCAAGATACTCTCTTGGCATATACCTTGCTGTTCGTCTTTATGTTTAACATAGAACTGCCGTTTTGCTTAAATGGGATTCTAAAAGATGATATACGCGTATGTTAGTGGTAAAAGTTTTAATTTATACAACAGCGTTAGGTGCCAAATCTTGCCCACGACTTGAGATACATCAAGGAATACAGCTGAACGAAATCTTCCTTCTTCTAAATCAGAATTAATTTAACGAACCACTCGATGTACATACTTACTCTATGGTTCCGTATTTCCCCCTAAAGCCAAACTGATGTTTGATTCTTTCGAGTATGAGCTTCTCAAACACCTTGAATATGGTTGGCAGTAGGCTAATCGGCAGAAAAGATATCACATTTTCAGGATTCTTACCAGATATCGCTAATAGTTACGAGTAGTAGGGCTACTTTCCAGTGCGGGGAAATATTCCAGTCTTAATGCTGTTCGAACGATATTTTTTGGTAACTGCTTTAAGAATTTTCCAGTTATTAGGTCCCACCCTGGTACTTTTCTTTCACTACAGTTTTTATGTATTACCTGTTTGGCTTCTTTTGTTTTAAATATTTTATTAAAAGTTCCATTTGAATGAGAGAGTCAATATAATTATGTATCTTCTCTTCTTCTTCCTCTGTTATTAGTTTAGGAAAATGTTGGTTCTAAATGTTCGGCAAATGCTTTCGCCTTTTCCATGCTTGTTCGATCTCAACTGCCATTTTCAAGCCTTACTGGAACCTTATGTTGATGTGGGCGTTTGATAGTTTTGGTTGCCCTTCCAAAGTGAATAATTTCTATTCTTAGTTGTTTTTCATCTGTACGAAGTTTTTTAAAATCTCTTACAGCTTTAATAAAACGGGCTTTATCCTATGTTATTCAGATTTGTTGCCACTGTTTTCTTAATTTTCGTTTTTTAACACTTTTTCCTTGACACTAACGGAGCAGGTTTTCAGGGAGCGTTATCGTTTTCATCTGGAGTAGCTGTCCATGATATTTCTTGCATAATCTGATTTAGCTTATCAGTCGCTATACCTAAGTGCCTCGTTAGTTTTAAGTGATGGTGCATATTGAATATTTGCAAATATGCTTCTAAATAAAGTCCAGTTTGTTTTGTTAGTGTGAAGGTTTGAGGCTTAGCTTTCAATAAAACGTCTTAAGGTGGCAATTATAGGCGAGTGGTTAAAGGATAGATCGAAACACGAACGTATGTATGAGGGCTATTTTTTTTTCAACCTCCGATGGACCATAAAAAAAAGACAAGTGTATATGTATAAAACAATGATTTTATTACTAAAAGTTATGGTTACTTTTCGACATAATCACTTTGGAGAATGAGGCATTTCTCGTACCTGTGAACAAGCTTTCCAATACCCTCTGCATAAAATGTTGCCGCCAATGAATTAAAATGAGTCGTGACGCTGTCTTGAAGCTCCTACTTATTCTGGAAGCGCTGCCCTCCTAGCCACTTCTTCAATTCAGGGAGAACATGGAAGTCACTCTGTGCTAGGTCGGGACTGTATGCTGGGTGATCGAAAATATCGCATTGAAATTGCTCAAGGAGCCGTTGGGTTACAGCAGCACTGTGAGAACGGGCGTCACTCACAAAGTTTTCTCCATACACTCGGCTCATTCTTCGATGAATTTCTGTTGCATTATTCCCTTCTGCTTGCAGGAAACGAATAACACTTCGCAATTCACACTTGGCGGGAGAATTAATTGAGACAGCCATGTTTTCGTGGCTGCAGCTCAGCGCAAAATTGCGTCAAGGACTCGATTGTGACAGAGCGTGTGGTGGGGAAGATGCGCAGTCGCTCACTGCGCACAGCGACCACCCGCCGCTCGTCTAACGTTTACGCTGTGCGATCAGAGGTTGAAAAAAAACGGCCCTCGTATATTGTATGTTGTATGTGCAGAAGGTATACCTTTTATTATACAAAAGTCTAATAAATTGGGCGATTTTCTTCTATCTGAAGGCTAATAGGTTGGCTCACTCGTTGATAATGGTGTTAAATTATTAATTGACATCGCCTGGTGTAACTGTCTTCCTCTTGGAGAAGTGGTATCAGTTCTAGTACCCCGCCATGGGTGTTTGACGTTAATATACCTTCCGCTAATATCTCTCCGCTAATATACCTTCTTCCTAAGGTTCTGAAATAATGCGTGTATTGCTCAGTTTTAATACTATATTTTGCCTTCAATATAAGGCTGATAACGTTATGGGTCTAGAGTAATCGCTGATGGTAACCGTTGTCGCTTGTAGATAACCTCTTTTGAACCTTTCATTTTCGTAATATTTTATAGTATGTTTTATTATTATAACATAACATCTGGGGGCTATGTCCTCAGGATGTGGAGTATCATATATGGTACAACCTGCTACGCGTAGGTAACTTTTTTTTGTAAAATTGATTTCAGAAATGAACATAACATCTATGTTTTGATGTAATAGAAATAATTTAACTTAGAGCAACTGAGAAATATTGGGCTATTGTGAATAGAAAACTCAGAGCTGAAGGAAAAACTTCCTACCCATGCGAGACTTCAAGAGAATTTAGTTGACTGGCAGGAAAAACGTTATGATAGATACTGTGTAGAATTTCAAGAAAAATGTTCATTCTCATTTTTCCCAAACGCAAATTTAAAAATTAATCGGTACTTAACATTTTTCGATGTAGTTTGCTTTAGAGCTGAATAAAGACAAATGTAGTTATCAAGCTTAAAATGCATGTTTCATTTATTAGAACTGCCTACACAAAATAGATTAAATCAAACCTTAAATAACATCTAACGTTAACTATAGCATTTAATGCCAATTTACATTCATGATAAAAGCAAAGACCAGTATTATACTGCTCTTTGATAAAAGTAATAAGTGGGTTGGAACTGAAATCTCTTCATTCTATGGATATACAATGTGTCCACGGATAGGTGATACAAGAGGTATAAATGACCAAAACTTTTTAGATATCAATACGCTGTTTGGCAGTCTATCCCTGCTTGTTCTTAAATTAATTTTAAGCAGACTTTCGATTTTTTTAAATCAAGGCATCTGTGTTAGCACTGTTAAAACAAGGGTGAGGTTTAGGTAAAGACATAGTATTTTAACAAATATCGCAAAATTATATTAGAGTAAAGTTGTTCAGAACGCAAAATTACGCTTGTATGCAAAGTTGTTCGGACAGAATTGATTTTTGTTAGTTTAAGGCTTTTATTGTGCTCGTAGACAATTCAAAAACACAAAATTAGGATATGTTATTTCGAAAACTTTATGTTAAATTGAAAGGAAGGAAACACAAATATCAAAATTATTCAAAAGTTGTTGTAGTGTCTGCCTGATCTGATTATAAAAATTTCAGAAATTTTTTCTAAGTCCAAAACTGAGGAAAATTGTGATTTTAAGTCTTAAATGATTACCTGCAGGAAAAGTAACACGAGAAATAAGACTATTAAACACAGCAGCAAGAATTATTATCAAGAATAACATTTTCTGAGAAATCAATAATAAAAAAGTTTTTCCTCTTGTATCACCTATCCGTGGACACATTGTATACGCTGGAGAAAAGTTTAGAACCAGAGCATTTCTGTTAAAATGGTTAGAGATATAGATTTGAAACTTAACACGGTTTAATACATTTCTACCGAGATTTCAAAGACGAAAAGTGAATTTCTATTGCATAGTCTTTCGTACAGCCGATATCTTCAATTTTTTAAATAGCAATTGGGGGTAAAAGATTCACCATTAAACAGTTTATTTTTTTTCTATCACGGAACTGCATTTTTTATTAAATTTACTCTCTAATACATCAACATTAATAAATTAATATCATCAAACAGTAATATAATTAGGTACTTTTACGAACTGGTCCTTATTTATGTTTTGTTGTGTCAAATTTAATAAGTTTAAAGTAAGGACCATTTTGCTTCGTAATTTCGCATTTTTTTTTTTCATTAATTCAATATGCCACCCTAAATTCTGACGATAGTATGTGAATTCAATTTTCTTAAAATTAACTGGAACTGTACTGGTTTATTTATTAAATGTTCTGAATCTTGTAAAAAAATGTTATTACAAAAGTTGCTTGTATGTTTTTTTTTTGAGAAACATCATAAAACGTATTGTTAGGAACTTGGATGACAAATTAGTCATTTAGCTTCCCCTGAGCACCATAAAAGATGAATAAGATGTTCTCAAAATCTAAAATTTAAATTGTTTAATATACTGGTATCTAAATACAAAGAAAATAATACCCAAACAAATGTCGTCAAACAAATATCAGCAAATTTTCCAGCAGTTATTGCAGTCGGATTTTGACTTCTACGAATAATCAAAGCCAATCCTTTCTGAAACCTCACATCAGTTCCTGAAAACTTAGTTTCAAACGCCGCTTTACCAACTTCTTGACTTTGAAATATAATCTGTTCTCCCCAATAACAAACAATTCCAACTTGTGAACAAGCGGTGGTTATTTCCCCAACGTACCTTAGGGTCTGTGCGACATCGCCTTTAATCTACAAGCATTTGCTAAAGTACTAAAATTGTTTATATTATTATAATTAGTTTCTACCATAGAGGCATTGTATATTAAAAAGCAAAGCATGCCAAGCGTGCCAAGAAATATCGTTAATAATAAACCGCCGAATACTTCTTCCATATCCTTAGCAAGTTCGAGAATTGCTATATGATAGAGAACAACCTCTTTTAGAGATTTGTGTAAATATTTCCAAGGAATAGTTGAACCATCCACATTACAAATATTAAAGTCACATTCTCGCTCCTCAGCATCCTACAATTGACAAAACTTGAATTTTTAATCTGTGTGTGTTCCGTGCTCAATCTTCACGTATTATATTTTTTCTACAACCACCATGGAAAGTGGGATTTTCAGACTTCGTCTCCATAGATACGAGTATTGAAAATGAGTGTTTGCCGAACAAGTGAAAATTAGCGTGCGGAACTGGATTTGCGTGCGGAAAGTAAACTTTCCACACGCTAATTTGTTTACTTTCCGCACGCAAATCAAAATGTCATAAATGACATTTGATGAATGTCAGATTTGATTTTGCAGAAATATTTAAATTTTTTGTGGTTGTAGAAAAAATAGTGTGTAATACATGTGTTGAAAGCTTGTATTTGCCACACTCATGTGACTGCAGCACTCACTAGCGTTCGTGCTGCAAACTTCACATTCGTGTGGCAAACGCAAGCTTTCAACACTTGTATTACAAATTACTATTTTCTACTCCCACCATGGAAAGTGGGATTTTCAGACTTCGTCTCCATAGATACGAGTATTGAAAATGAGTGTTTGCCGAACAAGTGAAATTAGCGTGCGGAAAATTTACTTTCCGCACGCACATGCATGATTTTCGGTGCGGCAAAGTATAATTTTGCCGCACCGAAATCAAAATGTCATAATGACATTTGATGAATGTCAGATTTGATTTTGCAGAAATATTTAAATTTTTTGTGGTTGTAGAAAAAATAGTGTGTAATACATGTGTTGAAAGCTTGTATTTGCCACACTCATGTGACTGCAGCACTCACTATCGTTCGTGCTGCAAACTTCACATTCGTGTGGCAAACGCAAGCTTTCAACACTTGTATTACAATAGTAATTTTTCTACTCCCACCATGGAAAGTGGGATTTTCAGACTTCGTCTCCATAGATACGAGTATTGAAAATGAGTGTTTGCCGAACAAGTGAAATTAGCGTGCGGAAAATTTACTTTTCCCACGACCTTATAAGAAAGTCGCTCCTAACGCACAACAAACTAGGCGCGAAAGTTGACAATATCACCCGTGCGATTGACTTTCGCAAAACAAATGAACAACCCGTGCGATATGAACACGTATAGGGATATATCGCACAGTTTGCGCAATAATAGGAAGCTGCGGCCGCTTCAAAACAAAAAATGACGGTCGTTTTACCTGAACTGTCAGTGTTACTTTTTGACATGTACATTTTTGGTCGTGGGAAAAATAGTGTTCGTAACTCGTTCGAAAGGCAAATATCTCCGCTCGTGTTTATAAATATTTCTACTCGTGCTCCGCTTCGCTCCGCACTCGTATATCTATTTATAAACACTCGCTTGATATTTGCTACTTTCGACACTTGATACGAAAATAACTATTCCGCACGCACATGCATGATTTTCGGTGCGGCAAAGTATAATTTTGCCGCACCGAAATCAAAATGTCAAATCTGACATTTGATGAATGTCAGATTTGATTTTGCAGAAATATTTAAATTTTTTTATGGAAATGTGGTTGTAGAAAAAATAGTGTGTAATACATGTGTTAAAAGCTTGTATTTGCCACTCTCATGTGACTGCAGCACTCACTATCGTTCGTGCTGCAAACTTCACATTCGTGTGGCAAACGCAAGCTTTCAACACTTGTATTACAATATTGTAATACAAGTGTTGAAAGCTTGCGTTTGCCACACGAATGTGAAGTTTGCAGCACGAACGATAGTGAGTGCTGCAGTCACATGAGAGTGGCAAATACAAGCTTTTAACACATGTATTACACACTATTTTTTCTACAACCACATTTCCATAAAAAAATTTAAATATTTCTGCAAAATCAAATCTGACATTCATCAAATGTCAGATTTGACATTTTGATTTCGGTGCGGCAAAATTATACTTTGCCGCACCGAAAATCATGCATGTGCGTGCGGAAAGTAAATTTTCCGCACGCTAATTTCACTTGTTCGGCAAACACTCATTTTCAATACTCGTATCTATGGAGACGAAGTCTGAAAATCCCACTTTCCATGGTGGGAGTAGAAAAATTACTATTGTAGACACATCCCGATATCTCATGGCCCTGAGTACAGAAAGAGAAAACGCATCTACCACTCAACCTAAAAACCTAGGTTAGGTTCGTTCTGTCAAAGTCAAAATATGAAAAAATATTATTAGTGAAAACCTATCGTTATGTTATAATAAGCTGAGAAACTTGCAATATAGGTGGCAGCTAATAAATGTATTTATTTTCAATTTCATAAGGACAACAATTTCAAATTTCACGCGCTTTTTCCTGAGTGCCGCATGTTTTTAGGTTTCCCTATTAGACTTCCATCTCACTCTTTCACAAATTTGACGTGCATGTCGTGGGCCATGAAATATCGGGATACGTCTACATTAGATACTATTCGTTTGTAATTTAGTCTAGTATGCAGGATAGCTTTTGTTGTTGGATTTTTGACTTTTGACTTTGTATGAATAAAATGTGTTGTCAATCTTAAAAACTTTAACTACGTCTCAGTCTATCTCATTGTTCCACCACCTTTTTAAAAGTTATAACCACTAGTGTGTATTTTGCATATAAGTGCATATTCTGTTTACTGATCTCGCGGACACTAGATTTATATTGGCATGTACTGAACAATTGTTACCTATTGGTACCGAAAATTTGCTTTGTAATGTTGTTATTTCTGGTTACTATATGGTTGGAGGGAAATTTGAAATCTGACATTTAAACAAATCATAAAATAAAAATTTTCATGCAATGTAACCTAAATGTTGAACCATGAATTTTACCGAAAGAGGACACAAGGCAATTTATCTATGTTACGAAGAATTAAAAACTGCATATGGAATTATTTATAAAAATTTTGATTTTGATTTCTGTCAACATTACAGCATAACCCAACATTTCAGGGAACTAAATATCTCACTAAATTTTACAAACATGTAGTGCTGTCAATTCAATAACAAAAAAATACACCAGATATTTCAATTTAGTGCTGTTCATATTAGTGAATAGATAGTACCTTATTTTTATACAAATATAATTTATGGTTAGGTTATTTGATTACATAAATTAATAACACTCATCCCAACAGTTTTGGAAACAATCTTCGCCACGACAGTATTGTAATTATAAGACTTTTATTTATAAACAATGGGCCGTATTCGATCTTATGTTTAAAGTTGTCTCTAAAGGCTGATTTAAGGCTGATTTATAGTTCCGTAAACATACAACATAACATAAACATAACAAAATAAAATATAGTACTGCAGTATTACCATTCATAGATCCATAAACATAACCGTTATACATAATCGTTTACATATGAATTGGTTCAATTTTAATTTTTAACATAAACATATGAAATTATACAGATCAAGTAAGCAGAATTCTGTTTAGATGTATGAAAGTAAAAAAATCAAAACCACTTGATTCTCTAAAGCGATTTATAAAGGCTGATTTATAGTTCCGTAAACATACAACATAACATAAACATAACAAAATAAAATATAGTACTGCAGTATTACCATTCATAGATCCATAAACATAACCGTTATACATAATCGTTTACATATGAATTGGTTCAATTTTAATTTTTAACATAAACATATGAAATTATACAGATCAAGTAAGCAGAATTCTGTTTACATGAATGAAAGTGGAAAAATAAAAACCAGTTGATTCTCTAAATCGATTTATAAATCTTGTTTAAATGCTCTTTTCATTCGCTTATGAATTTTTTCATTGTTATAATAATATCTATACAACACTACTACTGTTATAGCAGCTCCTACTTCTTCGTGTGACATCTTGGTAAATTTGACAGGTTATGGATCTATGAAAGGGTAAGCTTAAATTCTACGTTATGTTAAATTATATGTTTATGTTATGTTGTATTTTTACGGAACTATAAATCAGCCTTTAACTAAAGTCGTGTTTAACGTAAACATAAAACGATATAGCTTTATTTAATTTTATAGAGATATGCGATATTGCTATGGTAATTAAACATGACGTTAAATTTAAATATGAAATCAGAATACCGACCAGTATATTTTACGCACTTTTGAAGGATTTGTTTCAATTTAGACCTATGTATGTTTAAAAATTACTTGATGTGAACTAAAGCTAAAACGGTTTAAACATTAACATTCGTCCACGATTCCAAGATTTTTACACTTGTTATATACCCAGGGGTGAATAGGCGATGCAAAGTGCCCCCGGAAATTTTGTTAAAAGATAGCCCTTTATCGTTATTAAATAAAAAAAGCTTTGCAGTTATACACGTAACATTGTAAGTATAAGTAATTAACGTAACGCGTAACACCTGTACCTACTTGCAAGTAGGGAAGTTAATTATTAATTTTTGAGATTCAATAAGGATACTGAAAAGGAAGTGATAACGATATTTTTGAGAAACTACAAAAAAATTGATAGGAGTACAAAATATGATAAAATTAACATAATGGGGGACTTACATGGAAGAATATGTAAGAAAAATGTAAATATAAAATAATATTCATAATTATGTAGAAGAAACACAAAATGAGAACGGAACGAGAATACTGTGTAGCAAACGATTTTATGGTGGTAAATACGAAATTCACACACAGCAATAAATACTAATATACGGGAGAAAGAAGGGGTGAGAAGTCAATCATAGGCTATTTCATGGCAAGCAAAAGTAAGTGGAGATCAGTAAAAGAAGTGCGAGAGAAAAGAGAAGCGAAGATAGCCAGCGACCACTATTTACTATTAATGGAATGAAAAGGGAGAACAACGACCCAGGAAGATAAAAGACGCACGGTAATAAAAGAAAAGGTAAGAAGTGAGAGAAGTAAAATATCTGATTAAGCGAAAAGTAAAAAACATGAGATAGAAAAATCTAAGAAAGAGTTAAGAGAGAAATAGTACAAGAAAAATAAGAGCAACTCAAAATAAATATGATTGAAGCATCAAAAAGGACGGAAAGAACAAGGAAACACACAGTAAAGAAAACACTTTGGTGGACACAAGAAATTAAAATTAAAATAAAACAGAAAAAGAACAAATGGAAAACATACCTACAATGAAGAAGAACGAAAAGAACCGAAGCTAATAGAGCATCATGGGTAGACTTCGGAAAAAATATGAGAGAAGCATATAAAGATAACCAAAATATATTAAATAAATAAAGAGGGATTGTGGAATGGTGGGAAGTATTACAAGCACAAGAACAAAAAAAGCACTCAAGGTACAGCACAAGAAGAAACACGAAAAACCAAGAAGCTGAGATAACGATAGAAGAACCACGGCATTACAGTGAAAATCATAAAACAATAAGGACAAACGGCGAAAGAAGTTTGTAATAGTGTCATAAAATAAAATAGACCTCTGAAAGACCTGCAGGTGGGAATAATAACACCGATTTTAGAAAAGGTGACGCGCGCGAGTACAGCAGCCTCAGATCAATTCGAAACACACAAGACCTGATCTTCGTGCTAAGGCAGATAAGTGAAACGGCGTGAAAAACCGACAAACAAGTACACACATGCCACATCGACCTAGATAAAGCATTCAAGAAAATAAAAAGAGAAAACGTGTGAGACTGTCTACAAAGAAGAGTTGAGGAATACTTAATAGAGGTGGCCAAGGTGCTTTATAACACATGTATGAACCATATAAGGGTTAGGAATAAAACATCGAAAGTCTTCGAGACCTACGGGTGGCTGAGACAAGGTTGTGTGTTGAACACACTCTTCTTCGTAGTAGTATTTGATGACGTTGCGAAAGAGTACAAGAAGGAACTAAAATACATAATATACCCAAATTACCCGCCAATTCAAAAACCGTGCGAGACCCTCAACACAATATAAAGTTGTACAAGGAACTGAAGAAAAGAAACGTGAAAATTAGTTCCATAAAAAGCAAAACAATGATAATAGTCTTAGAACGGAAAATGCACAGAGTAGAAGTAGAAGACAAACGCTTAGAACAAGTGAGAAAATTCAAATAAGTATCTACGAGCGCAAACGAACGAAGATGTAAAACTAGAAGGAGAAGTTAAGCAAAAGAGGGAGCAGCAGAGAGGCTCTTTAATGCCATTAAAAATGAAGTGATTATACCGATAATGACACACTTCAACAAATCCTGGACAACATCAAACAGGCAGAAAAGTTAACTAAGGAACATCCAAACAATAGAAGTGAAATATATGTATAAGAAAAATAGAAGGTATACTAAGGAAGGCCAAATAAAAAAGAAAACATTTAGAGGCTCACTGAAAGTAAAATCATTAGAATACATAACACAAAAAGGCAACTAAGATGGCTAGAATATGTGAACAGGTTGGGAGAAGAAAGAATAACCAAAAGAGTCTCTGAAGCAAGAGAAATTGAAAAAAAAACAAGAGAAGAAAACTAAGCAAAGTGTGGCAAGACCAATTACGAAAACCGGCGGAAAGCAGAGCAGCAGCATACGAAGATGGGCAGAAATGGAAGTAATTATGGGAAAGAGAGCCAGCCACACACAAAATAACCCATTAGATGCCTTATACCCAAAGGTAGACAGGCAAACAGATTAGTAAATAATTTTTGAGTTGTTATCAGTAGTTGTTGGGGGTACACCTTGAGCACGTTTTGTTTGTACTAATTAGCAGTCATATTCATGTGAGGAAGGAAGTATGCAATATTTGTTACATCTATGCTAATTCTTTTTGTAAATAATCTAATCGAAATAGGCAACATATTTCGATGGACTCGTTGATTTTTCAAAATTCTGAAAGGGAACAAAATTTTCATAGTGGTCATAGCGATTCGAATGACTATAGTAACGACAGATCAATAAAAAAACCAATTAGGGTAGGCTGTGAATTAAATTATTTTGAATCGGTACTTTAGCCACATCCACTTAATGACATTTTCAAACTTTTGCAATTTGACATTTTTATTGTAAACCATCGACCTTCGATGTTGTACACAAAATTTATAACCTTAAATTGAAACTGAAACAAAAACATGAAAAAATTATTAATTTACGATATTGAAATTTACATAAAACTATAGGATTTGTTGAAAATGTTGTCCATTTACGTCTAAACATAAACGAATTCTTCTTTGCATTCCAGCAAAAACATTATGTAACATTTGAGGTGAGTTGTTGATTTCTTCACACTTTTCTGTTATGCGATTTCTCAGTTCTTCCAGATTATGAATTGGCGTTGAATAAATTGAATTTTTAATGTAAGGCCATACAAAAAAATCACATATGTTCAAATCGCAAGACCTAGTTGGATATGGGATTTCAGCGTTCCTGCTTATTATTCTGTTATCGAAAAATTCTGTAATTCTTCGCCATCTAGCTGATTGATGAATTGGTCGAGTATCTCATCCCGATATCGTGCAGCAGTGAGTGTGCCTTAAAAAAAAATGGGACCCACCAATCTTCTTCGACAAATTCCAACCCAAACACCAACTTTTTGAGGATGCAAAGGTTGTTCAACAAAAAAATGAGGGTTTTCACTTGACCACCACCTCATATTCTGTGAATTGACATATCCAGAAAGATAAAACCAGGCCTCATCAGAAAAAAATACAGTGTTCAGAGCTGCTTCATTGGTCAGATTATTTTGAAACCAATTGCAGAATTCTATTCGTCTTGGAGGGTCTATTGGTAAAAGTTCATGAAAACATTGCAGTTTATATGCATGACGGTTTAAATCTTTTTTTAGGATTGTTCGAGTTGTGCCATAAGATAAATTTATTTGTTGAGCCAATACTCTAATGGAAGTTTTTGGCTGTTCATCCATAATCTGCCGGGCAGCTCCAATCGTTGCTTCTGTTCGTCTAAGCGGTGGTCCACTTCCACTTTTACGAGCGACACTACCACTTTCTCTAAATAACTGTACAGATTTAGTTACGACGTCGCGAAAATAATTGTAATTGAACACTAAATCGGGGTATTCTTCACGAAAATCAGTCATGCAGTCATGAAATGAATATTGCCACTCTCCATTTATTCTTACGCCGGTTCGAAAGAAACATTCAATAGCTTTCGCTTTTTGTTGTGTAGTGAATACCATTTTTTCACCAAATAAAAAACTTAAATAATTTGACAAGAGCGTTCAGTTTTAAATTTTCATGTCAGAAATGTCATTCTATGGATGTGGCTAAAGTACCGATTCAAAATAATTCGATTTCACAGCCTACCCTAATTGGTTTTTTTATTGATCTGTCTGTATATTCGCTATCACATTGGGACTGGAGTTTATGCATAGTGTACCGGAAACTCGCTAAAATAAATAAATATTAGGCGTTACAGTATTAATATTAACAATGCCGTAGGTTAAGAACCGCTGGAACAAGCTCTGTAATCTCTAAACTCTTGAGTCATACGGTGTGGCTTCAAGCGGACTTGTCCTTGAATCACAATGTGGTAGCGAATATACTATAGCCCACCGGGCAGTTCCCGATTTCCCTATTGCCCTATCCGCACCTCTTAAGGTACCTTACATGTACAAATGAAGAAAACGCTTACACAAGGCAACGTGATAAGTAAGATAAGGAAGGAACAGGTCATGAAATAGAGTATGAGGTATAAAGCTGTTATGCAAAATAATAGTAATAGCACAGAATAAGTAATAGTAAGGAATAACAGACACCTTATAAAGGGAAGTAACTCCAACAAACAAAAAGATAATTGATTAACAGTTTTAATAATATCATTAAGCAATTGCTTATGATTTTTAAAACTTGCGCATATAATCTAAAATGATATAGATCTGCTTCTCGAAATAAATTTATAAAATTACAATAGAAAATCCTTACTTTAAGAACTAGTTTGTAACTTTTAGTTGTCATTCTTCCAATGGCATTTTGTAACAGTTTAAATTGACAACTGATAAGTGCCAAAACAGTAGCTATTAATAAATCAGTTGTGGTAAAATGAATAAATATAGACAAAACACTCATGTTTGCATACAACCAAGTTATTTCGAAATTTGGACTGTAAGTAGTGTTGAGGACGGTTAGAGGTCCATATGGTAACTCCCATTTTTGAGAATCGCTCGTCATTAGCCTCCGTATGCCGGTATACGCCATTGTACTAATCACAGTAGTCATTCCAAAGGTCCAGTATGATATATTCTAAAAATAAAACAATTAGGAAACAAGCCACAAAAAATGATCGTTTTTACTGTAACAAATCAATTTAATTTGTTTGCGTTCCATTGTTTATATTATTTTCTCTTGAGTAGAATGCGAGAAAATACGTTTTTCTATTTTGCGTTTAGAATAACTCCATTCTAGCACCCAAATGACGTCATTTGAGTGTTAGAATAAGCCGTTGGTGTGCTAGAATAGACTAGTGAAATTTACTGTATTGATGTTGGTAGCGTTGAACTGTCAACTGACATACGTCAAAAATTCTTTTTCATACTGGGATTTGGATTTGTCCGGCAATAAATTTTCTAACGTTTTTTGTGCAATGTGCCTAATTTTCGGCGGCGTTAGTGATAAACTTTCTTCTGCATTCATTTACAAACATTAAACGCGAAAATAAAAAAAAAACTGACGTTTCAAATTAATTTTTTTCACAGCCGCCTAAAATTACGCCACATAAACGTCACCAACCACCGCAAAATTTCCTAGATTTAAAATTTTTATTTTTTAATTTATAAAATTACAATACCTGCATAGAATCTTCGTAATGCTTGCGGCCTGTCCGTTTTAATAATAATAATAATAATAATATTTATTAAGACCCAACAGTTATATACCAAAACAGGACCCACATAATATTATATAAACTTTGCATGCACTAATGACTATAAATAACTAATATATGTACTTGTAGGGGAAGGACAGGTAAAGTGGCCTAGGCGGGTAAAGTGGCCATCTGCGATTGCTCTACTGTAGAGTGCTGCAGCCACGCGGGAATCGGGTGAAACACTCACATTAGATGTTGTCAGTGTTGTCTGTGACTAACAAGCGTGAGGCATCACAACTTTCGATTTGAGGTGGATCTTTCTGTTTTTCGACTGCCTGATTTTAGGTAAGTGGTTTAAATCATTAGTTATAGCTAAATAACGAGTAGTGTCATAGTTATTTGCTCTAGTGCTGCTTGTTCAGCGTAAAATAAGCTTTTAAATGATGTGTGTTTGAAACTCGTAGGTCATGAATGTTCGATGCTAGACCACAGTTTTTTTAATGATGTCATTTCGGGCAAAGCGGCCACTAAAGAAGATGAAGCCTATTCCAAGTCCAAAGAAAACGAGGGGTGGATTAGGTGCTCGATTTGTTTACCCACGAAGAATACGCCGGATGCGAGGAAGAGGACGATGACTTCCAGTGCGAGTTTTGCAAAAAATGACTGCCACATTCTTAACATTTCATTAAAATGAGTGTGAATTCTTCAAAAAAAGACTGCCATATTCTTAATATTTCCTTATAACGCTCTTTTTGTAATAATATGTTGTATTTTTTGTGTTAACCAATTAAATATTCAATATAGAGCAATATGTAGGTAGTGTGTATTTACCTATGCGGGTAAACTGGCCAGGCCCTGGCCACTTTGCACTTTTTTGAAAAAAAAATCAATAAAAAATGTATAAGTTAAAAAACTAAAAATAAGTGATTAGCAATCGGTACTTAAGTGTTTGGTTTAGGTATTGCCACACTGTTCGATAATTTTTTCGATTACTAAGATGCCCTAAAAATTCGCCAAACCCTTGAGTGGCCACTTTACCCTTCCTTCCCCTATATAATAAAAAACATTTTGCACTAATTACACATAATAAACTCTATACTCTATAATATATATTATCTCAATTGATAACACACACTTTTAAATTAAACTTATTTTGAAAAGTAAATGTTCTGTAAATTAAATATGTGGGTGTGTTTGACATAATATGTGTGTGTGCGTACATAAAATTAAATATCAAGACAACTCAATATTCAAAATTATTCCTGAAAAATAAATAAACACAACAAACAACTGTAAATTAAAATACTTGAACATAAATTTAAAATCAAAATAAAGTTAATAGTTATTTACGTGAGTTCTAGCTGTTAAAAAGGTTTTGAAAGATTGCATTTTAAAATTGAAGACGTTTTAAATTTGAAAGAAAAAAAATAACAAATAATTTTAGATTTAAAACTTACAAAAATTTACATTGAATATAAAAAAAATATTAAATTAAAATTCAAATTTCGTTTCAAATTAAATTAATCTAATCAACTAACACTTATCTTAATTCTTCAAAGATTTCCGGGTTTTTCTTGTAAAAATACGATATAGGCAACATCGCATTGAAGGACTCCAAACGTAGTTGACCTCGTGCTCTGCTAACAGCTGATCCACTTTGTTTCAGTTATTAAACTAACTGATTTTTCACAGGTAAGTCTCTATTCATTTATTAATTTTCACATTTAATCACTTTATTGTTTATCATTGTTGAACACTTTAATTGGTTTTACTTTTGAATTTATTCACTTTATTTCGTTGCAGGTTTTATCATTTGAGTTAAAATATAACCTCAAATTCGTCGTCATTAATAAAACAATTTATTTCAACTTAAGAATCGTTAAAAGATTTTTATTACTGAAGAAAGTATTGTTAACATATAACAATTAGTTAAACGACTTTGTTTAATCTTATTCGATGTTTACAAAAACGTAAGTATTTTTCTTTTTTACACACTAAGTTTACTTTAAAGTCAAATTTAATTTAAACAAAATTATTTAAAATCCTAAACTTAATTAAATCTAATATTGAATAAATAACAAATAATCATTTCACTTAAAACTAATTTACTGTACAATATTTTATTAATTAAACTAATTTAAAATTTTATATTTATAAATTTAAGACTTTCCATAATTCTTGATTCATCTTCAAACTAACGCATTTTTAAAATTATTCCTAATTAAAATAAAAACTATACCAAATTACTAAATACAAAATAAGAAAAATAATTTTATTCTTGTTAAATTTTATAAATTTGCCTATTTTGGCTTTAATTCATGTCCAAAAATTCCGACATTTGTCAACATTATAATTTGTGATTATTTTTATATTATTCACTTTCTGTCTTTGAAATATTAATATTCTTAAGCTCTATATGCTTCCTATCATGTTTTTTTATCTGTCTGAATTTTTCTAGATAGTGAAAATCACTCTTTAAAATATTTTAGTACACATGTACTTAACAATAACTTATTTAGTTAATTTTAAGCAATTAATTTAACTTTATTTGTTATTTTCAGCCTGATAAGTGAAATCCTATGTTACCAAGAACTAAATCATCCTGGAACATTTGCATCGTAACATGAAATTAAGGAAATCTTGGATATCGGAATTGCATCCTTTAGAGTCATTCGGGGTAACCGAGCGCAGCGGGTAAGTGTGCGCACGGGCTGTATTTTGGAAATGTGGCAAGGGCGGCCAAACCTTTTTTCCGAAAAATCAGCGACCCCAGCTTTAGACTTATTTCAGACATGTCACTGTGTCACTTGTCGCTTGCTCCATAACTAATTACAATACAACAAAATTTGTGATATCAATTAATAGATTTTAACATCGCGGAAAAGTGTGTCATACCCAGGTTTTTTATTTGCCAACGGTGAGTATTTTTTCATGCTGTCAGAGCCAATCTCAGAATGAATATCAGTAGAAAGCTTAAGGTTATAATCGTCACTATCGGATTCGCGATTTTTGTTTTCAATTTTGGTCCCGGGGGGCAAGTGTGCGCGGGTAAGTGTGCGCATGCGTACACTTGCCCCGTATGCGTTCACTTACCCCATATGGGTGCGCACAGTTACCCGCAATACGGGTCAAGTGAGCGCATGCCGACAAAACTATTTTATCCTTAGTTTATGAGAAATTTAGGGAATTTACTTTTTTTGTTAAAGTCGATGTTCAAAGAATAATAAATGCTCTATCTAAAAATGTTGAAATTGTTTTCATATACTTTTTATTTAATAGGGCTTAGAAGTCTAAAGTGCGCACACTTAACCCGAATGACACTAAGTTTGCATGCGCACACTTGCCCCGTATGCGTTCACTTGCCCCATACGGGTGCGCACAGTTACCCGCAATACGGGTCAAGTGAACGCATGCCGACAAAACTGTTTTATTCTTAGTTTATTAGAAATTTAGGGAATTTACTTTTTTTGTTAAAGTCGATGTTCAAAGAATAATAAATGCTCTATCTAAAAATGTTGAAATTGTTTTCATATACTTAACTATTTTTATTTAATAGGGTTTAGAAGTCTAAAGTGCGCACACTTAACCCGAATGACTCTAATCGTCAATCTTTAATATAATTTTTAAGACATATTTGTTGTGTATATTTGCTTTACAGTATTTTTATCTGAATTTATAAATTATAACAAACTTCTAAAATAACTTTATATGAAAATTATCTCAATATTTAATCTTATGTAATTTGTAAGTGTTAAATTTTTTTTTTATTTACATTGCGAATTTACAATCTACTCTTGTAACACCCCCATCTCTAGCACGGAATACCGCACCCATCTCTATACCATCAAACCTCGCTAGCAGTTTAACCCGCCCTCGGTTGGAGGGCGCCACAATGTACCGCTCACGCATGAACTTATAACCAGCAAGGATGTTAGGCGTCTGTACCATTTCAACAGGGAGTTCAAGCAGCTAACAGCAACTCGACGCTACTGACCATATGCTTCTTCCTTGAGAACATAGGAGCTCAGTGATCATAACTAGTATTGAGTGCTGGAAATCATTAAGCTGTACAATATCATTAGTAGTGTTATTAATAAAGGACATTTCTGCTGCCCAAGAGTTAGTTTTATTACGAGACGATTAAGGTTCTTGTAACATTGGCGCCCAAACCAATGGCCGAATTTTCACGTAAGTTCGGGAAAGAAGAATTTAGTGGATCCCAGGACATCATCTCCGTAGCGAAGTGTTCAGCAATACAGGAAGTACCCAGGTCATCATCGCCGTAGCGAAGTGTTCAGTAATACAGGAAGTACCCAGGACATCATCGCCGTAGCGAAGTGTTCAGCAATACAGGAAGTACCCAGGACATCATCGCCGTAGCGAAGTGTTCAGCAATACAGGAAGTACCCAGGACATCATCACCGTAGCGAAGTGTTCAGCAATACAGGAAGTACCCAGGACATCATCGCCGCAGCGAAGTGTTCAGCAATACAGGAAGTACCCAGGACATCATCGCCGTAGCGAAGTGTTCAGTAATACAGGAAGTACCCAGGACATCATCGCCGTAGCGAAGTGTTCAGTAATACAGGGAGTACCCAGGACATCATCGCCGTAGCGAAGTGTTCAGCAATACAGGAAGTACCCAGGACATCATCGCCGTAGCGAAGTGTTCAGCAATACAGGAAGTACCCAGGACATCATCACCGTAGCGAAGTGTTCAGCAATACAGGAAGTACCCAGGACATCATCGCCGCAGCGAAGTGTTCAGCAATACAGGAAGTACCCAGGACATCATCGCCGTAGCGAAGTGTTCGGCAATACAGGAAGTATCCAGGACATCATCGCCGTAGCGAAGTGTTCAGCAATACAGGAAGTATCCAGGACATCACTACACTATTTAGAACTCGGCAAAAGGATGTTACGTTGACAAAGACAGGAAAGTACCGTCGAAATAGTGCATTTCCGTGGCTAGTTAGCGTAAACGTGTTTTAGTAGTTCCGCGAGTGCATAGGATTCGAACTAACTATCATCACGTCGCCGATCACGAGATCCGTCGCCGGAAACGTTGCTATGGTTGAGTGTCAAGACTCAAACCTCCGTGAGGGCGAAGGACATTCGCTATCCTCGGAACACCGGGAGCAACTTGCCGGTTTACTTCATCGGTTCACCGACTGCTTCGCGCTAGGGGAGAACCTACTCCGTACGGGGAACACAAGATCGAGACGGGACCACACTCGCCTATTGCCAGCCCTCCATATAGGCTCCCTCCGGTGAAACAAGAGTATCTAAACCAAGAACTCAAGGAAATGGAATCTCAGGGCATCATAGAGGAATGTGAGTCCGCCTGGGCTGCGCCCGTTGTCCTCGTACCAAAATCCAATGGAAGCTATCGTATATGTCTGGATTACCGAAAATTAAATGCGATACCACCAGCAACCATTACCCTCTCCCGCGGATGGATGATGTCCTGCATGCCGCGAGAGCAGCCGTTATTAGTACCATGGATCTGCGTTCCGGTTATTGGCAAATCCGCATTCGAGACAGAGCTAAGGAGTACGCCGATAGATCCCGACAAGAAGGACCTTCGTACCAGCTTGGCGACCTCGTCTGGGTGACAACTCATCCATTAAGTAACGCCACCAAGGGCAATACTGCTAAATTTGAACCAAAACGAGATGGGCCATACGAGATAGTACGACAACGATCACCTACCTCATATGAAGTGACCAACCCAAAGAATCCCGGAGAATACGTTGGTATCTATCATACCTTCGGCCTTACCCGCTACATAGGGGAACTAAGCAACGTTCCTACCCCAGTACGATCTCTTAGGAAACGAGGGAGGCCCCGTAAGAAAACCCACTAGTTGCTGGATCCTACGTCGAGCCGCCTATCTCATCCGGAGGGGGAGTCTGTAACACCCCCATCTCTAGCACGGAATACCGCACCCATCTTTATACCATCAACCCTCGCTAGCAGTTTAACCCGCCCTCGGTCGGAGGGCGCCACAATGTACCGCTCACGCATGAACTTATAACCAGCAAGGATGTTAAGCGTCTGTACCATTTCAACAGGGAGTTCAAGCAGCTAACAGCAACTCGACGCTACTGACCATATGCTTCTTCCTTGAGAACATATGCACTCAGTGATCATAACTAGTATTGAGTGCTGGAAATCATTAAGCTGTACAATATCATTAGTAGTGTTATTAATAAAGGACATTTCTGCTGCCCAAGAGTTAGTTTTATTACGAGACGATTAAGGTTCTTGTAACACTCTACATTTTATTTGCACAGAGTAATAAGTAAAATTTCTGAGGGGAGTTTGACATGAGTTAGGTACCATCCATTGATGGTTCACTAATGCCCTAATTCACTAGGTCTTCTGGCCATGTTCTTTTGAACCGTCTTCTTGCTAGCGGTTGGTTGTAGAGTTCATTTATTAGCTGATTGCTATGGTCAGTGTTTCTTTCTTTGGATTTGTTGGCTTGCAGAGCAATTACTTCGCTTATGAGGGGAACTCCGAGGTCCGCATGAAGGGTTTGATTAGACACATACCAGGGTGCGTCTACTATCATTCGAAGTGTCTTTGATTGGAAGGTTTGGAGTATTTTGGTGTTGCTCGGTTTGCTACATCCCCAAAGCTCAATTCTGTAAGTCCAGATTGGTTTAAGAATGATTTTGTAGATTAGTAATTTATTCTCTAATGATAGTTTAGACTTTCTACCTAGTAGCCAGGACATTTGTTTCACTTTTAAGTTGAGTTGAGTCTTTTTGGTTTTGATGTGGTCTTTCCATATGAGTTTCTTGTCAAGGTGAAGCCCAAGATATTTTACTACCGTTTTTCTGGGATCGGAACATTGTCTAGATTGACCCTGGGGCAACTACATCGTCTGGTGGTAAAGGATATTTGCGCTGATTTGTCACTATTTACTTTGATTTTCCACTTTTTGAACCAGTTCTGTAGCATGTCTAGATGGTTTTGTAGCTTCACAGAGGCTCTATCAGGTTCAGTATCTGATGATAGAACTGCCGTATCGTCGGCGAACGTAGCTATTGTAGTCTCTTCTGTAGTGGGTATGTCGGCCGTAAAGATTAGGTAGAGGAAAGGTCCGAGGACACTGCCTTGCGGTACTCCGGATTTGATAATCGATTTGATATCGGAAATGTCAAAATTTGTGTAAATTGTATTTGTGTTAATTGTGTGAATACATTAATATTGTTTATAATGTTTGATGTCTAAAATACACAAGAATATATTTAGAAAAACACAAAAAGGCATTACCTAATAATATTTATTGCGTGCGTATTATTTTTCTTCTAAAAAGGACAAGATATAATTTAAGCAATCAATGTTGACATCACATAAATGTGAGATAGCATTGAAGTTATTACACATAATAATATATGTACAGGCGATTTAATTAAGACATTTGTATTACTTTTACAACAATAAAAAACAGTTTGTATACGTGACGAGGGACGTGGTATTATAAAATTAATCTTTCCTAATAAGTCTAAACAATCAACTTTATTATGAAGTAGGTTGTACAAAAATGAGATGGATATAGATTTACGTCTTTTATTTAAGGAATCAGTATCAAATCGCTGAAGCAAAACGCTTTGATCTGAGCCTTGCTGTGGATAAACACCGTCAGCTTTAAATGCTAAAAATTTAAGAAATCTCCTATGAACAGATTCAAGAATATTGATGTACTATTTCTCATAAAAAGTTATGAGGCCCAAATATGGACGTTAACGAAGCAAAATATACAGAGACTAATAGTCGCACAAAGGGTAATGGAACGACAAATAATGTTAAACATAACCATAAATGATAGAAAACTAAAACGAAACACCTGAATAGAAGGTCGACGGCATAAGATAACAAATGACACAATTAAAATGGCGGACACAATGCCCGAAAAAATACTGTTTGATGAAATTTACAAATACTGGATTGGCACCCATGGATTGGGAAGAGAACATGCGTGCCCCTCAGATACGATGGACAGACGATATCAAAAAGCACGGCGGCCTAATGTGGAAAAGGAGCACCCAAGATACAACACAGTGGAAGGAAATTAGTAAGGCCTACATCCAAAAATGGATTAAAGAAGGCTAGAAGAAAAAGGAGTCCTATTTCACTGATAAGAATTGGGTGGTGATTCTACGAGTACTTCTATCCATCTTTATTGCGATTGGCCCGGTTGTTTTCTGCCTGGCGATTTATTGTCTTTGGAAATCTTATTTATTCTTGTGTAGGGTGACCATAAGTCCCGTTTTGAACGGGACTGTCCCGTTATTTTAGCATGTCCCGGTCGTCCCGTCGTTTTAGCTAAAATAACGTTTTTGTCCAGTTTTGGTAAAATATTACAATTTGTTCCATGAAAATAATTTACCGCTATTTCAAAATGAATATGAACTTGCAGAGACAGTTCCCACACGTCACACTACGCGTATAATAATCCTCGTTATTATAGCCGATACTTCGCTCAATCTCACATTTTAGCATTATTCAAGGTTGGTCACACCCTACCTTGAGACGTGTTCGAGGCGTACTTCGGCGTACTTCACCGTTTGTTGGTGCATTTAAAAAGAAAGTCAAACATTACTTAGCGAATAAGAGTTTATATTCATTATCGGAACTCCATATATAGAAGATAGAAACAAAAAATGTATTTGTCTGTTTGTATAATATTGTATGACTTGTCCTATACCTCGTTATGTACTGGTCTAAGGATTAATAAATGATTTGATTTGATTTGATTTGATTTGATTTGATTTGATTTGATTTGATTTGATTTGATTTGATTTGATTTGATTTGATTTGATTTGATTTGATTTGATTTGATTTGATTTGATTTGATTTGATTTGATTTGATTTTATGTTTACGCATTCTCGGCTGAGCAGTTCTTAACTTACAACTCACAGAAGCAAACAAAGTCCCTGAAGACTAGTGTTGTAAAATTTCCGGAAATATATTCTTTGGAAATATTTCCGGAAATATTTCAGGAAATCTTGGAAATATATAGAAATATTGGAAATATTGGAAATATTTATTAAAAACACAGAAACTCAAAAAACTAAACATGTAAATCAAATTATTATGCAAAAATAGGTACACAAAATAAATGCATACAAAAACATAAATAGAAGAGCAAAAAACTTGTAAAAAATTAACAAATACGAACAAAAAAAAATTAATTAGATTCATGAACCAAGAATCACTGAATCACACACAAATCGAGCAAGAGTTGCAAGAGGCATGTCTTCATCGCTGTTATAATTATCAATGGAGGTAGACATGGTTTCTAGAATATTTGGTAATGATTTTTCTTCGGGTTCATTTTCATTATTGGCCTCATCATCATTGTCAATATTACCATCAGCATCAATGGCTCCTTCATACCAATAAACTTCCTCTATATCTTGTTCAACACGCTGTTCATTTCCTTCGCGACTTTCTGTATTATTGTCAAAAATGAAAATTGATCTGTTGCCACTTTCTAATTTTTTTAACAAGTTTTCGTTGTGAGACACATAGAGTAGTTTAGCTGCTCTGTCATTGGTAAGCCTGTTCCTCTTTTTTGAATGTATATGACTATAAATGCTAAAACTGCGCTCAGTGGCTGCTGAAGAAGCTGGCATCATCAAAATGCGTGACGCTACCTTTGATAATGAAGATGATGAACAAAGGCCTTTCCACCAGGAGACCGGGCTTTCAAGGCTGCTTTTCCATATAAAATCTTTGCCAAACAATTTACCGCTTTTACAACGGTAATCTGCAATTTCGTCAATAATTTCTTGCTCTTTTATATGAAGTTTATTTTTGGCTATGTTAAGTATGCATTCTATGGCTGAAAGAATTTGGGCTTCATTAAGCTCAGTCCCTTGTGATTTTGGATTAAGTAATTCTGCAGCATAATGTATAGGTTTAATGACAAACGTCTTTCTTTTGGCAATTAACTCCAATATTGCAGTTTTTTCTTCTGCGTTAAGTGGAGACAACGGAGAAAGATTGTCCTGGATCACCTTTTTAATATCATGAAATGCCTTAACAGCAAAATGAATAGTACAATAGTCTCCTTCCACAATTTTTAACCACTTACAAATTGGTTGAAAAATGTTAATTAAGTTTGAAATTTGAAACCAAAATACCTCATCATCTAAGATCCATTGTTTTGCAGATTTATTAATAATTTGTGCTGCTTCTTGGCTAACAGTAATCCCTTGCAAACTGAGCTTGGTGTTGTAAACACTTTCTAAACAAACCAAAATCGAAGACCAACGAGTTTTCACAGGCAATTGAATGGCACCTGCTTTAGGCTCTACATTTTTGTTCTCAGTTTGTTTCTTTCGTAATAATTCATATAAAATTTGTTTTTGTCTAATTTCTTTCACAATGTCTGTAACTTTATCGATTACAGTCGAAATACTGTTAATTTTAAGCATATCATTACACAACAAATTGAGAGTGTGGGAAAGACAACCATACGAAATTATATCATATTTTTCGTTTAACATTTTTCCAGCTAGTTGCATATTTTTTGCATTATCTGAAACAAATCCCAAGAATTTGTTTGTTCCATATTTTTCAATGATCTTTCCCATTTCCTCAGCTATATACTGTGCTGTGTGCCTTTGCAACTTAGTTTCAATAGAAGCTACAAGTAGCGGTGACGGTGTAGTGATTATACAATTAATAACTCCTTGGTTTCGTATGTTGCTCCACCCGTCGCTCTGTAGACCTAAAATTTCACTTTCATTGATTTTGGATTCAACCCTCTCCTTTATTTGTTCGAATTCAGCATCCAGCTTTGTATTCGACAGTTTGTACCTACTTGGTAGTACCAAGCTGGGACGAATCATTTTGAATAGTTTAATCCATTCGGGATTTTCAATTATGGACAATGGACAGTAACTGGCGTATATTGCACGGGCTAGCTGGTTTTCGATTCTTTCCTATAAGAAAAACAAACTAACATACTAATATGTAGGTAGGTGTACGGCATCTTGTTTTTTAATTTTATTTAAATCTCTAGGTAGAAATTCGTAAATAGCACCCTCAAAAACCCACATACACCGATTTTTGTACAAATCGGTGAAAAATTAACATTCGGCCGCCGAATTGTTTTCGCATGAAAATACATATTGCCAGATTGTATTATCATCGGACAATACCTATGTGTGCAAAATTTCAACTCAACCGGTTAACGGGAAATGGGTCAACGTCAAAATCAACTTGTAAGTTTTCACGACCGACAGACAAACGGTCAGGTGAAGCTACATTAAAGCTTGTAATAAAGGCCGTTTCATTAATAAAACATTAAAACAATACTTACTTGCTCTTTTTCGGAAATTCGGTCAGCAAATTCATAAATACTTCTAGAATTAGCAGGTCTCATTGAAACATTGGAACTAGATAGCATAGTGTACGGCTTTTGGATGTCGATGTCATTACTAGAATTGTTAATGGTTGAGGTTGATGGTTTTGGTAACGAGTGCAACGATAACGACATTGTCGATCCTGAACTTTCTGATACTGAGTATTCTGATTCTGATGCAACAGTGGTAACACTGCTAACACATTCAATGTCATTATCACTTGTTGAGCCATTTTGCATAAATTTACTTTTAATTTCCTTTGGACACTTTTTACAAACTTTGCTTAGATGTGCTTTCATCCTGGATGCGTTTTTAAAAAACGTTTTAGTGCAATACTTGCACTGGTAAATATTTTTACCCTTATAAACGCAATACTTCCAAACAATGTCTTTTGTTTTTCCCATTTCAAAATAAAAAGCAACACACTATCAAAGAAATATTCTTCATATAACAATTAACAATAACCTTATATTATTTTCTTAAACACGCACCAACAGTACCAACACCAACGCATCACAATATCACAAACTGTAAATGTAAAGGGGAAATGAAATGGAAAACATGAAAACGACGCGACGTTTGGGTGACTCCCCGGTGCCGGACTGAAGCAATTCGTGATTCCCCGAGCTCGTAACTTTTAATAATACGTAAAATACGTATTTTTTGGAATTTAACCTACTAGTATGATGTTTCTATGAAATATAAGTATACACAAATGTATAAACCTTTATTTAGGATCTGTTTAATACGTATTTTTAATTGTTTCCAATATTTCCAATATTTCCAATATTTCCGTTAAGCATTTGGAAATTTCTTATATTTCCATTTCCATGGAAATATTTCAGCCGGAAATATTTCCATTTACAACACTACTGAAGACTCTACATTTGAAGAGTACACTCCGGGTAAAAGGTATCTTGGCGGTAAATTTAAATGTTTTACCCTTTTTCTCAAAAACCACTAAAAAAGAGTCTTGAAAAAAACTGCTTTTATAAACACTAATTAACAACAAAAATTCAAAACATAAAAATAACCTCCCAACGCAAAATACAAAAATTGACGCGACCTCGGCGTGTCGGTATTACTTTTGCTTGGGAATATAAGCTCTGAGAATTGTTAGTGATGATTCGACGTTTTACCGCTACAAATCTTTTAATTTAGTTGACATATTTTCCGGCGACTTTGTTTGCTTCTGTGAGCTGTATTAATAAAAATAATTTGTTTGCTTCTAAAAATTCCTTACCATAGAATTGTTTCTTGAGTTGTGGAAAAAATTAAAATTTTTTAAATGTTTTTCACTATTAAATTAAAATTATTAATTTTTTTTAACAGACCCCCCCCCTCACTTGTCCCGTTTTCAGATCAAGGAATTATCGTTGCCCTATTCTTGTGCCTTCCATTCGTTAGATATGCTCATTCCACCCTCTGTGCCTCATTCTTGCCCATTTTACCACATCTTCTATATGTTTCTAATTTTTATATTCAGTCGTGCAGGTTAATCCAAGAACTGATCTCAATATTTTCATCCCAGTTGATCTTATCATCTGTTTGGTAATAATAACAAAAGACAAACGGAAAATTTTCCACTCTTCATTTTCTATTTCTTTTAGCCCCCTGAATCAAATCCCAGAAGCACGGGCGTCAATTTTGAGACACCCTGTATAGGGAATTTATCATTACGCACAATACGAAAGTTATAGTTTCTATGACTGCGTATACACAACAATATTATTGTTACCTTTGGTTTTCTAGGATGCATTAAATGGCAATATGTTTATGTATTTTTTATAAAATGCAATATACAGGGTGTCTCAGACATGACTCCCCAGGCCTATAACTTTGTTATTTTCAAAAATAACTATAATAAACTATATATATTCGTAAATGGGAGTAAGTTCTCTATAAGATGGGAAAAGAAAATGCTAGAAAATCTGTACTCATATTATGGCAGAGATATTCAACTTTTTTTTTTCAAATTGCACACTACACTGTAGAAATAAAACTTATTATTAATTAGACATATTATGTTGCAAGAAAATTAAGAAATTAACATTAAATTGTAACAAAAAGCATTAAAATATTAAAGCAAATTTTCGAAAACTCCCCCATTAACTGCTAAACAGTGACCCAATCGGTTATATAAATGATTTAAAGCATTAGTTAACTGTTCGGGTCTTATTTCTCTAGAAGCGGTTACTATTTTTCTCTTCATTCCTTCCATATTAACTCTTTCTCCAGTGAAGACTTTTGTCTTTAAAACACCCCAATAAAAATAATCATTTGGTGCCAAATCGCAAGACCTTGCCATTCAATTTCTCCTCCTCTACCAATCCATCGATGTGGAAATGTCTGGTTCAAAAATGTTTTTACAGTACGCGAATTGTAGCTTGGTGCTCCATCATGCTAGTACCACATTTCTTCCACATTTAGCTTCAGAGCATTTAGTGCTGGTAAAACACAATCTTGCAGTAAATTCAAATATGCCTGAGCAGTTATGTTTCCTTGGATAAAAAAAAGGACCAATAATATTGGTTCCTACGATGTCTGCCCAAACATTAATTTTAATATAAGTTTGAGTATGTGTTGCATGATAACGATGTAAATTTGTTCTGCTCCAGTACATGGTATTTTGCCAATTAGCACCGCCATTTAAAAAGAAAGTTGCTTCGTCTGTAAAAAGTATTCCTTGCAGAAATTGTGGATCTTCATTAATCCTTTCTATTATTTCCTCACAGAAAACACTTCTTCTTTGTTCATCACATATTATCAGTTCTTGATGGTTCTGGTAATGGTACGACTTAAATTTATCCTCCTTTAGAACTTTGTAAACAGAACTTCTGCTTCTTCCAGCAGCATTTGCAATGTCCCGGATAGACATAGAATCGTTAGCTTCTACAATATCAATAATCTCCGCTCTTTTAGCTACAGTAAGAACTGAATTTGGTTTTACCCGTTTAGCATGCTGGAATTCAACGCATCCATTTTTGTTAAAACTTTTTACAATTCTGAGAACAGTACTAGGATGTGGTACTGGGCTGCCTGGAAACAGCTTGAAATGCCTGACAAACTTGCTGTAAGCTCAGATATTTATACAAATTGATAAGAAGTACTTTTTCTTCAGGAGACTACATTTTGGTGCTACTACTTGTCACAAACTGTCATTTTATTATTGCATTTTAAAATAAACGCATTTACAGGTCATGGCTATTACTACATTATTGTAGAAAATCGTTGTCAAGCAACTCCCAGTTTTAATATTGCGCGTTATAGTAAATTCTCTGTATATGAAATATGAATACATAAGCAGTCCAAACCAGACGTCTTTCGCACCTAAATTAGCAACAAATATAATCAAAAACCCCGATAAAAAAAAATCACATGGACATGATTCGATAATTACAGATGTTATTAGTAATTATCCGAGAAAAAGAACGCAGATTATATTATCACTGCAATCTTGTTCAAGCAACAAGAATATTGCAAGCCAACATAGAAACAATAGTGAGATGGTCAAACTGATGGAATATAAAATAAACGAGAAAAAGTCAGTTAATGTGACATTTACCAAATGTTAAGGAAAAATGCCAAACGTCTTTATGAACTACAAAGAGATCCCTAAGGCAGATACAGGAAAATATTTAGGATTACATCCGGACAAGAGATTGATGTGGAAAGCGCATCTCTGGGAGTAATTTGGAATAAAATTCAAAAAACACTATTGGTTGCTTGGCCGTAAATCCACCCTTGCGATACGCAATAAACTGTTCGACCTGTATACAGGGTGCTGAAAAAATGGCGTATTAACTCAATGCTACGCTGTTAAGGGACACTTGGTGAACATGGGAAAATAATTTTAAAAAATCTTTGAGTTTTATTCTTAAAGATATGGAGGTACTATTTATTTATGAAAATTAGTTGAACTGGCGACGTAGTTTATTAATAAAAAAAGTAGTAGGTACAGTATTTAAGTAAGGTATCTTAGAAACAATGTAACAAACAAATAACAATTAAATAATATCATCATACAAATGTTGTTGAAATAATTAGAGAAGGTGTTCGAAGTTACGACCCTGGGCGTCCAAGCAAGCTCGAGCTCTTTTGATAATATTATTTGAAACTCTTTCTAACATATTTTGATTTATTAATTGAAAGGCTGCTTGTATCCGATTAATTAGATCTTGTCTGTTTTAAACTGGCGTTCGATAAACAAATTTTTTTATGTAACTCCAAAGGCAAAAATCTATCGCAGTCAAGTCTGGCGATCTTGGCGGTTAAATTACGGAGCCGTTTCTGCCAATCCATTGGTTAGGATAATTGTTATCAAGCCATGCTCGGACTGGTGCTGTGTTATGTACCGGTGCACTGTCTAATTGAAACCACAAATTATTCACTGCTGCCAGAGGAATATCGTCTATAAGCTCAACAAAAGTATTCGTTAAAAACTGTAAAAAGTTTTCTCCGCATAGCCGTGCAGGTAAAAAAACAGGTTCAATTACATGGTTCCCCAATATCCCAGCCCATACGTTTACAGTAAAACGATGATGACAGTTTCTAACATTTCTAACATATGTTTGGTGTTGATTTTCAAGGCTATAATAATGTTCGTTGTGTTGATTGAACATACTGTCTCTACTGAAATTGCTTTCGTCTGTCCAAATCACCCTAGATGTAAAGTTTCGATCAGCTTCGTTTTGTGCAAGTAACCAGTTGCAAAAGTTAATTCGCCTGTTGTTATCTTCTGGTAGTAAAGAATGAATCTTGGTGTGGTGGAATGGATGGTGTCCCTCATCATTAATAATGGTCCACGTTGATCTTCTATCTAAACCGCATTCCTGTGCTACACCTCTAGTTGGATTTTCTTCTATTAGGTCTAGCACAGCCTCTTCTATTTCTGGGGTACGTATGGACGGCTATAATCAATATTTTGCACTGGTACAAATTTTCCACTCTGCCTCGCTCGTTGATCTAATCTTCTAATGATATTTGGATTAGGATATCTTCTTAGAGGGTATTGTTGTTCATAATGTCTAGCAGCTGCAGTCGCATTGTTATTACAGCGGCCTAATGCTAAATACGTATCGGCGTATTCATTGAATTGGTACATTTTCATGATAAAAATAATTCAGAAAAATTTGACAAAAATATCAAATACTGAATAAATAAAAATATTAAATCACGTAGCACGTAGGTGTGTGTTAAAATGCCTGTGCAAAATCGTCGTCTGCGTTGTTCCTGTCACTGTTGCCAAATTGATTTAGTGCTTGTTGCTCCAAATTTTTAACATTTTTGAATTAATAATTTCCGAATTTTTTTTCAGCCACGGCCTAAATTATTTACAACTTTCATCATTTACGTAATTAACTCTCAAAATAGAGGTATAACTTTTGTTAATATAAAATAATAAGTAAGTTAAAAACTCAACTTTGGGCCTCCACATCTTGAAGAATATGCTACACATAATTTTTTAAATATTTTTCCCATACTCAAGAAGTATCCATAAATACGCCATTTTTTCAGCACCCTGTAGACTTATGGGATCGAATTGTGGGGCACTGCATCCGACAGCAACATTGCAATATTAAAAAGATTCCAAAACAAAGTTCTCCGAGCTATTACCGATGCACCGTGGTACATCCCAAATGGAGATATCTACCAAGATCTACAAATTCCTTCTGTGAAACAAGTAATTGTGAAGTACAGTGAAAACCACATTCACCGTTTAGAAAAGCATCCCAGTGGATTGGCCATCAACTTCTTGGACAATAGACAGCAGTTAAATAGACTTGCCATTGGAACCCCGTTAGACTTACCATACAGACAATGACTATTTTAGAATTAGTCCTACTAATTACAGTTTAAGTATCACTTCAAGAAACTGTAAAATGCATATTGGTCACTGGGTTATAACTCTGTCACACCAAGGCTGACTTTCAACAAAAATGCTTAATAGCTTAGTGTTAAATGTTTGTAACAGATTGCATTTGAGTACATAAATAAAAATAATGCCCCTTCACTATTCATTCCTCTAAAATTCCACGTTGCCATGTAAATTTGGTAATTTCCTTTTTGTCCACTTTATTTTTCCTTTATTATTCTTTTCAATGTCATGCCCTCTTCGTTTGCATGGTCCAGATACGTTTGCCCATCCTGATCTTGCTAATCTAGTTTGCAGATTTTTTTCTAGCCTTTCTTCTGTTTTAATTCATCCTTACTCTGTTCTATCTATAGTGGCTTTATTATATCCTCTTTAGTGCTGTTCCTTTTCATTTATCTTCTCGTTTTCTTAATTTTATGTGCTGCTGTTCTTTCGATGTTAAGTGCTAAGTGTTAAGTTTTGGTCCTAAGTTCTTCAAGTGTGATTTGTTCCGCATCAGTTCTGCTTTATCTTTTTCCTTTTGAAATTCTATTTTGTTCACTGATTTAACTTTGTAGATGTTCCCTAGTGAAATTGAGGGCCACGTCTTTTAGAGCTTCTGAGTTATTTACCTGTTCTTTTCCGATTGTTCTCGAATCTCTTGATTTTCTTTTTCATTACCTCGTTTTCTTTACTTTCTGAACTGAACCGCATTTGTTATATTATGTATCTTTCTAATACCTTTTATGCCCTTTATCGTATTTAATATCATAATATCTAGAACTTACTTCCTATTTGTGATAGTGTTCTGTAAGTTTCTTTTTCTTTCGAAGTACCATTCCATCTCTTTTGTTGCCCTCCTTTCGTTAAGTAGTCATGGCTGTTCATCCTCAGCCTTCTTTTATTTAAAATTAATATTTTCCGACAATTTCTTCTACGCGTGCAATCCTTTAGTACGGTCCTATCTCTTGTTTATCCAGAAAATGTGGCCTTCTCACTTCGATATTTATTTTATTACGGCTTAAAGGCAATTTCCAAAGCGTTATTCCGTGCACTGTATTGTAATTCGGTTTTAACGCTAATTTTAAGAATTTTTGTAATTTAAACTTATATTTTGGAAATGTTAAACCAAAATGTACTTTATTTTACAACATATTCTAATTAGTCAATAATAGTTAACCTTCCCGTACCCGTGGTCTAAATCTTCCTTTAGAACCCATGCGGGGTATTTCAGATACCCCAGTGTTTTTTCGTTCCTATGACTTATTTTGGCTTTGTTATTGCTTTTTATTGTAAAATTAATACAATTTAGTTCTTGTAACACAAAAGTTTATTGAAAAATACGAATTAAAATTAAAATTAATGAGGTAATTGCACGTTTTTACACGACTCAACTTGTGCGCAGCTGCACGAACTGGTTTCAACCGGATTTTGTTATAAACGGGTAAAATATTTCAAAAAATTATTATTATTATACAGACAAAAATTAATTGTTTTAACACGCTAACAATTTCTTTTTAAATCAAATTTTAGAATTATAAAGATATTTTATATCTCGGGGAATACCCAGAATTTGAAGATTATTTTCTTATTCTTTGCTAACATATAATTTATTTTGACTGATACTTTACCATTCAGATAAACATTTATATACCGAGGAATACACAAAGGCCCAATTCGATTAACAAGGTTATTAAAAAGTTATAGTAAAAAAACTACACTGGGGTATGTAAAATACCCCGCACGGGTACGGAAAGGTTAACAAGACCCCCTTGAAAACTTATTTAATTATTACCTGAATATTAGTAATCCTTAGGCAACTTCCAACAAGTTTTTCTTCTTGATTTCCCCCTCGTTTCGGATTTACAATAAAAGGTTCCCTCTCTAATTTATCTAGCATTTTTCCAATCACAATCCGATTTTGCAAAACCACTGCTGTCTTACAAACACCTAAAATATTATGAAATTACTTACTTTTTACTACATTTGCAGTTTAAATTGTTATCATCTGAATAAGTAACTACTTGCTTTGCAGACGTTTAAAATATGTACACAAGGAGATATTAAAAAAATACTTAATTTATAAGTACTAAACTAATAGCAAACCTACTAATAAATGTCGCAAAAACGTAGATTATCATATCAGCAACCACTTCGAATTCATGTTTAAACACTTCCATAAATTCTAAAAGTGAAAACGTAAAATTGAAAGGAAATATTATTAAACATGAATAAATTTTATAAAATAGGCTTTCATTGCCGGTGAATGATATGCCAAATATTTTCAGTAACAATTTTTCCTTGTAGAAATATTTTTTTAATGTAACCTTCGAGGAACTCATTTTATCTTGAGTGTGTAAAAGCAACTGCCACAGTTATCGAGTTGCTTTTAATATCAGTAATAGCTTATACAGAAATACTTCAAAAAATTGCGCAGAAGTTAACATAATTGTAATTCATTAATTATTTGTCGAACCATATAGTTTTGAAGTTCTTTTTAATAAGATTGTATAATTATTAGGTTACAAAATTATATGTTGGGGAGATCGTAGTAGTACTGTTATAATTTTTATTACATTTTAAACATGCGAAGACAAAGTTATAAAAAGTATAGATATAAAAAATATAGTATTACAAAAATATTTCTAAGGCCCACGGAGTTAATTTTAAAACTTAATTCAAACGGATTGTAACTAAGATTATTCTGTTTAAATTACTGGCCAACTACCAATGACTTACTGTGTTAATTCTAAATGTTTTCAAAAATATTCGAAAGTTTGAATAGACTGCCATATTTGTTTGGCACTTCTTCATCTTCAGTAACTAATCTGTCTTAAGTTGAAATGTTTTAGGAATACGGCATCAACATTATAACCATCACTAATTCGATCAAATCAAAAAATTATTTAATACAACTTCACTTTTTGTTAAAATATAGGAGTACTATACAGGGTGTAAATTAATGTCATGCAGATATTTCAGGGGGTGATAGTACTCGGCAAAATAAGAAAAAAATATTAATATACACATAATCAAAAACGCGCCATTTTCGATATACAGGGTTGCGAAGTTTCCAATTTTTTTTTCGTATTTTGCGTTTTTCTCCCGTATGTTTTGAGATAATTATTTGAAATTTAGTATAGCTACTGTCTTTTCGAATCTCTACAATAGAATGTCAAAATCATCAGTTGCAGTATACAGGGTGTTACATTTCTTTGGGTTACCGACCATTTTACCTTCCGGAACTTTTTTTTGGAGCACCCTGTATAAATTTTTATATCTTACTTGAATTCCTTGTTCTTTTCTCCAGCTTTTTGTTTTTTTCATTATTCCCGTATCTGTCACCGTTTTTGAGTTATTTGAAAGAATAGCGATCAATACACACCAAGTGTAGTCAAAATAATTTTCTCTTTGTTTTTTTTGGTAACACCCTGTATACTGCAACTGATGATTTTGACATTTTATTGCAGAGATTCTAAAAGCTAGTAGCTATACCAAATTTCAAATAATTATCTCAAAACGCAAAATATAAAAAAAAAATTGAAACTTCGCCACCCTGTATATCGAAAATGGCGCGTTTTTGATCATGTGTATATTAACATTCTTTTCTTATTTTGCTGAGTTCCATCACCCCCTGAAATATCTGCATGACATTAATTTACACCCTGTATAACTATTTTAAAATCTAAGTGACACCAATTTGAACGATTCAAATTTCTCAGAAACGGTGTCTTGATGTTTTAAGGGCAGTTTACATACTTATCCATAGATTTCACTTCAGCAAAAAATAAATTTTCAGAAATTAATAATAATAAGGCTATGTTTGCCTTCTTTATCTTAAATTTCAGTAAATTACATTCATGGAGGGCAATCTTAAATGAAAGCCATCAACGTTACAAATTCTCAAACCTAGGAAGCTTTGACTTTTGATCTGAAAATTTTTGAAAGATGTCGGGGGCGTATTTAAAAAATAATCGAAAATATGAAATCTCTAGAAAATCTGAAGTCTCTTTTGAAGTTTAAATTTCATTCATAAATTCTCTTCTTAAAATATTTGAAGAAACTGATATATATTTTTATTGAAATCGAACCTACATCGAAACAGAAAATAAAAGCTTAATATTATCTTATATAAAAAGCAATCATGCAGATAAAGAGTAATAACCATTATAACATAAATAATTGATGTGGGACAAAGAACATTCACTAAGTTTTTAACTCGTATTAATTATTCATGATTTAAAAGTTAAAATTATTACTTACGTGTAACTACTCTTATAAACTACAATTTAAGTTTGTTCTTATCTCTGATCTATTAAAATATTAAATAAAGTATTTTAACTGTCTACTCAATTTAATTACCCAACCCAGTGCCCTACTTGTTTGAATATTAAGTATATCTTTATTTTAAAAAGTTCGAACAATGCACAGCTATAGTTACTAAATAGTTAAGGTTATACGGTTATACGAACTCCTGGACAATATAACGAAAACAAAGACCCGTAGTGTTTTTTGAAACAAAACGGTTCTTCGAAAGATGACAAATTACTTGTTTAAAGAAAAGTTAATACCAGAAATATATGCCACGAAATTTGCGGATAATGAAAGTGTGATATAGGTATGCATAAATATAAAATTTAGTTTTATATTTTTTGTATCCTTTTGAACTGTTGAGGAAGTATTTGATGTTAAAATCTACACTTTTATTACGTTGAATGGTAAGTTGCCGTTAGGTATTTCTAAATTGTTTATTTATCTTATTTTATAATTCTTGTGTATCATCGTCCTGTGGTTTAAAAGGCTAATTATTGTTTATTATTATGAATTTCCAGTAAATTTTGAGTGGTAATAAAAGGATTGAAATTTTTGGAATGGCTAACTAAGTGGGAAAACCCAAAAACAGTTACCATTCCATTCCAGTTGCGTTAAAACTTTTAAGACTTGTTTTAAAGACGTCAATAGTTATTTGTATACTAAGGCCGCGAAATTACATTTTAGCGTACCGAGAGAAAAATTGTCGCCGAGGCCGCTTGCGGCCGAGGCAGGACAATCTCGAGGGCGCTAAAGAATTTCACGGACGAAGTATACACAATATTTTTTGTGCAGCTGTAAAAAATACATAATTACAAATTTTTATCATAAATGAATGTAAATAGAGTCGGCTTTCACGTCAGAATGTTTCTATGGAAACAACATAAATAAAACGCGTTTAGCGGCCGTTACTAAGGGTAACGCAATACAGGCCGCGAAATCGGATCTCGCGTCCTGTATTGCGTACGCGAAATGACCACTTCGCGTCCGGCTGCACAAAAAAGAATTAATCCAATATCTCCAAACAGAGAAGCATGTAACAAAAAACAGTGGCAGTAAACGGCATCAGATATTGATTTCTGCGCTACCCAAACTCTGGGTCTAAACATCTTCTTCTTCTTTCCTAGCGTTCTATTCTCCATATTTGAATATACGCCTCTTCCATGGATTTCCACGCTGGGTCCATTTGAATCCTGCCGTAATTGTCAGGATCTAATCGGCGGCCTCCCTACGGGGCATTTGTACATGTAAGGATTCCAGTGAAACATACGTTTACCTATTTCAGCGGTCAGATACTTCACTTGATACATGTCGTGCATATTTCCACTTTAGGCTTGCTGGTTTTGAACAAGGTCTACTATTTTAGTTTTTTCCTAATTCGTTTGTTAGTTCTTCTGTCTCTTAATGAAAGTCCCAACAAGGCTCTTTCCATTGCGTGTTATGTCACTCTAAGTTTTTGCATGTTACCTAATGTCATTGTCCAGTTTTCAGAGCCATAACTCATGGCCGGAAGTATACATGTATTCAATACTTTGCTTCTTAATCTTAACGCCAAATTTTGTAGTTGCCAAAGTAAATATCAATTTTCCCAATGATGCTCATGATTGTTTAATTCTTCTCTTTATTTTTGCCTTTTAATTTTCTCTCTCAAATATAAAAGATTGACCTAAATGTATACAGGGTGTCTCAGACATGACTCCCCAGGCCTATAACTTTGTTATTTTTAAAAATAACTATAATAAACTATATATATTCGTAAATGGGAGCAAATTCTCTATAAGATGGAGAAAGAAAATGTTCGAAATTCTGTACTCATATTATGGCAGCGATATTCAACTTTTTTTTTCAAATTGCACACTATGCTTTTTTTCAGTCATTCTGATAGTACTCTTTATTATCTTTATAACCATTGTTACACTAGAGCAAGGTGTAAAATAATTTGAGCTATCTGGAGGTGATAACTTTCTAAACAATCCCGCTACTCGGTTGCGAGGGCGTGAGGTTCCTAAATAAATAGTGCTCACTAAATAATTGTTAAATGGTGTTAAGGGTGGGCGCCAGATCCTTAATTCGTAGACTTTCTTCAGTCGGATCCCCTGAAGAATTATCCTCCACGATGAACTAAATCTTAAATAAAACACAATGACTAGTAGTTGACGATATAGGATATATATTAGCCTGTAATATTTTATTGGATATATACAAATAATTGAAAATGATTAGTTATAATTAATTCCTTCCAATAAGAAAATTTTTGGTTACTCGAGATTCGTGAGCCGCTAATGGATCTTTAAGAATTACTAACAACTGTGTGCGTTAATTGAATCGCCTGTCCTAACAGGGGTCGCAAGTGGTAATATTGAATTAGGATAATAAAATGCGCATGCGTAGAAATGAGCTCAGTTCAACGATTACGCGGTCTTCAACAGTAGTTGATAACAAGTCTAAAGTCTTTGCGAAACCAGCTTAGTAATGACTGTTCAATTACGGTTTTATTCCTTAATTAATTGCCGACATTTTTAGACGCGCGAACTCGAATATCCTTTACAATAAAATTCTCTAAATTAACGTAGGCTCGTTAATAATTGAGGCACAACTGTGTTTACAAAATGAACAATTCGTCAAATTGACATTGACGTTTCGAAATTTTACAAGTTTTAAATCTAATAAGGTAAGTTCTCTAATCAATGTTTCTGATTACAAACACTCTAATAATAAACTAAATGCAGTGTTATTTTAAATAATATTCACGATTAACATCCAAAAATCAAAGTTTAAATAATATTCACGATTAACATCCAAAAATCAAAGTTTAAATAATATTCACGATTAACATCCAAAAATCAAATTAGATCTGACCTTCAATCTGCAATCTCCAAACAGCTGGATAATGAGGTCAAACAAGAACTACAGGGCCAAATCTGTTTGAGGACGGGCACAGAGGTAAATCAATCTTCGGACGACGAAACTCGAAAGGGGGTGCATACAAGATGCAGAACCAAAACGTGGTTGCAAGCGTATGAGTTTACAAAGATAAGATGTTAATGCTAATGCCTTCCCGATTTCTTCAGAAGGTTGGTGATGGACAGGACGCAATCCCAAATACATGGAGTGAAAATGGTAAATAAGACTAATCTTACTAATCCTTTAGCTACATCAATGGCTTAAAGGCTCTCTAACTAATTCCATTTTCTTGTCTAGTGCCTCGGATGAATCCAATAAACTTGAAAAACCAAAACTAATTCCAGGGCACTTTTTGTCCACCTTCTCAGTTGAAAAACAGGAAATTAAAAAAAAAAAATTCACAAGTAAACAGGAAGCAGAAAAAAAAATATTACCACGGAAACAAGAAAAAGCCTACTCAAAATTCTGGCTAATAGCGAAAATTCCTGAATAAGCGAAATACAAAATACTAAATTTTACTAAGTGAAAGTCAAGCAAGGAAATTACCTAATCAACGTATGAAACCAAGGAAGAACAATTAATAAAAAAATAATTAATCAACAAAAGAAAATTAACATAAGCTAGACTAAGGGTTAATTTAACTATTAAACTTCAATATAGGTTATGGATGATTTCTACTGTAACACCATGTAAACCAATATGGGTCCTACATGAGAAAATTCTCGAAAAAAATACGATTGTAAGTTGAAGTCTAGGTTTGCCATGGAAACTGATTGTTGTAATTTGTACTCGTCGGCGATGAAAACAATAGCGTATAGCTGTAAAACAATTGCAATTTACGTTGTAAAGAATGAGAGGTGCTCTTTCTGTATTTGTATGTTCTTGTTTAAAATCATAGGAGTATTAGAAATGAATTACTACACTAATTCTGAAAAGCTTGATATGATCCTTATTTATGGTTTATGCGAGAGAAATGCAAGAAGAGCAGCAAGGTTGTATGCAGAAAGGTATCCGCTATTGTTTTTATCGCCGACGAGTACAAATTACAACAATCAGTTGTTTCCACGGCAAACATAGACTTCAACTTTCAATCGTATTTTTTTCGAGAATTTTCTTATGTAAGACCAATATATATTCAATATTGGTCTACATGGTTATAAAGAGAATAAAAAGTACTATCAGAATGACCGAAAATAAGCATAGTGTGCAATTTGAAAAAAAAAAGTTGAATATCGCTGCCATAATATGAGTACAGATTTTCTAACATTTTCTTTCCCCATATTATAGAGATTTTGCTCCCATTTACGAATATATATATAGTTTATTATAGTTTTTTTTTTAAATAACAAAGTTATAGGCCTGGGGAGTCATGTCTGAGATACCCTGTATATTCGCTTACATATTCAATTTCTACGTTGTTTAGGTTAATTTTTCAATTCCCTGGGTTTATTACTTTTGTTTTATTTGCACTCATTTTCAAGCCGCTTTCTTGAGATTCGTTGTGAAGTTCGTTTAACATTTCCTCTAATTTTTCAGGTTTTGAGCTATAACTACCACGTCATCGGCATATCTTAGATTATTAAGCCACTTTCTGTTGATATTGATGCCTTTGATTTCCCATTTAAATTCTTTAAATATGTCTTCTAATGCGAGGGTGACAATTTCGGGTGACGATCTCCCCGTCGCCCACCTTTTTCGTCTTTGTTTCGTTCGCTATGTTTTGTAACAGATCTGAGTATCTGTGATCTATTCTACAGTTTAGGAGTGCTCTTATTATTTCCTGTGTTGACCGAATTAAACGTTTTTTGATAATCCACGAACATCCTAAGCAGACACAAAGTGATATTTAATTTTTCTAGTAATATTTTTAATTTGCGTAAATGATCAGCTATTCTGCATCCTCTTCGAAAGCCCGCTTTTTCAGGATGCTGATATTCGTCTAGCTTTTTCGTCAAGTGGTTAGTGATTATTTTGGTTAGAAATTTTTATAAATGTGATAACAAACTTATGGGTATATGTATAGTTATTTGGCTTTTTGTTATCTCTTATGTAATAATATTACGTTTTAATTATTCCATTTGTTTGAAATTTTTCACATTGTAGGCATTCATTGAAAAGATTTTTGTCATTTCAGTCATCTTCTCTCCCATTTCTTTTATCATATCACTTGCTGTTTTGTCTTCTCCTGTTATTCTATTTGATTTCAGTTTCTTTAAAGCATCATTGACTTTTTCTATTGTAATGTCCGGAAATTGCTTTGATCCCTCATTCATAATATTACGTTGTTGTGTCCTTAAAGTTTCTTCTTTTCAGATTGTGTATAACATTTTAATTATTTGGTTCGAATCCGTTACTGTATACAGGGTTTCTCAAAAAGTCCGGATATTAAAAAAATCAATACGGCGTTGGTTTGTGCTTGTCTAAGGACTAAAAAAAGTGCACACAGATTTGGTCAAATGACATTCTGTACCTGTCAAATTTGACACTTTTTGAAAAAAATCTTCAGAAGTGGCCCTATTTATGATTTTTTCGAAAGATTTCATTTGGAAATGTTCAGAATAGTATTTTACAACCAAAAGAATTGAGATCATCCATGTTTTCCGGATACTTGTAGTGGGTTGGGTAATAAAAGAGCACACAGATTTGGTCAAATGACATTCTGTACCTGTCAAATTTGACACTTTTTGAAAAAATCTTCAGAAGTGGCCCTATTTATGATTTTTGCGAAAGATTTCATTTGGAAATGTTCAGAATAGTATTTTACAACCAAAAGAATTGAGATCATCCATGTTTTCCGGATACTTGTAGTGGGTTGGGTAATAAAAGAATAAAGGTGAACAAACTAAAAGTCTTTCCCACTTGATATATTTAAATTTACAAAGTCAGCAGACCAGGTTTCATCTCATAGAGACATTATCAATGCTAAAAAAATATATCTAAAGATACAAACTTAATAAAAGCTAAAAAAGCAATCTTACCAAAGTAAAAAACAGGTAAAACATAGCAGGAAGGTATCGAGTTCTTCTAAAAAACGACGAAAACGATATTAAAATTGCCTGATCCCGCTATGGAAAGGAGGTCCAGACATCTGGAACCTTCACAAAGCAAACTACGTAAAATTTGAAGGAATTACAAAATGGATACCATACTGATACTGAAAGCAAAAGGTGAAGTCAAAAATAGTACATAAACATAAGAAAACCAACAAAGTTGGATCAAACTAAAGTACTCACTGGGAAAGAAAAACTTTATAATAACTTTTCGATAAAAGGCTCTTCAAAAAGAGTGAAAACTACATAATAGTTAAAACTACAACGACATCAGGAGTGCACTCGGCTGCCAGTTTCTTGTAAATTTTGTGCAATTTATAAGTACTTCAATTCGTTCACGTTCACGTAAACCCGCTATTGCTAATGCCAACAGCAATAAATTGCACAAAATTGAAATATTTATACCCATAAACTTTTTATACGGTTGTAAAGAGAAAAAAATTCTCTATCGAATGGTAGCATAAAATTAATAGGTTCCCATTTAAGAAAATATCGCGCAAAGTCATAACTCAAAAACAATTGAAAAAAAAAAATTTTCGTGTATAATCAATACATAGATAAAAATTTCATAAAAAACTTTTGTATTAAACATTTTTTTTCTAAAATAAATATTAACGACAGAAAATCGGTGTTTCCATACTTTGTACTCACCATGTATAATGTGTTGCCTATAGTCTCATCTCAGACATTTTCGAGCACGCTATACCTACTGCGTAGTTTTTTGTACGGGCGACATCTTGAATTGTTTTAAATAGCTATTGGGGATATACGATACATTATCAAGCAGCTTGTTTTTCTCTTTCACTCAATAGCTTTTTTATTGAAATTTACTCTCTAATACGTAAACATTCATTGTATTAACATAAAACAGCAATATTTAGATACACTTTACGAACCCGGCACTTATTCATGTTCAAAGTTTATGAAGGATAATTAATTTAAAGTATGAATCGTTTTTGTTTGTAATTCCGTCTTTTTTCATTAGTTCGATATGCTACTTTAAATTTTAACCTAAATATGTGAACAACATTTTCTTAAATATAACTGCGACTGTACTAGCTTAACTGTTTGAAATCTTCTAAATGTTCGTACGTATTGTTAGGAACGTGGATAGTCACTTAGTTTCCCCTGAGCACCATGAAAGCTGAGTAAGATGTCCTCAAAATCTAAAATTTAGTTTTTTAAGGATGTTGGATCAAGACATTATAGAAAAGTAATACCCAAACAAATGTCCTCAAACAAATATCAGCAAATTTTCCTGCCGTTATTCTAGTCGGATTTTGACTTCTACGAATAATCAAAGCCAATCCTTTCTGAAACCTCACATCAGTTCCTGAAAATTTAGCTTGGAACGCTGCTCTACCAACTTCCTGACTTTGAAATATAATTTCTTCTCCCCAATAACAAAGAATCCCAACTTGTGAACAACCGGTGGTTATTTCCCCAACGTACCTTAGGGTCTGCGCGACATCGTCTTTAATCTGCAACCATTTACTAAAATACTACATTTTTAAAAATATTGTAATTATTTTGTACCATAGAGGCATGGTATATCAAAAAGCAGAGCATGCCAAGAGTGGCGATAAATATCGTTAATAATAAACCACTGAATACCTCTTCCATATCTTTAGCAAGTTCGAGAATTGCTAAATGGTAGCGAACAACCTCTTTCAGGGATTTGCGTAAATATTTCCAAGGAATAGTTGCACCATCCACTTTACGAAGATTAAAGTCCCATTCGCGATCCTCGGTATCCTACAATTGACAAAATTCGGAACTTTTAACTACGTATACTTTGGATTTCAGTGTTTTTAATAGTTTTAAAACAAGGCTGTATATTATGATTATGCAAATATAATTTACGGTTACATTATTTGATTCTAAAAATAAATAACACTCGACATAGTAGTCTTAGAATCAATCCTTGCCACGGAAATTTTATTATAAGACGTTTTATTTATAAAAATGAAATCTTTTACACTTCTGGGGGATTTAGTTTACCTTAAATTTATGTTTAAAAATTACTTAATGTAAACTAAGCTAAAACAATCGGTTTAATCTTCAACGTCTGCCAATGATTCCAAGGTTTTTAAGCCACCTGTTCCCAGGGACGGATAAGTAATGTAAAGTGGCGCGGGATATTTAGTTAAAAGATGGCCCTTTACCTCATTAATTTAAAAAAAAGCTGTACAGTCATATTTTAATCAATATATGTAGTACAGTGTGTCCCCGGATGGACCTAACTATACTTGTAAACTTCCTTATTTTGCATTTTAGGAAGAACTGTCATTCTTTATAAAAAGTTTTGCTTCATCTAGCAAGTCCTCAGACACTACCAAAATTTCGAAATAACATACAGGGTGGTAAGAAAACGAGACAGCGTGAAATTTGGTTAAGAATAAAGTACCTTTTATTTGAAAGGAACGTATAAGTATTACTGGGAAAAGATGTTTGAAATTTCAATAGAAGCTCATATATCTAATCTGAACGTTGTATCTCAAAGTTGATTTTTTTATCTTTATTAAGATAAATAAGTAAGAGGTATAAATTTTGCCAACGTGGTTATCGCAGTTATCTAATGAAAACAAATGCAACTGAAAATTTACTCAAATGATTGATTTCATGTCAACTAATTGTTAGTCAGTGCTTGAATTATGTTGTATTGTAAAAATTGTGTAATAAATTGTAACCACCCTGTATGTTATTTCGAAATTTTTGTAGTGGCTGGGGACTTGCTAGATAAAGCAAAACTTTTTATGAAGAATGACTGTTCTTCCTAAAATGCAAAATAAGGAAGTTTACAAATATAGTTAGGTCCATCCGGGGACACACTGTATAAGTAACGCAACATTTTAAAACTGACAGAAAGAACAAATAAACACGTATAGGTACTTGCAAATAAGATTGCCTGATATTAACTTGTTAAAAGCAGAAGTTACTCAAAAAATCGTAGAGGATTCAAATATTGTAACTAGAGGGAATAGAAACAGGCAGGGTAATAGCAACTAAACTTCAATTTATTATTTGCCTACGTTTTTTAATTTAATAAAGGGAGTGTTAATTAAATGTTAAAATCAATCGATATTCTTAACTCCAAAACTGTTAAATTTAATGTTATCGCCTAAATTCAAAGCTTCTTGTGGATTATATGTGTTACAAATAAATACTAACTCGTGTTTAATATAATCATTTACCTAATGGGGCTGGTCAGAAAGAATAATATCAATAGATATTACGCTTGACAACGAAGACAAAATAACGGTAATAGGGGTGTACGGACCCAACGATGATGACACAAAAGCAACAAAAGAAAAATTTTTGGGAAGATTTAGGAAAGGCAACAGACAGCAGCAAAGGAGAACTATACATAGCGGGCGATTTTAATGGAAGAGTAGGGAAAAGGAGAAACGGGGCTGAGAAAGTAATAGGCGAACACGGAGAAAGCAGAAGAAATAACAATGGGAAAAGGTTAATAGACTTCTGTACAATATATAACCTAATAGTGACAAATACGTTTTATGAGCACAAAGATATCCACAAATACAATAGACAAAAACGATCGACGGGGGGAAAATCTATAATAGACTACGTGCTAGTAGAGAAGCTCATTAAAAATGCGAGAGTTAAAAGAGGGGCAGAAGTATACAGCGACCACTTCCTAGTAGAAGCAAAAGTCAAAAGACCGAGGACGGACAGAACAGAAGATCGGGAAGAACAAAACGGAAGTCAAGAAAAACATACAAATTGAGAGAAAAAGAAGTGGCAAGAAAGTACGCTCAAATGGTGGATAGATTAATATCATAGGAAATGACAAATACAAAACATATGACAGCTGAACAAACATCGCAGAAGCTTAAAGATATAATCACACAGGCAGCGAGAAAAACATGCGAAACTAGTAAACAAAGGAACGAACAACACAAAAGAACGAGCTGGTGGAACGAAGAAATAAAAACACAGACACAACTAAAGAAAAAACATGTAAAAAAATACTTGGCGAACAGGACAGAAAATAAATACAATAAATACAAACAACAAAAGTGAATAATATGGTATACGAAGCAAAGGAGAAAGCATGGCAAGAATTTTGAAGGAAGATGGAGGAAGATAGTAGACAAAATCAAAAACTATTCTTCCAAGTATTAAAAACACTAAGGCAAGGGAAAGCAAAAAGAGTAACAAGAGTAAAGAATAAACATGGGGACATAACAAAAACGAACTCGGAAACTATGGACAGATGGAAGGAGTACTTTGAAGAAATTCTGGAAGCAGGTCCGGAAGAAGACAGCACACATATGGAAGACGAAGAACAAAACATCAGGGAAGGGCAGTACGAATATGAAGGGAAGATCACTAGAAATGAGGTGAAGAGGCCATAAAAAACATTAGGAACGGGAAAGCCCCGGGCTGCGACAAGGTCACACCAGAAATGGTCAAGGAAATGGGCGAAGAAGGAAAGAAATGGCTGTTGGAAATTTACAGCAAAGCATGGAGCGAAGAAATAATACCGCAAGACTGGGAATTAGGACAAATAGTACCCGTACACAAAAAAGGAGACAACAAACAGTGCGATAACTATAGAGGCATAACATTATTAAGTATCCCACTCAACACTCAAAGTATACGAGCGAATAACAGAATCAAAACTGAGAAGCATAACAGAACATACACTGGAAGAGGCGCAGAGTAGTTTCCGCAAAGGTAGAGGTACGCAAGACCACATATTTACCATCAAAGAAATAATTCCCAAAAGACTACAATATAACAAAAAGACATTTTTAGCATTCCTGGATTTAAAAAAGGCGTTCGATAAAGTGCCAAGAAGAAAAGTAAGGGAAAGCCTAAAGAACAAGGGGGTAAACCCAAAACTGAGAAGAATAATAAAAAGCTTGTATAACAACACTAGAAATAATGTTATAAGCAACAACATCAGCTCCAAGGAATTCATAACGAGGAAAGGGCTGAGACAGGGAGGAGTGATGAGTCCAGCGCTATTCAATCTCTTTATGGATAAAATAATACGGAAATGAAAATTAGAATCCAAAAGAATGCATATAGGATATCGAAACCTACAACCAATATACATATCAAAATGTTCGTTCGCAGATGACCTAGTAATTATAACAGAAAGTGAAGAGGACTTATAGAGAAACCTAATTGTATGGAATAAGATACTGATAGAAAACAAGATGAATTTAAACACGGAGAAAACAAAAATATTGGTGGTAAGCAAAGAAGGACACAGCACAAAGATAAAACTAAACGACAGACTCACAGAACAAACGCAAAAATATAACTATCTGGGAGTGACAATAGATGAACAAGGTAAACAAGAAGTAGATATAACAGAAAGAATAGAGAAAACAAACAAAATATTCCACGCGATGGACAAGTCTTTGATAAGCAACAGGGAAGTGTCACGAAAAACAAAACTGAGCGTGTTTAAAACAATATTCAGATCGATATTGGCATACGGATCTGAATCCTGGGTAATTACGAAAAGGATGAAGAGAAAAGTGGAAGCAGTAGAAATGAAATTCTTGAGGAGAGTCGGAGGAGTAACACTCAGAGATAGGGTAAGAAGTACACAAATCAGAGACGAGCTTGAAATAACCCCAGTGACAGAATTCATAGAAAACCAACAACTGAGCTGGTGGGGACACCTCCAGAGAATGGAAGAAAGCAAGACGGGAAACAAATATGGGAGGCCAAGACCACAGGGAGAAGAAGCAGAGGAAGGCCCCAGGAGACATGGGACAAGATGATAGGGAAGATACTAAAGTCAAAGGGCAAAACATGACAGGAAGCAAAGGTGATAGCTAAAGTGAGAAAAGAGTGGCGAAAGTTTGTGAGGAAAACTAACAGAGTCAGATCGGTAGAACACAAGCGACTATCAGTAAAACCCCATTAGTGTAAGGTAGGAATCCAATTTATTTAGTTTATAGCAATCATTCTGACAAAGTAGTTAGTTAAGTTATGTAAATATTGTATCACCCTACACCAATTGGTAACAGGGATCTTGATTATAATAATAATAATTTACCTAATTAAGTTGCTGATTTTTTTATGTTTGGAGGCTCATTTTAGTAACAGACAGGTGGAAAGGAACACCAACGAATTAGAAGATGCCTCGAAAATCTAAAAAAATTATATAAAAACAAATCCTTGTCGCTATTTAGGCTATTAGAAATGGGAAAGATCGTATAGGGTTGTAAAAAAAGTTAAAAATAGAAGGAAATACTTTTCTTATATTTTTAACTCTTTTTTCGTGTTCCTATTAACCTTGTGTTTTAAAGGGAATAAACATAGAAGAAATGACTCTGTTTCTGTCCACCCCATTGACAAATGAAAAGGAACAACAAGATTTTTTTAAACAAAAATATGAAATTTTAAAACTAAATATATGAACCGTAGGACTTTTGTAGTTTTGGAAAATAATATTTAATTCTTTTTTCTTAAACTTTACCGCTTTTTGCATTACTTCAGGGGGTACGGGCGTCCCTTACATACTACCTTACATACTACATACATGCAACTTATATACTAATACTAAGTGAAACCGACTCGCACGGGCCGCGAGTCGAACCCACAGCCCGAGCAGACCGATTTCACTGTGGCCTCGGCGGGTAAGCGGAGCGACCACTCGCCCACCGAGACCCCCTATTTTACGGTACTTAAATCATTAATTTATTAACAAAAGAAGGTAACCATTTTTTGAAAAAAAATACAACATGAAACCTGTTCTCAAACAATACTAGATTTATGTGTATCAAACGACTTGGTGGAAACAAACGCGAAATTCACACACAGCAATGAATACAAATACAATGTGATTTTTTAAAAATTGCAGCAGGCCGTATTCTGACTTAATACAGACAGTTCTAAGGTTATTAAGACAGAATACGGCCTGCTGCAATTAAGTTTTTAAAAAATCACATTGTATATGAGAGAAGAGCATGGCAGGGGTGAGTACCATTTGTTGGAAAGTAAAATCAAGTGAAGGACCAGTAAAAGAAGTGCAAGTGAAAAGAGAAGAGAAGATAGGCAGCGTCCACTATTTATTATTAATGGAATAAAAAGGAAGAACATCGACCCAAGAAGATGAAAACGTGCCGTAATAGAAGAAAAGGTAAGAAGTGAAAGAAATACAGAAATAAGGAAAGAAACAGGAACAATAAAAAATAAATATAATTGAAGCAGCAAAATAGTTGTGGCACGGAAAGGGCAAGGAACAACATAACAATAAGAAAGACATTGGACACAAGAAATTAAAATGAAAATGGAACAGAAAACGAACCAATTGAAAATATTCCTACAATTAAGATGAACGGAAGAAACCGAGGCAAATAAAGCATCGCAAAAAAGATGAAAGAAGCATACAAAGATAACCAAAATATATTAAATAAAGAAGAAGGGATTATGGAAAGGAGGCAACTATTAGAAGCACAAGGACAACAAAGACGAGAAGGGTACACCACAAAAGGAAACACGAAGAAAAGAAGAGCTAAATAAAAATGAAAGGAAAGATAAAGAAGCAAAGGTAATGAAAGAAGAACGACTGAATTACAGTGAAAATGATAAAATGACAAGGAAAAACGGCGAACGAAGTTTTTAATAGTGTCCTAAAAGAAAATACTCCCCCGAAAGACTGGCAGGTGAGAATAACCGATTTTTAAGAAACGTAGCTCGCATGAGTGCAGCAATTTCTGAAGTATAAAATTACTTAGCATAATAACTAAATCTACGTAACAAAAATCAGAAAAAAAAATAGACAGCAACCTGGAAGACACACAATACGGCTTCAGAGTGACTCGAAGCACACACGACCTGTTATTCGTGTTAAGGCAGATAAATGAAAAAGGCGAACAACCGACGAACAAGTAAGTACACATATGCCATATCGATCTAGAAAAATCATTCGAGAAACTAAAAAGAGAAAACGTGTGAGACTGTCTGCAACGAAAGTGTATTGAGGAACACTTAATAGAAATGGCTAATGTGCTTTATAAGAAGTACATGAACTATGTAAGGATTAGGAATGAAACATACAAAGTCTTCGAAACCCAAGAAGGTTGTATGTTGAGTCCACTCGTCTTCACACTAGCGCTTGATGACATTGAAAAAGGGCGTAAGAAGGAACTAAAATAAATAATATCCTACCCATATGACATATGTCAATCCAAGAACAGAGCAGGACCTCCAACACAATATAAGGGTGTTCAACAGGACACTGAAGAAAAGAAACATGAAAATTCGTTGCACAAAAAGCAAAACACCCATAATAACTAGTCTTAGAACCGAAGAAGGTAAAAGTAGAAAGCACAAGCTTAGAATAAGTGAAGGAATTTAAATATCTAAGGGTCCAAACGAGCGAAAAAACGCGTTCCTGGGGAAAAAAGAAGATACCAAAAGAAAATAAAGTAGAGATCTATAAGAAAGTGACTAAGGATAATGACACACACCAGCAAATCCTGGACAACATTAGACAGGCCGAAAAGTTAACTAAATAATGTAGGAGCAATAGAAATGATATATAGAAGAAAAATAGAAGATAAAGTAAAGAAAGGCCGAGTAAGAAAAGAAAGATTTAGAAACTTACTGAAAGTAAAATAGAATAGATAATACAAGACGGCAACTATGATGGCTAGGAAAGAAACCAGAAGTCCGTAAAGTAAAACAAAATGGAAAAAAGACAAAGCTAAACAAGGCGTGGCAAGAGAAAAGCGGCGGAAAATAGACGAGCGCGGTGGAAAAGTATAAAAGAGCACATGGGAAAAAATTGAAGGAATTATGGGAAAAAGAGCCAGCCACACACGAATTAACCCACTAACTAGATGCATTACACTGAAAGGTAGATAGGCAAACGAATTAAATAAATAATTCTTAAGTAGTTGTATTAGATACAGCAGTCATATACATACATGTGAGGTAGCATGCAATATCTTTCCATGATGATTAATTATTATTATTATTATTTGTTGTTTTGGCCCGGTTGATTTTTCAAAATTATGAAAGGAAACAAAATTTTAATAGTTGACCCGCGGCTCGAATGACTGGCGTCCCACAGGGATCTTCCCGATTTCCCTATGAACCTATTCGCCCCTTTTAAAATACCTTATGCAAGTGCAACGCAACGCTTACACAACTGAAGAAAGGTATGATAAAAACAACAAATAGTAAGGAGCAACAAATACCTTATAAGGGAAAGTAACTACAATAAATGAATGGAGAGTAGATTAACAGTCTTAATAACATTATCGCTATTATGATTTTTAAACTACGCCTACGTACAATCTAAAATGATATATGTAGATCTGTTTCTATAAATAAATGTATAAAATTACGATAGAAAATTCTTACTTTAAGAACTAGTTTATAACTTTTAGTTGTCATTCTTCCAATAGCGTTTTGTAACAGTTTAAATTGATAACTGATATGCGCCGAAACAGTCGCTATTAGTAAATCAGTTGTGGTAAAATGAATTAAAATACACACAACACTCATGTTTTCATACAACCAAGTTATTTCGAAATTTGGACTGTAAGTAGTGTTGAGGATGGTTATAGGTCCGTATGGTAACTCCCATTTATGATAATCGCTTGTCATTAATCTCTCTGTACCGGTATAAATCAATGTACTAAACACAGTAATCGTTCCAAAGGTCCAGTATAACATATTCTGAAAATAAAACCATTAGGAAATGTGCCACAAAAACGTAATTTTTACTGCAACAAAGCAATTTAATTTGTTGGCGTTTCATTATTTATGTTTTCTTTTTAGTAGAATGTGGGGAAATACGTTACTCAAATATTTCTTCGCTCGTCAAATGTATGAAGATTAATAGATTAATGAATATTCCTGGATTTAATAAAAAATATTCTAGATAAAGTTTCAGGAAAATAGGCCCATACAATGTTTCGGGAAAATATTATTAAACACTATCATGTATCCTACACTCATTTATGAAAATCAAATTACAATACCTGCAGAGGTCCTTCGTAAAAGCTATTTAAATGATAGATAAATTAAATAGATTTTAATTTAACTTATTGTATATTGAAGAAGTTCTGTAGATTACCTTAAATATTAATATAAAACTACAATTTCTGTAATTCACAGGTTGTTTCCTTTCATAAAATAGTTTAGTTATGTAAGAAGAATTTTCTTAATTTGGATAATTTTTGGAATAAATTTTTAATGTGTCTTTATGTTATTACTTCTTATATTTTTCCATTAAAAATTGAATTTTGTTTAAAAATCGCATACTTGTATATTAATTTCCTTTTTCTATAACTTTAGACAGAGTTCAAAATAGAACTAAGAAAGAAATTCCAACAACTACAAGGCCTGGAAGAAGAAACGGTGGAAGAACTGGACTAAAATTAAAGACGCATATAACGAAGTAGCAGAAAAGGGTTGAGAAACTCGCGTAGGAAAAATTAGATGTCAGAAAAAACTCGAAAGAACATAGAGGAGGTTCCACAGGAATATACAGAAAAACAAAGTGTCAGAACCAATATATTGAAGTGATATAAACCTTTTGGCAAACTTATATTTATTAATTAAAATACAAATTTAGAGTATACTTTTAGGATGCAAGTTTTAAAAGATTAATTATGTAAATAAGTTAAGATTAATTTAAGTATTTATTGTTATTTGTTGTAAATATTGTTATTTATTGTTATTTAGTGTTAATTATTGTAAATAGTAGTCATAGTTATATTTTATATGCATGTATGTGAAAGAATGAATGTTATAAAACAAATTCAAGGAATGGGAGATTTTGGGGAATAACTAGGGAAGCAAATAAAAATTGAAGAACGATAAACAACAGTTTTTCAAAAACTGAAAACGTGAAAGACGTTTTGAGTTTTGCTCTTGAAAACTACGAATATAATAATAAAATAGCAACGGAAAACGGAAGAATATTTAATAAAGAATAAATACGAGCTGAAAATACATTGAAATTATAGAATTGGATTTAGTAGAGAAAAGTTTAATTGGAAATTTGGTGTAGAAATTATAATAACAAATTGTAACGGGTAATAAATTGGACAGGAAGCAGTATTTGGTGGGATTTTTCAAATTCGGGGATTGATTGTTTTGTGAGTGAGTGTTTTTAGTTTTTAGTTTTTGTATTAATTTTTAGTTAGAAATAAGTTTTGTTGTAATAAAGCTTGCATTTCTAAAAGTTAGTAGAAATTTATTACATTACTGATTTTTCAAAATTCAAAATCGAATCCTTCAACGACCCTGAGATTTCAAAATTTTATTATTAATTCAAAATTTCAAAAATAATAATTAGAGAGTCTGAAAAATTGTATGGAGCTTCTTTTATTGATAAAAAGAAATTAATTAAAAGACTGCTACCATAACAATATACCGGGTGTCAACGAAACCTGGGGCACCTCCATAAGTTTTTTATTTTTTAAGGTATCTAAATGAAATTTGGTATATGTAATATACTCTTTAAATAGCGTTGGCTGACATAGGAAACAAGTTTCTGTCACTTCCGGTTTCGGCGGAATTGACATCAACTTTGATATTTTAAATGGAACACCCTGTATGTTTATACATTTTTGGAATCTCCATTCAATTTTACGTATGGTAGTATCAAGTTTGAAACATTTTGATGACAAAATAACTACTTACAGAAGAGTTTATTTATTAATCTAAGGTGCCATGACCTTCGTAAAATGGAAGTCAGGGTGCTACGCCACTCAAAACAAATTATTTTAGCACTTCAACTGTAACAAGTCTGTCTTTTTTTGTGCATTTCATTTGTTTCACTTGTTTTGAAACCCAGTATCTAGATTTAAATGTCCAAAATATGGTTTTTTTTGAACGGAGAGTGTTATTCCGAATTACATTTTCATATTAATCCCGTGTTATTGGTAGCAATAAAATCCTTGAAAAACGCTCGTTTTTAATATCCTAGTGTCCCACCCTAGTGCCATTTGAAAAAATAGAGTTATTCTCGAAAAAGCATTTTTGCCAACTTTAGGCCATTCTAATACAGCAACTAAAATAGTTAAAGTTCTAAAACAATTTGTCTCGAGTGTTGGGGCATCTTGACTTTCATTTGGCGTTAGGCATGGCACTCTAGATTAATTTCTGCAAAAATTTACTTTGTCATCAAAATGTTTCGAACTTGATACTACCATACGTAAAATTGAATGGAGATTCCAAAAATGTATAAATATACAGGGTGTTCCATTTAAAATAGCAAAGTTGTAGTCAATTCCGGTGAAACCGGAAGTAACAGAAACTTGTTTCCTATGTCAGCAAATGCCATTTAAAGAGTATATTAAACATACCAAATTTCATTTAGATATCTTAAAAAATAAAAAAATTATGAGGGTGCCCCAGGTTTCGTTGACACCCTGTATATTGTTGTGTATTTTAGACATCAAATGTTATAAACAATACTAATTTATTCACGCAATTAACACAAATACAATATACACAAATTTTGACATTTACGATATACAAATTTTACACTTACAAATTACATAAGGTTAAATATTGAGACAATTTTCATATAAAGTCATTTTAGAAGTTTGTTATGATTTATAAATTCAGATAAAAGTACTGTAAAGCCAGTATACACAACAAATATGTCTTAAATTTTAAAAATCATATTAAAGATTGACAAGCAAAGGATACGATTGCGATATCCAAGATTTCCATTCATTTCATGCTACGATGCAAATGTTTCAAGATGTATTAGTTCTTGGTAACATAGGAATTCATTTACCATGCTGAAAATGACAAATAAAGTTAGATCAATTACTTAAAATTAACAATAGTATATTGTGTTATTAGGAGTAAAAGTGTCATTTTGTGTGCCGAGCATGAAGTTTGAACGACGAGCGCTAGCGAGTCGGACTATTCATGCGAGGCACACAAAATCACTTTTACTCCGAATAACACATGTTACTTTTTCTTCAAACACATAAATTAAAAGCAATTCAGCAAGAAAATTTAAAAAAGTCAAAAATGAACGTCATACCAGCTGTTATTGCTACGGGTTGCTTTGTTATAAAAAATAAAAATTACGAGTTGCCATTGGTTCATTTTATGTCACTTTTAGTCCCGGAGTAAAAGTGCCCACTTTTACTCCTAGGAGTAAAAGTGAATGTTTAACTGTGTGTATCCAAGGACACAAAGACGTGTTTTTATGACGTTTGAAGAAAAAATGAGTTATTTCTAAGTACATGTGTACTAGGGTGTCCCTTAATAATGGTCATTTTGATTTTTCGTGCTCTCACACCCTGGAATCATTCAAGATACTAAAAAAATGAGGTGTGCAAAATCCTGGTCCGGTGGAACATGGTTAACCCGTGCCGCCAAGCTGTTCAAATTTCACATTTAAATAACATTGAATTTGAATTTTTTTTTCAATTTCACTTCATGATTAACGTTTTTTTCTCCATTCAACATATTCATTACAGATCATTACGTGGTAATATGGTCGGAGGCCGATTTTAGTTATTTTAAACTTTAAAAATACCCCACACTGGCGTACACGGTAGCATTCTAGCATAGTTCCGAATGCTACCGTGCACGCCAGTGTGACGTAATTTTCACGTTCAAAATAACTAACATCGGCCTCTGACTATATTACCATATAATGATCTGTAATTAATATGTTGGATCGAGAAAAAAACTTTCATCATGAAGTGAAATTGAAAAAATATTCAAATTCAATGTTATTTAAATGTGAAATTTGAACAGCTTGGCGGCACGGGTTAACCATGTTCCACCGGACCAGCATTTTGCACACCTCATTTTTTTAGTATCTTGAATGATTCCAGGGGGTGAGAGCACGAAAAATCAAAATGACCATTATTAAAGGACACCCTAATGTGTACTAAGGTATTTTTAATAGTGTTTTTTTACTAATTTGAAAAATTCAAACGGGAAATAAAACATGATAATAAGTTGTAAAAGCACATAAAGCTAAAGAATATTAATATTTCAAAGACAAAAAGTGACTATTATAAAAGTAATTATAATATAAAAGTTTGGCAAATGTCAAAAGTTTTGGACACGAATTACAACCAAATTAGGCAAATTTATGAATTTTAACAAGAATGAAAATATTTTTATTATTTTGTATATAGTAAGTTAGTATTGTTTTCGTTTTAATTAGGAATAATTTTGAAAATTGGTTAATTTGAAGTTAAGTCAAGCATTCTGGGAAATCTCAATTTCATAAATATTAAAATTTTAATTAAGTTAATTAATAAAATATTGTACAGGGTGGTCCAAATTGGACACTTTTGATAGGAAACACCAATTTCTAGAGGAGCTAGAAAAAAACTAACCTACATGTTACGAGCTCGATTTTTGTGAGAAAGTGAATGCCGAAAACCGCACATCGATATCTTGAACTGTTTAGAAGATATAGGGTGCTTTTCAATTTTGTGCATTTTTGACCCACCCCCGTAACTTATTTATTAATGAATATTTTTTGTTTCTGTAAAAACATTCTTAAGGCACTTTTTTTAAAGGAATCCAATGGTGTCCCAAGTTTTTTTGTAAAAAGAATGGTTTTGAAGCTATGACATAAACTTGTATTTTTTCTTATTGCTGTTTCTAAAATAGTATAAGATGAATTTTGTTAATCTGGAGTGCCATGTTGAACAATAAAACGAAATAAACTTACAGCTGTTATAAAATAAATGTTTAAAAAGGAAAGTAGCAAGTATTTTATATATTTAGAAAAAGAATATGCAAAAATATACAGGGTGAATGAGACCACCCGTATCAGTATTTTTTTTAAAGAACGGTGAGTCGTAGAGAGTTGGGATAAAAAAATGTATTATAAAAGTCATACTAAAGAATCGAATGGTGATATTATTATTTCTCGAAAAAGTCAGCATCACGAGTAGTCTTGTCCAAAATGTTCAGAACTCCAAAATTTTAAATGGCACCATAAGTCGAAAAACGTATTGTTGAAAAGATCGTTAAAAAAGAAGAAAGTTTTGTAGGAAAAATTATTTTACTACTACCACCCCTTTTAAGTAATATTCGATTAAAGTTATTAAATTTGAAATTCGTTGTTAACAAACAAAATTGAAAAGTCGGCTTTTAAAATCTAGTTACCGAAGTAAACAATGTTACAAGTGTTCAAAATGTCTTCCATTTACTTCTAAACACTGTTGAGCTCTTCTAGTTACACTATCAGTGGCTCTAAGTATTTCTTCATTACTTAATGATAGGCAAGCATTCCGAATTTTCAGCTTCATATCATCTCTCACTGTTGGTTTTTCTTTATAAACAATATCCTTGATCCGACCCCAAAGGAAAAAATCTAGAGGCGTACAATCTGGTGATCTTGGCGGCCACACCACTGTACTTCCTCTGCCAATCCATCTATTAGGAAATAGTTGATATACCGTGTTCCTGGCAACTGAGAAAAAATGAGCTGGTCAGCCGCCTTGCTGAAACCACATTCTTGCTCGCATTAAAAGAGGGACATTTTCCAGTAAGTCGATCAAGTCGTTACCTAAAAACTCGGCATATCGTATTCCATTCAGAGTTCCTTCGAAAAAATAAGGGCCTATGATAGATCCACCAAGAATACCACACCACGTATTAACACTTCAAAGGTGTTGATTGTCAATAGTTTGTAGCCAGTGAGGATTTGTTTTCGAACAGTAATGCGGATTGTGAATATTGACTTCTCCAGTGCTTTTAAAACTAGCTTCGTCAGTCCATAAAACTCTCCTAGGAAAGTGGGGACTTTTATTTAGTAACCAATTACAAAAAATGACTCGACCTTGAAAATCATTCTCACTTAATTCTTGGTGCATGTGCATGTGGTATGGATGGAATTTGTGATCCTTCAAAATTCTGCATACGGAGTATTGGCTAATTCCAGAATCCCTTGCAAGTCCTCTCGTTGAAATATGCGGATCAACAATAGGCTAAAGAACTGAATTTTATAAATTAAGTGAAATCGTTTTTACATGTAGTTGAGGGGTCACTTATAAGCTACATAATATTTAAAATAATAAAAAAAAAATTTATCCCCGAAAAAAAAATAGAAAATTATCTCAGCAATTTTGAATTACCGCCGGAAAATCGAAAACGGCATGTGACGTACCGCGCCGCACGGATCGGTGTTGCCTGGTAATATGCATAAAATAGACTCTGCAGTGTCAAAGTGACTGGAAAAAATTTAAGGTTAGTATCATGTACCTATTCATTAGGTATAGATAGAAATATTTTGCCTGGTGTAGAAGTAGTACTTGTTAATTTTCACAGGCGAAGGAGGTAAATAAACACGTTAAATATCGCGCGTCGCGCTACAACGTTCGCGTATGTTTTGCTGATAGCTGACAGCTGACTATTATTGGTTATCTATGCAGCTGACGCGTTCGGCTACATACGTCACAGCAATACGTGCTCGTTTTGGCGGGAAAATTTTTCATTTGAAATTCCGACCCTTTTTTAAGCTTCTTAATTATTAAAAAAAAAATTTTTTGTCTTGGGTCTTTTTAATACGGCATAAACATTAAAAAACATTAATTTAAAAAAAATAATTCTGTTGCCCATTACTGAGCGAGAATATCAGGTTCCTTGTCATTACGTACATGTCTTGTAATTCTATTTCCGCGATTGTACGTTAGTTGCACCTGCCCTGTGGTACAAATACGTGCTGCCAATCTCCGAAAAACATTAAAGGATTGATGGTCACGCTGAGGATATCTTTCAGCATACATTCTTTCAGCCGCTCTGTAATTTTGTCTGCATTCTCCCAAAACCATTAACATGTCGAAAGCTTCTAAATTTGAAAAAGGCATAATTTCACTAATTTAAGTTAATTCACTTTCTAACGAAATTCACTTTTAACTTTAATCTGTCCACAAACAGATATCACTAACCATCAACAAATTATCAATTTAAACAATGGGTGATTTGATGATAGATTAATACAACAAATGAAATTATTGACATTAAAACGTGTGTGTAACATTGTTTACTTCGGTAACTAGATTTTAAAAGCCGACTTTTCAATTTTGTTTGTTAACAACGAATTTCAAATTTAATAACTTTAATCGAATATTACTTAAAAGGGGTGGTAGTAGTAAAATAATTTTTCCTACAAAACTTTCTTCTTTTTTAACGATCTTTTCAACAATACGTTTTTCGACTTATGGTGCCATTTAAAATTTTGGAGTTCTGAACATTGTGGACAAGACTACTCGTGATGCTGACTTTTTCGAGAAATAATAATATCACCATTCGATTCTTTAGTATGACTTTTATAATAATTTTTTTTATCCCAACTCTCTACGACTCACCATTCTTTAAAAAAAATACTGATACGGGTGGTCTCATTCACCCTGTATAGGGTAGTCCATAAGAAAAAATACAAGTTTATGTCATATCTTCAAAACCATTCTTTTTACGAAAAAACTTTGGACACCATTGGATTCCTTTAAAAAAAGTGCCTTAAGAATGTTTTTACAGAAACAAAAAATATTCATAAATAAATAAGTTACGGGGGTGGGTCAAAAATGCACAAAATTGAAAACCACCCTATATCTCCTAAACAGTTCAAGATATCGATGTGCGGTTTTCGGCATTCACTTTCTCACAAAAATCGAGCTCGTAACATGTAGGTTAGTTTTTTTCTAGCTCCTCTAGAAATTGGTGTTTCCTATCAAAAGTGTCCAATTTGGACCACCTTGTACAGTAAATTAGTTTTAAGTAAATTGATTATTTGTTATTTATTTGTTTATGTTAGATTTAAGTTATCTATAAAATTTTAATAATTTTGTTGATATTAAACTTGAGTCAAAAGTTGAAAAAATACTCGATTCCCATTGGTTGACTTTAAAACAAGATGCAGTTAGTTGCCTTTAAGTTTTCAAAGCAGGAGGACGTATAATTTGTCGTTCCAGAAATATTGATTTTTATAAATGACGTCACGGCACTCATTTTTTTTTTCTTGAATAAAAATTGAAGATCAACGATAAAAGTAAAAAACGTAAATAAAGTGATGTGTTAAAAGTTTGTAAAATAATGTGAAACTGATAAAAAGCATCGATATTTAAAGTGAATTAATGGAATTAAAATAATAATAAATGTTAATTTAATTAAATAAAGTTCTTCGATAATTTAAATGTTTTAAAATAAATTAATGGGTATAAAAGTTTAATACTTACGTTTTTATGAACTTTGACTGAATTTAAACAGAGTTTGTTTAACCCATTGTTATATGTGAACAATATTTTTCTTCGTAAATAAAATGTCTTAAATGATTGTAAATTGAAATAAATTGTTTTAATTACGACGACGAGTTTTGAGGTTATAGTTTTAACTCACACAATAAACCTAAAAGAAACAATTTAAGTGAATTAAATAAAAATCAAAGCAGAGTAATTAAGAGAGAGAATAAAGTGATTAAGAGTGAAAATAATTAATAAATAAAAAGAGACTTACCTATGGAAAATCAGTTAATTTAATAACTGTAGCAACGTGAACCAGCTGATAGCAGAGCACAAGGTCAACTACGTTGGAACCCTTCTATGCGATGTTGCCTATATCGAATTTATACAAGAACAAGCCCGGATATTGTTGAGAAGAAGCAAGATAAGTGTTGTTTTGTTTAGATTAATTTAATTTGAAATTAATTTTGAATTTTAAAGTTAATATTTTTTCATTATTGAATTTTAATGTAGTGTTGTAAAAGTTCTAAATTTAAAATTATTTGTTTTTTTTCTTTCTTCCATATCAAAACGTTTTCAATCTTTAAAATGCAGTTTTTCAAAACAATATCAACTGCTAGAACTCACATAAATAATTATTGAATTTATTTTGATTTTGAATTAATGTTCAGGTACTTTGATTTACTGTTGTTTGGTGTGTATATTTATTTTGCAGGGATTATTTCAAATAGTGAATTGTCCGGATATTTCATTTTATGTACGCACACACACACACACACACATAATTCAAAAACACTTATACATTTAATTTACAGAACATTTACTTGTCGAAATAAATTCAAAATTTTGTTAGATGTAATTATTGTAATTACATAAAAAAAAATATATATATATAGGTATTGTAGTGTAATCGAGGTGATAACATACAATTTTATTATTAAATCTATTCTGAATTCAATTTGTAATGCCATACATTGGGCTCGCCAAAATATGTTGTGTACCTTGAATCTGTGTGATGTGTATGTGTCGTGTGTACATGAAATTAGATATCAATGAAAAAAATCAATATCCAAAATTCTTCCTGTAATGTAAAACCAACAACAAACATACAAAATTCAAAATATATAGAATTATGAACTTAAAATGAATTTAACGAAAAGTTTAACGTAGGTTCTAGCTGTAGTTATAAGATTCCAAAATTTGTAAATATTAAAAATTGATAATTTAATTTTGAATAATTCAATAATAAACAACTTTAAAATCAAACTTTCACAATTAAAACTCATGTAATAACAATTAAAATACTACTTTATAACATTTAAGATTCAAATTAACTTTCAAAATTTACGTTATAATAATCAAAATAATTTTATTTAAAACACACAAAAATCATTTAAACAACTTATCTTATAACTTCTGTAAATCCGGGTTTGTCTTGGTGAAATCCAAAGTTCGGCACTGCTGCATCGATGAATGATTCAACCGGCAACCTCGTAAAACCAACTCAGCTGTTCGACAAATACACTTTATAAACTAAAGTTTATTTAATTTCAAAGTAAGTCTCTGCACTTTATTGTCTTTTATTTATAACTTTAATCACTGTTTGTCTTATTTGCTGTTAATTAATACACTTTATTTCTTTTTCAGGTTCTTTGTTGAAGTAAGGTTTATAACCTTAAAACACGTTGTAAATTAAACGAAGCTTTAATTTTCAAACAATTAAAATAAATTTATTTACGAAGAATAAATCACATTATTAATTAAATAAACCATTTGGTTTGTTTATCGAAGATTACATGAATAGTGAGTATTATAATTTTATTTATTAACACTTTTCAAATTTTATTAGAACTTATTTATAAATTAATAATTATCATTTGTATTATTATTATTTAATTTCACGTTATTTTTATTGGTTCAACTTTTTAATTTAAACATAATAATTTTATATTTCCATTTTAATCACTTATAAAACACGTGATTTTCACTTCACAACTTTGTTACTAACTGATGTTCAAATGTTACTTTCTAGAACAAAACAAACGAGTGCTCTGACGTCATTTTTCTTATTAAAATTAAATTCGGGAGCGATAGAAAAACACGTCTTACCCCTAGAACGAATTTGAAGGCACTGTTAATTGTTTCTTTTTGTTGAACCAATAAAATTGAAGCATCCTCATACCTCTCGATTCAAATTTACACTTAAATTAACTAACAACTTTTTAATTACTAATCTAAATCAACTATTAATTTTACGAAAAATCCTTAAATTACCTATTCCTATTTTACATTATAAATTTTAACTTAGAAATATTTTATTTAAAAATCATTTTATGAACACGAACTTGTCTGGTGTCTGATTCATTCCTATCCAAAGTAACTAATTTTCAAAATTTTCATAAAATTAATTAAAAACTATGCAGCTATACTAAACATCGAAAAATAATTAGATTTTTATTCTTGTAAAAATCTTCTAAACTGTCTCTTTTAGCTGGAAATTGCATTTTAAATCTGACGTTTATCAACAATTAAATTTTTATTGATAATTTTAATAATAAATGCTTTTAGCTTTTAATTTAACGATAAAATTAAGCCTCATATGCTTTTACACGTCCTAGTTATATTTAATACCTTGTCTTAAATATCTTAATTAAAGAAATTTACAAATTTTAATTCTTTAAGTACATCTGTACTACTCAAAACTGGTTTATTTTACATAAATAAGTTATGAATTCAACTTTGTTTATTATTTCTAGCACGGCAAACTGATTTATGTGTTCCCAAGAACTACTTCATCTATAAAAATCAGCATCATACTGTGAATTGAAAGTAAAATCTGACATCGGAATATGTGTCCTGTAATCGTCAATCTTTAACATTGTTTTTATGACCTATTTGTTGTTAATATTTACTTTAGAGTACTTTTATCTGTATAAATAATTTATAAACAATTAATAAAATGAATTTATATCAAAAAATCAACTTGATATTTATCCTCATGTACTTTGTGTGTAATTTATGTATATCAGAGCTGTCAAAAATTTGTATTAACTGTTTGTGTGTTAAATGCATGAATAAAATAATGTTGTCTGTGATGTTTTGTATTCAAAATACACAACAATATATATATAATTGGGTTAATTATGTACAACATAATGAACATTATACAGTAATTATACAACTAAATGTTGCATGGCCACTCCCAATCTCCATGCCTCGCGATTGTACGCTATATCTTGATCTAGGTCTCTTTCTCTCGACATTTTCCTTATCCCTTCATTCCAGGATCTTCGCGGCCGACCTTTTTGTCTTCTACCTGGTGGTGTCCATGAAAACAGTCGCTTTGGCCATCTCCCTTCGTCCATACATAATAAGTGTCCAAACCATTTTAAGCCCTTCATTTCAATTCCGTCTATAATAGTCTCCTTTGCTCTCATCCTATTTCTTATTTCTACAGTTCTAATTCGTTCTAGTCGCGATATTCTAGCACTTCGTCAGAGGTAATCCATTTCAACTGCTAGTAACCTATTTTTTTCATCTTCCCTTAGTATCGACACTTCGCATGCATAACAGAGTACTGCCTCCACCATAGTTCTGCCTATCTGTTTCTTGTTCGCAGTACTGATATTTTTATCCCACCATAGTGAGTTTAGAGCACCGATGACTTTTCTCGAGTTTTGAATTCTCTGTTTAATTTCTAGTTTTCCTAAACCATCTTTGTCTATCATACATCCTAAATATTTAAAAGTATCCACCTGTTTCACGACAGTTTCGTCATTTAACAAGACCCCAAATTTGGCTTCTGAATTTACTACCAGATATTCGGTTTTGTGTAAACTAATTTGTAGACCCCACTTTTCATATTCGTCATACAGTCTCTTCAGCATGAACTCTAAGTCGTATGGATCTTGTGCTAGCACAACCTGATCGTCCACAAAATTAAGAGTAAATAAGTACTGGTCATTGGATTGGTATACCCATTCCTCCACACCTGCGTTTCCAATTTCTCAAGGCTACTTCGATGTAAATATTGAACAGTAGTGGGGATAGGCTACAGCCTTGTCGGAGTCCCTTAGATGAAATAATTGCCTGTGAGAGTTGATGATTTTGCTTAGCAAATGATATGTTGTCATCGTATAGTACCTGTATGATATTTAGCAAATAAGTATTTGTTCCTATGATTTCTAGTGCGTCCCATAATTTGTTCTTGGGTACATTATCATAGGCTTTTTGCAAGTCGATAAATGCTATATGAACTTTATTGTGCTTTGCAATTTTCTTTTCTAAAAGCTGCTGGATTGTAAAAAGATTATTCACAGAAGAACGACCAGGAGTGAATCCACTCTGATCTTCGCCTATAGCATGCCCCACTTCATCTCTAAGACGTTTCTGTAGTATCTTAGTAAATAATTTACTTAGAGTACTATTTTTATGCTGATACGTCTATAGTTATTTAGGTCTCTTTTGACTGCCTTTTTAAGGATAGAGACTACATAAGATATTTTCCATTCTGTTGGGATTAATCGTTGTTGCAAGCAATTATTCATTAGTGCTCTTATTCTTTCTGCTAACATATGTCCTCCACATTTAACTAGTTCCGCCGCGATGTTTCCTAGACCAGCAGATCTACCATTTTTCATTTCAGCAATACTCTTCGTTATCTCTTCTGTTGTAATCATTTGCATTTCTTCCGTCACTTCCACTTTTTGTCTATTCTCCATAAATTCTACTCTCTTCTCTATTAACAGTGACTCATAATGTATTTTCCATTCATCTATACTTAGGAAAGAATAAGGGCCATTGCTGTTGTTAGTTTTCATACTTTTTACAGATCTCCACACTTCAGACGATTGTGCTCCCCCTATTTATGTAGCTATTAATTTGGTTATATTTCATTTCCCAAAATTGATTTATTTCCTTTTTTATTGAGTTGCGAAGTTCTCTATTTTTCTTTTTATAATCTTCTTTCTTGTCATCAGTTTTATTAGCTAGATAATTTTTGTAAGATTTATTCTTTTCTCTAATCATTTCTTCAATTTCTTCCGTAAGCCAAGGGGCTTTAGTTTTCCTTTGTTTTGACTTCATTTCACCCAATGCTTCTGAAGCTATCTTATGTATTGTTGAGGCGATGGTTATATGTTTTGTACAATTGCTTTATACTTTCTTGTTGTAGCAGATACAATTTAGATCCTGTATCAACAGGTTTTGTTATGTCATCTTCATTTCGGCGAGAATAATTATCTGGTCAATACATGATCTGTGGCTACGAAAGCCTGCTTGTTCCTTACCAAGTTATTGTTCCATTCCTACTTTTATTCTGTTTAATATGACTCGAGTAAATATTTCCCTGGAATCGAGAATGTGATACCTCTCCAGTTTTTACAATTGCTAGTATCCGTCTTCTTAGGAATTTTTATCATTTGACCTTTCTTCCAATCCTCAAGTATTGTGGTGCTTTGCCATATTTTCATGAATAATATGTAGGTGCAATAAATCTACTGCTTGTGATATGTCTTTCTTCAGGGTTCCCGGTCGAATCGCGTCTATAACAACCGCTTTGTCGCTTTTTTAGCCATTAATTGGTTGTCTGATCTCTACTCTTGTAGTTGGTCCTATTTTTATTCTTTCGTCTGTTTGCGTATCCGGATTTTCATCTACTCCCTTCTCCTCTATTGCTTCTTTCCTGTGACTTAACACTTCTGAAAAGTATTACCTCCATCTTGCTATTTGTTCGTTTTTGTTGGTCAGTAGTACTTCTTCTGTTTTAGATTTTATTATTTTTATAAAGATGTAATAGAGTGCGCTCTGTATCAGAAAGGACAATATATGTATGTATACTCTCATCCATTAGAAAGTTGTTATTCACTGATCCATCTACTTTGGCTGCGTTCCGGTTTTTGCATTTGTATTGGTTCTGAGTAGAAAATCTGAATGCATATATTCAGGTTTGGTTAGGAGTAGAAAAATCAAAAAAAGCTCAGGCCGGTGTATCTCTACTCATTAATAATGAGACAATGAAGAAATACATAAAGGACTACAACTGCGTATCCGAAATTTTTTGCCATCTTAAGTATATGCTGAAAATTTGCCTTTAAATTAATTGATCTCTAGATATGTTTTTAACTTTTAGTTTGCTTTGTGATGATCCATATTTGGGCATCATACTCGTATTTTATTAAGGTAAGATGAATTAATTACAAAGTCTTTAAAGATTGGAATATTTTCGTTTTTGAACGTTTTAATTTACCAAAGGCCACCCCGCTTTATTCTTTTCCTCCTACTAACTTCATTTTGTTGGTTCATTTTCACTTAAAGTATCAGGCGTCAAGATACCTAGGTATAATGATGAACATTTTCAATGTCGCTATTAGTTATTTTTATATACCGGGTGTCAACGAAACCTGGGGCACCCCCATAATTTTTTTATTTCTTAAAATATCAAAATGAAATTTGGTATATGTAATATACTCTTTAAATGGCATTTGTTGACATAGAAAACAAATTTTTGTCACTTCCGGTTTGGCCGGAATTGACATTAACTTTGTTATTTTAAATGGAACACCCTGTATATTTATATATTTATGGAATTTCCATTTCATTCTACGTATACTATATTGAATTTGAAGCATTTTGATGACAAAGTAAATACTTGCAAAAGAGTTTATTTATTAATATAGCACGCCATGACCTGCGTAAAATAGAAGTCAGGGTGTTACGACACTCAAAACAAATTATTTTAGCACTTCAACTGTAGCAAGTCTGTCACTTTTTTGTGCATTTCATTTGCTTCACTTGTTTTGAAACCCAGTGTCTAGATTTAAATGTCAAAAATACGTTTTCTTTTGAACGAAGTGTGTTATTCCGAATTAAATTTTCATATTAATCCCGCGTTATTGGTATCAATAAAATACTTGAAAAATGCTCGTTTTTAATATCCTAGTGTCCCACCCTATTGCCATTTGAAAAAATAGAGTTATTCTAGAAAAAGCATTTTTGTCAACTTTAGGTCATTCTAACACAGCAACTAAAATAGTTAAAGTTCTAAAGCAATTTGTCTCGAGTGTTGGGGCACCTTGACTTTCATTTTGCGTAAGTCATGGAACTCTAGATTAATTTCTGTAAAAATTTACTTTGGCATCAAAATGTTTCAAACTTGCTACTAAAGTGACAGAAACTTGGTTCCTATGTCAGCAAATGCCATTTAAAGAGCATATTACACATACCAAATTTCATTTTAATATCTTAAAAAATAAAAAAATTATGGGGGTGCCCCAGGTTTCGTTGACACCCGGTATATACTTTGGCTTGACATAACTTTATATGGAAGCCAATTCTAGCAGATCCGATGTTTAGGTTTGTTAGCATAATTTGTAGTTTTTTAAGTAACTGCGACCTAACAATCGTATCGTCTGGTTAAATCCTTTTCCACTAATTATTATGCCTTGATCTTAGGTCAATGTAGAGACCAATCTTCCAAAGCAACATTGAAGAGTCCGAGTTAAGGTATTATTTTGTCTTACACCTCTTCTAATGATTATCTGCTTTATATAATCAGGAAGTTTTGTAGTGGGTGGAGTTTTTAACTATACAGTCTATGATCAAATTATATTAGTCCACCTCGTGCCACTCTCCGTGCTATATCTCGAGAACGGTTGATCATACGACAAAATGCATGAAATAAAAATTGTAGATAAAATTATGATCTACAAGTTTTATAATAACCTTAAATGACATATGACGCATAGAAAACGATGTAATTGCGAAAAATCGATTTTCGTGACCTTCGACCTTTAATATCTTGTGACGCAGATACGAGGGAATTGATCACGGAGAGCTTTTGTGCCGGATGATGATGTGATGTAAAACCCAAGGTCTGGTTCCGTTATGTAGATGACACGTTTATTATCTGGCCCCATGGAAGACATAACCTTTTGCTTCCTTCCTAGAACATCTTAATAGTCAGCACCCTGATATTAAGTTCACAATGGAAATAGAATCGAATGGTTCTCTCCCATTTCTCGACGTCCTGGTTACCCGTAAACCCAGTGGTCATCTTGCACACTCTGTTTATCGGAAACCCACACACACGGATAGGTATCTTCACGCCAACTCACATCATCATCCGGCACAAAAGCTCTCCGTGATCAATTCCCTCGTTCATCGTGCTATCACAGTGTCCCAACCCTACAGTCTCATCAAGAATGGGTATAACAAAAGGGATGTTAGAAAGGTCGTCCAAAAACTACTACACCCCGCAAACCCTAAAAATTCTCAAAATACCTGTACACCCCAGGCTACAGCTTTCTTATCCTACATTCGCCAAGTTACGGATCGCATAGGTAGGATTCTCAAAAAACATAACATCAAAACCATCTTCAAACCCCCTCCAAAAGTGTCACAGATACGCCCTTCAGTAAAAGATAAGCCTCAACCCCTGTCATCAAGAGGCATCTATAGCATCCCCTGTTCTTGTGGTTTAGTGTACATTGGAGAGACTGGTCGCTCAGTGCGCACACGTATCTGTGAACACAAACGTTGCTTGAAAGCAGGTCTTTTTTCACATTCAGCCGTTGCTGAACATCATGACGACACTGGTTATAAAATATTGTTTAAAAAATCTTCGATCATTGCCAATGCCCCTTATTTTTTCAACAGGAAAATCCGTGAGGCCATTTAAATCATCAAGAGCCCTAATAACTTGAATCGTGACACTGGTTATTAGCGGCTCATTAACTATTGGATACGATTTCTAATGCACACTAGATTTCACAGTTTCCAATTACTATATTTAGACGAATATCACATCTTCAGAGATCTGCCTCTGTAGCTCAATGGTAGAGCAGTGGCGCGTATAGCCGAAGGTCAGTGGTTCGAATCCCTGCGGAGGTGATATTTTTCTAAAATATGGAATTTACATTATTTCGTTAAAAATATATTTCCCCAAAGGAGTGAATCCTTAAAATTTAATTTAAAATAATTTCCCTAAATGAAGGTATTCATTACAAAAAATCACAGCTGTCCTGATAGTTGATGCGAACCCGCTTAGACATTAGCGGCTCATTAACTACTGGATACGATTTCTAATGCACACTAAATTTCACAGTTTCCAATTACTATATTTAGACGAATATCACATCTTCAGAGATCTGCCTCTGTAGCTCAATGGTAGAGCAGTGGCGCGTATAGCCGAAGGTCAGTGGTTCAAATCCCTGCGGAGGTGATATTTTTCTAAAATATGGAATTTACATTATTTCGTTAAAAATATATTTCCCCAAAGGAGTGAATTCTTAAAATTTAATTTAAAATACAGAAAGTTGGTCCAAAGTTCAACTTTTCGCTGGTAATTTGGTAATTTTTTAAGTGATTGTTTTGGCAATCTGTTGATGTTGGCATAAAACACGCACAAAAGATTTAACCTTAAAAATTTTCTTTTTTTTAATTGCCCAATTTTTTTATCTTCTTTCTTCTCCATAACAATAAAACTAATAACTTGTTGCAATCCATTTTATTTATATTTCTTTACCACTCTGCAGCGTTAATCTTCGAAAATGTAAGGTTAAGTCAGGTTAAGTTTGGCGGTTATCCGAATCCCCTAATAACCAAATAAAACAGCAGCGGAAAATACCTAACATAAGATTTCCCTAGTATCCCCACCATAATAAACAAATCTCACATTCTCTATTCTCCCGATCTCCATAGCAGGAGAGGCGTCTGTAGGAAACTGAAATCGCAATGGCGAGGGCACATAATAAGGGATAACAACAGATGGACATTATGGGCAAGTTGGCAAATAGAACTACAAAATGATATGGTATCCATCTCTATGCGGGAGAACAATGGGCCGCCCAAGAACAAGATGGAAAGAAGATTTCATAAGATTCTTGGGTTGCAACTGGGAAAATATAGCACAAGATTGCATCCAGTGGAAACGCCATGAAGAGGTGTTTTCCCGCGAGCGGAATTAACTACATTATCATCAAATATTAAAATAAATAAATAAATAAAAATTCAACTAATAAATATTGTTTCGAATTGTTGCACTCTATAATAATAATAATAATAATTTTATTTGCCTTTAAGGTTTACATTGAGAAAACATTGGCAACGTCAAAACAATACATAACATAAAAAATTATAATAATATAATAATAAACAAATCAACAACACAACTACATACAATTATAGTAAATGTTTTACAGTTAGAGCTGATCTATTTGATAAATGACCTCGTTAAGTAAGAACTCTTTTAATGTTTTTTTAAACATTTTAATTTCATTAATTGTCTTTATGTCAGCAGGGAGTTTATTGTAGATTTTAACACAATTATAGTAAGGGCCTTTCTGAAAAAGTGCTGTCTTATGGACTGGGATTTGGAGATTATGCTGGTTTCTAGTGGTCATTTCGCTATAGGTATCATTATTTTTAGCAAAAAGGGAAATATGTTTTTTAGCGTACAGGACAATATTGTAGATATAAAGCGATGGTAGAGTCAAAACGCCTAGATTCTTAAAATGTTGCTTACAAGAAGCGTGTGCTGCTATATTTTGAATTGCACGTATAATCTTCTTTTGCATAATAAAAACCCTACCTGCATTTGAAGAAGTAAACCAAAAAATAACTCCGTACGATAGAATTGACTGAACTGCAGCATAATAGTAAATCTTTAAATTTTCAACTGATAAGTAGTTTCTAGCAGAGCGAATTAAAAGCAACGCAGCATTTAATTTTGAGAATAAATTTTCTATATGGTGATACCAAGTGAGATCGCTATCGACGAATACTCCTAAGAATTTTATGGAATCAACCTGACGAACCGTTTTATGATGCATTTTCACACACAATGATTGTTTCGAGTGGTTTTTAAAGAATAACAAACCAGTTTTTTCTAGATTTAATTTTAAGCGGTTGGACTGACACCAGCGGATCATTGCAGATGAAATTTCGTTCATGGAGTTTGATAATTCTTGCACGCTATCGGCTGCGACTATGCATGAGGTATCATCAGCAAACTGAACCAATGACAGATTATTTTGAAAACACAGATGGAGGTCATTTACATAGACTAGAAACAATAAGGGACCTAAAGTAGATCCTTGAGGTACTCCACGATGTAAGACTTCTTTATCTGAATACACTGACCTTACAGTATTACGTTTTATTATAAAAGTATTATTTGTGTGCTTCAACACATTAAAACTTTTTGAACAAAGATCTTTCGCTTTCACGGATGTTTTTTAATGAATTGGTTAACAAATAGTTGACATTTGTAATACACTGTTGATAGTTATAATAGTAACAACAACTTCGTAAAGGGGCATTAGTTTCTGGTCCCGTCAAAAAAGTTGTAAAACGCGAAGTAGAGCGGCCTTATAGGGACGAAGTCGCTATTGATACAGTAGCCCTTGTTTTAATGAACTAGTATTTATAACTCCATCTCCGTTTTCAAACCATTCAAAAACTTAAACTGCGCAAAGTTTTTAGTCCAGTCAATAAAGGGTTTGTAGAATTCATGGAGGGGTCACAATTTTTGACTTCAGGGCTTTGTTTGGAGTCGTTAGAAGGTAAACATACTAAAAGTCCTCGGACATAGGCGGAGAGCGGGGTGCAGGAGGGGGGGGCTGAGAAGGTCTCTTTTTTGGTTTTTTGCTTATATCTTGAAGACGGTGCATCTTAACAAAAAAGTTATTATACAGGGTGTCTCTAAAATGCGGGGACATGGCTTGACCACAGATTCCTGGGCACAAAATAAGATGATTTAACCCAACTTACCTATATCCAAATTTGTTTCATTAAGCCAGTATTCTGCTTCAAAGTTCTTTGAAAAAAAATTAATTTTTCTTATAACAACAAGACGCTTGGGTCGATTTGGATGATATTTGGCATGCCACTCCATATGGACATAAGACATCTTTTGACATGATAATGGTTATTATCAATGGACCACTAGTGTGTGAAACATGTGTGTCTCAGCACATATCAGGCAGTAACTCTTTAACGGCAAGACCAATAATTAAAATAATATTTTTTTCAGAAAGAAGCATTCAATATTAAACTTTTTTGTCTCTTTCTAATTTGTGATATCTGTTACGGTTTAATCACAAAAATTTAAAATATGAGTGACTGCACTGAACATTTCTTAAAACAAACTAGGTATTCTAAGAAACAAATGAGAAACAGATGAGAAACAACTAATTGCTATCTACAGTAGCAATTGTTTATCGTTTGTCAAACATTTCAAGTAGTTAACTTGTGATTTTTAACAGTTCATTTTTTTTTTTTTTACATAATAATGACTATAAATCACCCTTATAATATTCAGCGCAGTTACTCATATTTTAAATTTTTGTGATTAAACCGTAACAGATATCACAAATTAGAAAGAGACAAAAAAGTTTACTATTGAATTCTTCTTACTAAAAAAAATATTACTTTAATTATTGGTCTTGCGATTAAAGAGTTACTGCATGATATGTGCTCTGACACACATGTTTCATACACTAGTGGTCGATTGATAATAACCATTATCATGTCAAAAGATGTCTTATGTCCATATGGAGTGACATGCCAAATATCATGAAAATCGATCCAAGCGTCTTGTTGTTATAAGAAAAATTATTTTTTTTCAAAGAACTTTGAACTAGAATACTGGCTTAACGAAACGAATTTGGATATAGGTAAGTTGGGTTAAATCATCTTATTTTGCGCCCAGGAATCTGTGGTTAAGCCATGTCCACGCATTTTAGAGACCCTGTATACAAAATCAAAGCCGACAAACTTTCCTACATTTTTGATTGGTTAAGTTTTTTTCTATCTCCAACCGTTTATGAGATATCCGCTATCAAATATCGCTAATTTTCGAAAGAAAATATTTTGCCTCTCTAGCACCTCATCTCTTCGGCTTACAGAAAAATCCCCACAAAAGAAGTTGTACAGGATTAAATTTCCTGCAAAATGGTATATACATTTTGTATTTTTTTTTTTCGAAAATTAGCAATTTTTGATGGCGGATATCTCATAAACGGTTGGAGATAGAAAAACACTTTACAACGCAAAAATATGGAAAATTTTGTCAGCTTTGGTTTTGTATATAGTGACTTTTTCACTATTCAAGATATAAGCAAAAAACCAAAAAAAGGGACCTTCTCGGTTCCCCGCTGCACCTCGCTCACCGCTTATGTCCGGGGACTTTTAGTATGTTTACCTCCTAACGACTCCAAACAAAGCCCTGAAGTCAAAAATTGTGACACCCTCCATGCATTCTACACCCCCCTATTGAGCGTTCGTTGACTGGACTATTTGTAATTTTACTTGACATACAAAATCATAAACATGCGTTTCTATGTGAGGTGGTTATATAACCAGTTGTTAAGGAAGGAATTATCAGTCTTTTGAACTTTGGTCTTTGTTCAACGGTTTAGTTTTTAAAAGAATTTATCAATTACTAGTTTTGAAACTTGTTCTAACGTTGAATTTTTTACATCTGTCTTTTATAATCAGAGTATCGAGGAAAGGTAATTGATTATTTTGTTTTATTTCTAATGTAAATTTGATGGGGTGTTCTTGATAATTGATAAAACTTACGAAAAAATATTTATACAGGGTGTTTCATAATTGCACGGCACCATTTTGGGGATGTGTTCTCTAGTACAAAATATTACGATTTACCTAAAATTACCTTAGTCCAAAAGTTAATATTTTGGGAGATACAGGGTGTCAAAGCCGAAATTTTAATTTTAATTTTTTGCTGTAATTTCAAAGGTTTTCAAAATATTGACATGAAAATTGGGGAAACTACATATTTTGGAACGGAAAACAATAACCAGTCCTCAATTTGAATGCGGCTCTTAAAAAAACCCTATTTTTGCAACACCCAATACCTTAAAAATACATCAACTTTTTTGTACTTAAAGTTATGACAGATGTAATTGAAAAAAGAAATTTCTTCGTCTTTCTTATACAAAAAAGGTATAGTAGTTAAATGTCTCTAAAATTAACCGTTTCCAAGATATCTGCTGTTGATGTGGAAGTGATGCTACATTTTTCAGTCCTTAAACCTTAAACAGCATTACTTGTGTATGTGTTACACTAAAACCTTACAAATTTTTAATGACAAATATTCCACTGATCCGCTATTGCTTTGTGTCCTATAACTTGTTTTTGACAAGAATATGTCAATTTTTTATTTTAAATACAAGCCTACTGCGTTACAGAATGCTTGAAAAATAATAAAGATGTTGCATTACTTACATCAATAGCAAATATCTTGGAAACGGTTAACTTTAGAGACATTTAACTAGTATACCTTTTTTGTATAAAAAAGATGAGGCAAATATTTTTTTCAATTAAATCTGTCCTAACTTTAAGTATACAAAAATTGAAGTATGTTTAAAGTAATAGGTGTAGCAAAAATAAGGTTCTTTAAAGAGCATTATTAAAATTTAGGACGGATTATTGTTTCTCGTCCCAAAAGAGTTAGTTTCCCCAACTTCAACATCAATATTTCAAAAACTTTCGGAATTACAGCAAAAAATTAAAATTAAAATTTCGACTTTGACCCTGTATCTCCCTAAATTTAACTTTTGGACTAAGGTAATTTTAGGCAAATCGTAATATTTTGTGCTGGAGAACACATCCCTAAAATGGTGCCGTGCAATTATGAAACACCCTGTATATTATATATTTATATATATTGTGGTTTTGACTGTATTCTGTATTCATTCCGACGTTTCTTTTATTTAAAATTAATATTTTCCGACAATCTCTTCTACGCGCGTGGTTCTTAGTACGACCTTATTTCTTATTTATCCAGAGAATTTGGCCTTCTAACAACAATATTATGTATTTTATTATGGCTTAAGTGCAACTTCCAAATCATTATTCCGTATACTGTACCAAAATGAGGTTTTAAGGCTAATTTTAACTAATTTCTAACTGGAAGTATCATTAATTTACAATTACATTTTGTAAATGCTAAAACAAAGTGTGCCTTATTTTGCACATATGAGTTTTACCGACATAAAACATCTAACTAGTCAATAACAAAACGGTATGCCAGTTAACAAATGGGAACTTATTTAATTATTTATTACCTGAATGTTAGTAATCCGTAGGCAACTTCTAATAAGTTTTTCTTCTTCATCTCCCCCTCGTTTCGGATTTACAATAAAAGGTTCCCTTTCTAATTTATCTAGCATTTTTCCAATCACAATCCGATTTTGCAAAACCACCAGTGTCTTACAAAAACCTAAAATATTTACCACATAATTTTTACTATATTTTCAGTTTAAATTGGTATCATCTGCAAAAGGAATTACTTGATTTGCAGACGTTTTAAATATATACGCAAGGGAATATTAAATATCCACTTTACAAGTATGAAACTAATAGTAAACCTACTAATAAATGTAGCAAAAACGTATATTATCGTATCAGCAATCACTTCGAATTCATGTTTAAATACTTCCATAAATTCAATAAATGGAAACATAAAAATGAAAGGAAATATTAGTAAGCCTGAATAAATTTTATAAAATATGCTTTCATTGCCGGTGAACGATATACCAAATATTTTCAGTAACAATTTTTCTTTGAAGAAGTAATTCTTTGGCGTATCTTTCGAGGAACTCATTTTATCTTGAGTATGTAAAAGCAACTGCCAGAGTTATCGGGTCTTGCTTTTAATATCGTTAATACTGTAGATATACTTCAGAAAATTGCGCAGTAGTTAACAGTCGTATTTCATTAATTATTTGTGGAACCATGTATTTTGGAAGTTTTTTGAATAAGACTGTATAATTACGTTATAAAATTATATTTCAGAGGGGCCATTGTACTCCTTTATTAAATTTTAAACTTGAGAAGAAAAAGTTAAAAAATAAATATAGTCCTACATTAAATATTTCTAAAGCCCAAGGAGTTAATTCAAACGGATTGTACCTAAGATTATTCATTTTAAATTACTGATGACATACTGCGTTAATTCTAAAAGTTTTATAAAATATTCGTAAGTTTGGATAAACTACCATATTTGTTTGGTACTTCTTCGTCTTCAGTAACTAATCTGTTTTAAGTTGAAATGTTTTAGAGATTAGGATTTTGAAGCTAATTTGTAGCTTTTTATGTTTCTGAATTGCATTTATTGGTTATACGTTTTTGGAGATTATACAATTACTTAAATAATACTGCAATAACATTATCACGATCGCCGACTAAAAAACATAAACGCACACTCTAACCATTTCAAAATCTTCTTGACACAATATGAACGATTCAAACTGCAATTGTTTTAAGCGCATTTTACATTTATAAATTTCACTTAAACAAAAATATTATTACTAGGGCTGGGCAGATATGCTGTAAAGATAGAGCATATATGCTCTAAAGTATGCTACAAAAGGGACCTTATATATGCTTTAATATATGTTCTAAAAATTTGCATATGCTTAAAAATTTTCTTATTCCTTTAAAAGATATTCAAATAAAAACAATGGTTAGTACAACAATCTTTAATAATATAGAACAGAACACAAATACAATATTTTAAACAAACTTTTAATTCCAACAAGTAATAAAAATAATGAAAAACTACTTATTATTACAATAAATAATCATATGCTTTTCTATGTTATCTACTAAAAAACTTTGACGATTGTCTTGTAATACATTTTTATACATAGAAAAGTTTCTTTCCACATCACAAGAAGTAACAGGGCAGTATTTAAGTAAATGTGATTTTACAATAGCAACATTTTGTTCATTGTGATCAGAATTGGAGAATTCTCCGTTTAAAATATTTTTTACGGATTTAAGGATTAATAAACCAGAATTTTTCTTAAACAAATCACAAAATTTCAGAGAAATTGTTTTACATATTTCACTTTTATTCTCATCTATTGTTTTCTGAAAGTTTTCTATTAGAACTAAAGATTCCGCAAAGTAAATTTTGTGTTTCCAGTTTCTTAATTATAGTAGGAATATCAGAAAAGTGTGATTTTATATAGGACAACTGAGAAATTAGTTCACGATTTTTTAAAACATTTTGACAGTCAGCTATAGACTGAGCACAACTTGAATCAAAACTATCGACAATATTTTTAAATTCCTTGCAATGTTCACAGTAGAATAAAGCTGCTTCTATCCAAGTTCCCCATCTGGTTAAAACTGGCTGTGGGGGTAAAGGCACATTTTTAAGCTGTTCGCGGTAAACTTGTATTCTAAATGGGGCTTTCAAAAAAATCTTTTTTCCATTATTAATCAATGAATTAACAAGGGAAAATTCAGCTCTAACAGCTTCAGCAATACGGTTTAGTGAATGTGCTAAGCAGGTCGTATGAACTAAATTTGGATAGAAAATTTTCAAGTTTTCGCCTGCTTTCTTCATATATGCAGCACCATCGGTAACCATATATAAAATTTTATCCGATGGCACTTGGCTTGGAATATACAACAAAGAAAGTGTATCATTAACAAATCTAGAAATTGTTAAATGATTGGTTTTATCCAATTGTTTAACAGCAACCAAATAACTTTTGGAAGGGTTACCATTTAATATGCCAACTACAAAATTTGCGATGTACCTTCCTTGAACGTCCGTAGTTTCATCGACGCTAAACCAGATGTAGTGATTCGAGATAACATCCCTTATTTTTTTAAGTATTTCTTCATATAGTGTAGGAATATTTGATCTAGATGCTGTTCGACGGGAGACAACTTTTTCTTTTATGTACTGTTCAAAAAACATCATAAATCCTTATTAAAGTTGTTAAATCCTTCATTTCTATTTACACAGTCGAGTAGTAATTGCTGCTTAGGCTCATTGTCAACACCTGTTTTGCGTTGATAAGGGCCAGTGCGTATATGCTGATCCAATTGAAATTTTTTGGTAACAGCAATCTAATAATTAAATATAAAATTAATAAATTATTTTATCTATTAAGCTCAAGAAGGAAAACATTTATAACTTATAACAATTTTAACTATTAAAAATCGAGTACAAATTTAAATGCCTGGAAAAAGACTACTGGAAGCTATTAAAGAATTAATTAAATAAGGCAATAAAATCATTGACTAAACGACCAATGATGTTGAAAATTCTAATTTTAAACACAATAAGAAATTTAAGACACTAAATACATACCTGCTTCTCACATAAACAGCAGAACACCACACTACCATCGTATTTAAAACATTTGTATGGTTTTAACCACTTTTTAATAAGTTCCGAATGCGAGCTTCCAATTTTCCAGTGGCGGCTCGTCAGGTGAAGTAGGTGAAGTGCCTCTTCACCTAAAATTTGTGCATCCCAATTATTTTATATTCAAATTATTTTTTATTTATCGACACTTCAATACTAAGCATTGAGAGGATTTTTTTTATTATAAATACATATTATTTACCATAATAAATATACGCCACACTGGCCACACTAGCTGATTTTGTCCCTATCTACACCGCATTCAAATGAAACGAACGCGGCCAACGCGCCATAAGGGAAGAGTTAGAATTCGGTGGCTTTAACTCTGCTCGTTGCCATGGTAACGCATACGTCATCACCACCTGCGAGCAGTTCGTTGACACATGTTAAATCGCTAGAGTGAAGTGTTTAGTTTTGTATCGACGAACCACTTCACTACATCCACATCGTGTCGCGTGTCGGTTATCACTGATTTCAAATAATTGAAACTGTTGTTTTGTTTTGGTGATCGTTGTTTGTGTGTTTGTTTTGCAATAAGTGTGTGTTTTTAAACATAAATCCCGTTAATAATGTTATACGAAACGCCATTTAGCCGTTGGAAGGAAGAAGACAAAAAAGACATTTTAAATGAAGGACGACCTACAAAGGCTTTAACAATTTTTGCAAAAAAGAACTTAAAAGGTAGTGGTATGTAAATCATATAATATTAAATTTAAAACTGTAGCAGCCCAATACTACAAAAATTATTTTGGTGGCCCTGTTTGCTCTTTTGTACAAAACAGTCTGTTTGGAATAAAGAGGGATTTGCAGATTTATTAAATATTACAAGGGCGTTTCATAAATACGCTGATTCTAAAGAACATTTAATGTGTGCATTAAAATTGAAAAAAACCGCAAACCATAAGTGATGCTTTAAAAGAAAATTCTAGACTTTTCTTGCCTTAAAAGGATAAAAACATACCTAAGGAATACGATATCTCACGATAGACTCTTCTCTTTGGCGAATATTTCAATTCAAAAAGAACTTTTACTAGGGTTAATTAAAAACCAACCATTTTATGAAGATATTACCAACAAATTTGCTAGGTACCCTAAAAGACAGAAGGATTGACTTGGTGTACAAAAATTAGGCAAATCCAAATAAAAAGTTTTTTTTTAATTTACCACAATAGCACTTCACCTATTTTTTGGCCCACGAGCCGCTACTGCCAGTGCGGCTCGTCAGGTGAAGGAAGTGAAGTGCCTCTTCACCTAAAATTTGTGTATCCAAATTATTTTATATTCAAATTATTTTTTATTTATCTACACTTCAATACTACGTATTGAGATGATTTTTTAAATTAGAAATGCATATTATTTACCATAATATACGCCACTGGCCACTAGCCTATTTTGTCCCTGGCTACACCGCATTCGAATGAAACGAACGCGCCTGAAGGGAAGAGTTGGAAATTTGGAATTGACTGGCTTTAACTCTGCTCGCTGCCATGGTAACGCATACGTCATCACCACCTGCGAGCAGTTCGTTGACACATGTTGAATCGCTAGAGTGAAGTGTGACTGCGTCAATTTTATTATAAATCAAAAAATTTAAATAAAATCTCCCTTCGTGCAAAAAATATTGTATGTACCGCAGGCGTAATAAGCGACTTTGGCCTTTGGCGTGTTATAACCCTCGGCTAAAGCCTCGGTTTATAATATTCACGCCGCAGGCCAAAATCGCCTTCTTTACGCCCTTGATACATAAATAACTATTGTTGGCCCTGTTTGCTCTTTTGTACAAAACGGTCTCTTTGGAATAGAGAGGCGGGATTTGCAGATTTATTAAATATTACAAGGGAGTTGTAATGTGAGAATTGAAAAATGTAAAAAAAAAGCGCAAACCATAAGTGATGCTTTAAAAAAAAATGCTAGACTTTTTAAGGTGCAGTTTAATGAAAACGTTCGATTCAATGGACTTTTTCTTCAGACAGTTATCGACGCAGTTCTATATTTAAGTAAACAAGAATACGATATCCCACGATAGACTCTCCTCTTTGGCGAATATTTCAATTCAAAAAGAACTTTTACTAGGGTTAATTAAAAACAAACCATTATACGAAGATATTACCAACAAATTTGATACTCCAAAAGACAGAAGGATTGACTTGGAGTACAAAACTTAGGTAAGTCCAAATATATTTTTTTTAATTTACTACAATAGCAATAGCACTTCACCTATTTTTTGACCCACGAGCCGCCACTGCAATTTTCGGCATTTTTTAATTTTAAAATTAGGTTCAAACACAACTGCACGCTCAATTATCCACATAAGAAATGATTAACAGGTAATCAATAGGCGTGTGTTAGACAGGACATCGACCGATATCGATAGTCTACGACCGGCAAGTTTTATTGAACACTGAAGGTTCTGATGATTAGCACAAATTCTTAGAACTTAGATAAATAATACTTCCCGTTGAACAATAAGCAAAATGTTAAGCATTTGCAAGAATCTTTGTGATAGATCAAAGGCAGAAAGTAGAATTTTGAAGAAATTTGGTATTTGGTATAAAATCATTTCTAATAAAAATATTAGGTAATTTTTTTTCTAAATATGCATTTTTATGCTGTCAACGCTTAATTGCTTAATATATGCAGTTACATACGCCATATGCTGTATACTGACGATATATGCAAAATATGCAAAATAAAATTGGGTTTATTTTAAAGTAAACATTTGAAAACGCAAATAAACCAAAAATTAGCTGATTATGATCACTAGGAAAAATCATGCAAATATGCATTTGCCCAGCCCTAATTATTACCTCCGGCGTTGCGAATGGCCCAAGGGAACAATTGGCCCCACGAAATTCAAGAATAATAAAGCAAGTGCGTGTTTGGTTTTTGTATTTTCAATTTCAGTGAATTGCATTCATCATAAGCTTATTAGTGACATATTAAAGAAAACGCCTTCAGAGATAGATATTCTCAAACCTAGGCAGCTTTGACTTCTAATTTGAAAATTTCTGGAAAATGTGGTTGGCTTTTGGAGCGGTAATAATTATTTCAAAAATGATTATAAATATGAAATCCCTAGAAATCCTGAAGTCTCTCTTGACGTTTAAATTTCATTCATAAATCCTCTTCTTAAAATATTTGAAGAATCTATTAAATTTTTTCATTGCGTCTAAACAGAAAATAAAAGTTTAATATTATCTTATATAAAAAGCGAATTGTACAGATAAGGAGTAATAACCATTACAACATAAATGTTTTACGTGGGACAAAAAACATTCACTAAGTTTTTAACTCGTATTAATTATTCATGTTTTAAAAGATAAAATTATTACTTACACGTAACTACTCTTATAACCTACAATTTAACTTTTTCCTTATTCCAATCGATTCAAATTTAAAAAATAGTATTCTAACTGTCTACTAAAATTAATTGCCCGACCTAGTTCCATACTTGTTTAAATATTAAGTTAAGCCTTATTTTAAAAAGTTCGAACAATGCAATGTTAAAGTTAATAAATAATTAATGATAGAGGGTATTCCATTCTGAATGGCGAAACCCTTGGTTGCGTAGTAGACCAAGTGGGCCGTCTTAAGCTACTTAGAGCAACATTATCTTCTTAAAAAGACGCTGTAGGCTGTACCGAAGCACATTGGTGAACGTGACCACCTTGTCTGACCGTTCCTTCGCCACCTAGAATGGAACAACCTCTATACGGTTATGCCAATATACCGAAAGCAAAGGTCGATATCCGCAGTGTTTACACTGTTAAGACAAAACCGTTCTTCGAAAGATGAAAATTGCTTGGTTAAAGAAAAGTTAATACTAGAAATATATGCCACGAGACATTTGCGAACAATGAAAGTACGATTTATAAAATTTATTCTTGTTTAATAATATTTCGATTCAATTTTGTGTATCCTTTTGTTACTGTTACAGAAAGAAGTATTTGATGTTAAAAAATCTACAATTTGATTACATTGAATAGTAAGTTGCTGTTTAGTATTTCTAAATCACTTATTTATCTTATTTATTATTCTCGTGTACCATCTTCATGTTATTTAAAAGGCCTGAAAGGCTAATTATTTTTATTGCTAATTTAAACTAACAATTCGTTAAACATAAATGATAGTTCTTAAAATCTTTAGCACTTTCTAAGAAAGTATATTTATGATCAATTACAAGTGCACACCTGAAACGAGAGAGATCAAGAAGATAATTTTTAGCTTTAACAGGTTCTTCGTAAAATATTTTTGTTTAAACTGCATTTTTAAATAATATTTGTTGTCAAGTAGTAACATATTTTTTCTTTCCTACTATCAGAAATTTACAGAAACGTCTAATTATCCGTATATAAGTACTTAAGCATTCGTATTAATAAATTGTCTTTTGTTGGTAGTGAAATATTGAACTTTTTATAGCTAAGAGGATTACAATTTTTGGATGGACTAACTAACTAGGAAAACCCAGAAATGCTTGGGATTCGTAAAGTTTGAAAACAGTCTTTTAATAATCAGTTATCATTCGGTTTCAATTAGGTTGATGCAAAAAAAAATTATATCACTATATTTGCATATTTCATACATTTTGAACGTATAAAACATATTGGGCCGTATTCTGATCTCATATTTAAATTTAACGTCATGTTTAGTTACCATGGCAACATCGCGCATCTCTGTTATACACATATAAAATTACATAAAGCTATATCGTTTTATGTTTACGCTAAACACGACTTTAGTTAGAGACAACTTTAAACATGAGATCAGAATACGGCCCATTAACTTTAAAGAAAATCTGAAAAAACATTCAGGTGATTTTAAAAAAATTAATGAAGTTCAAGTTTTTTAAATTTCCCGCTAAAATAATTTAAAAAAAGTGGTAACCAATCAGAGCATTTTGACGTCACACGCTGGTACGAAAGCGCACTCGCATTGCAAGCACATTAAAAGCCCATTAAATTTGCATAAACTGAAAATTGGTGAAACCGTTTAGCTGTTAAAAATATTCGTTATAAGTTTATTGTTGTTAAAGCCAAATCAGACAATTTACCGCGTATTCTCAATTGATTTTTCTTTTGATAACGAAGTGCTTTCAGAAGCTTCGAAAATGTCTACAGATGCCGTTGTTTCTGCGGTTTTATTTAATTCATTCTCCGAAGAAGTAGCAAGGGCTTCTGTAACTAGTCGCTTCCTTGATCTTTTTTCGGCAGCTGATCGAAGGGTGGTACTAAAGGCACGCTTTCTGTCTCGCTGACAATTAAATATGTGTGGCACTATGCCAGCTTTAATTCTGATTTTTACATTCATGTATTTATGGTACATATAATTTGCAAAATCATTCTCCAACTGAAAATTTATTAAAAGATAATAAACAACTTCAAAAATAATTTAGCTAAATAAAATTAATTTTATGAATTTTATCACACCTACCTCAAAATGGTCTTTACAGCAATACAAGTCTGAGGTGGTCATGTTTGCAACATCCCTTCTAGCACTTGTAATCTTGTAAACCATAATTTTCTCTTAGTTTCGTCTCTTGGTACAGTAACAAATATTTTATCTGGCGTTACTTTTGTTGTATCTGTGCACTGTGGCACAAAACACCACTTGTAACACCTAGTTTTAACTTGGTTTTCCATAGCCTAATTCACACAATTTGTGTTTACTAGAGACAAAATCGGCAACTCGGCAAAGATGACCCTCTAACCACGTTATCAAAGATAAATAATATAATAGAGTTATTAATTTATTGTTTATCTATGCTCTATAAACGTGCTCTAAACGCCAGTAAACGCTACAGTTCACAGCAGAGCTACCAGCGTGTGACGTCACGCGTCAGTCGGAAAATTCCGACGGTTGTCGGCGGTTCCCGTTGCTGAGTGAAATTGCAAACTTTATTAATTAATTAAAATCATCATATTTCTTTTTTTATAATTAAAAAACATAAGAAACCTATAAACTAGGGCCCGTTTATTCATTTGAGCATATAAAAAAAAATTTGCATCAACCTAATTGTGTTAAGACTTTTAAGATGTGTTTTAAAGACACCAAAAGTAGTTCTCGTGTCAAGCAATCGAATATCTCCAAACGGCCTTTTCGTTTAGAGGTAATGGATATTGGATTACATGTAAGTAACAAAATTCAAAAAAGTTGCAGTAAACGGCATAAGATATAGATTTCTGCGCTACCCAAGCTCTGGGCCAAAACGTTCAGAATTCAATGTTGACATCTGCTTCTTCTTCTTTTTTAGCGTTATATTCTCTATTTTTGGATATACGTTTCTTCCATGGATTTCCATATGCCAGTGGCGACTCGTGACTTTAGGAATGGGTAAAGTAGATTATTAGGTCCCCCCTTTGGTGGTCGTCACTGCATAGGCAGCCCCTGGTTGTGCGAGTTCGAGTTTAAAATGCCTGGATGGTTCCTCCAATACTATAATGGACGTAGGGTAAGTTTAATGGCACTGTAATTATGTGCCTCTGTTTTGGGCACGCTGCGTCTAGTTGAATTCTGCTGTTAGTTTCAGGTTGTCAACCCATCTCATGGGTGGTCTTCCAACATGGCTCTTTCCATTGCGTGTTGTGTCACTCTAAGTTTTTGCATATTATCTAGCGTCATTGTTCAGTTTTCGGCGCCATAATCCATGACCGGAAGTATACATGTATTAAATACGTTACTTTTTAATTCTAATGCTATCTTTTAATTTGTCAAAATGAATTTCAATTTTGCAAACTCTGTCCACGATTGTCTGATTCTTCTCTTTATTTCTGCCTTCTAACTTTTTCTTCCAAGTACAAAAGATTATCCTAAATACACAAACCATATATTCATTTACATTTTCTATTTCTATATTTTTTATTTTGATTTTCCAATCCCTTGATTGTATTACTTTTGTTTTATTTCTATTCGTTTTCAAACCGATTTTTTGAGATTCATTGTGCAGTTCATTTGACGGTTTTTCTATTTTTTGCGAGCTTTGAGCTATAACTACCATGTCATCGGCATATCGTAGATTATTGAGTCACTTTCCGTTGATATTGATGCCTTTGTTTTCCCATTTCAATTCTTTAAATTCTCGTATGTCTTCTAGTTGGAAGGGGGAGGGGGGTGAAAAATTTGGGAGATAAGTTATCTCCCTGTCGCACACCTCTTTCTAATTTTATTGGTTTCGTTTTTGTATGTAGACTGTATGTTATATGTTACATAGTTTCGGAGTATTCGTATTATTGCCCATGTTTCGACAGAATCGAACGTTTTTTTATAATCCACACCCTAAACAGACAAGAAAATGATATTCGTTTAATTTTTTTAGTAATATTTTTAGTGGGAGTAAATGATCAGCTGTTCTGTATCCTATTTGGAAGCCCGCATGTTCAGGAGGTTGATATTCGTCTAGCTTTTTCGTCAAGTGGTTAGTGATTATTTTAGTCATACGTTTGGGGGCGAGGGATTCAACGTTATTTCATTCCACCCCGGAGAGATGTAATAACAAACTTATGGGTCTGTAGTTATCTAACTTTTATATCTCCTTTCTTATGTAATAATATTACGTATGCATTATTCCATTTGTTTGGAACCTTTTCGCGTTGTACGAATTTATTGAGAAGTTTTGTTATTATTTTAGTCCCTTAGTATTAAACACACGGACTGTGACTTATTCAGGAACCTTTGTGATGATTTAATGAATCAATATAAATATAACTTCTTTTAAAAACAAAATAGAAATAAATAAAGCAGTAGAACACACAAACGAAGTGATACAGAACGCTGCTTGGGAAGCTACTCCCGAACGGACACAGTATAATATACCGGGTGTGGCCTGACATGTGAGACATAGGAGAAATACATGCGATTTTAATAATTGCTTAATTTTATCTCTCCAGCTGAACCGTTTAGTTTTTGTACGTTCTTGTTTGGATGAGCACGCTATTAAGCAATTTATTCTTAACTAATTAGGAAAATTTAGCTCCTAAACGTAAAATAAAGTAAATAATGTAAATATTTTAAATAAAAAGTCACACATGCACCTATAACATCGTGCTTAAAGCCTGCTTTGTTCGTGGTGCTATGGTTATGTTGCTCAAATCAGATTCAAAAATCGTTTTGGGTTTAGGCCATTCGTCCTTTGGATGCGTTTTCGTCCGAATTGCCTTCGTCAGAAATCGGACGAAAAAAGGCGAATCATCCCGTTTCAGTAAAACGTATTGAAGGTCGTACAGTGTGTCCGAAATTATTCGTGCGAATTCGGACGAAAACATGCTATGTGCGATCATCCGAAAAAAATGCGATTTGTTCGCAATTGTTCTGACGATAGTGTGCCATCTGCCCGCACCCGGAGCATCATACCGTTCCAATGAAGGAATTATATTGACACCGTTGCCATCGCCGATGTCTTTTGCACGAACATCGATTCCTCCAGATAGTCACTCTATTTTAACGAATTAATATCAACACCACTACTTCCTTCTCCAATTACTTTAATAAATATAGAGTCAAAGTTTCACGCTATTCAAATGGAAGAAGAGACAAGGGCGGTTTTAGAACATATTTTTGGGGGGGGGTACTAATTTTCATAACCGCCAAAATTCTTTATACACGAAAGATTACCTCAAAAATTACTTAAAATATTTTAAAATGATGGATGGTAGTTTTGACGATTGTTATTTTGTAGCACATGATGGATTATTGGGGGGGGGGGGTAATTATCCCCATTACCCCCCTATAAAACCGCCCTTGAGAAGAGAAGACGTCTCCTCTCAACAGTCGCTGTCTATTCAAAACTACATTTCTGAATTCGGAGTATAAAGCAATTTATCTCTTTTTTTTTATTCTTACTAATAAACTTTAATGATGTTGCAACTACTGTATTTATAAACAGTGCCAGCAGGTGACAATAGAAACAGGTGGGGCCAGGGGACAAAAACGACTTATTTTTTGTATTCTTCTAGACGAGAAACGTTTTTCCGATAAACTATCGATTCTGTTCATAGTTAAAATGTATTGTTTATGGTCATAATAAAAATTTAAACTTTAAAATAAATTACATCATAAAACGACCACAATAATTAAACACACTAAAAACAATAAAACAGATCAACAACGAGGAAAAAATAATAAGGCAATGAAAGAAACGCGCGCTATTTACATACAAACGCAATGACGGGGCAGACTAAACGGGCCCCAAGATAAACTTTGCGCCCGGTAAGCAAACACGATTGGTAGTGCACGCGTCTCATACATGCCCCGTGCCTCAAAGACTGTACTAAGTCGCATTATACAATATTGCAACAAAATACTCCAGTCTTTTTTATTAAACAATAAAACGTGTTGGAAATAGATCAAAAATAATAATTACAAGAAACATATTTTTTAAATCCACAATTATTGGGTTAGTTATACAAATATAGGTGGGGCCCGGCCCCTAAAGCCCCTGTAGACGAGCCGCCACTGTTTCTAACTTATCTAAGAGTCACAGTCAATCGTTCTTCTGGTGAAATGGTTTCACGAAAATTAGACATTTTTTCTATGATTTCTCTTATGGTATCTCAACAAACATATTTAAACGTATCCTGATTCATGCTATAGTAATCAAAAAACTTTTTTTCTATAGCAGCTGTTAAAGTGCTACTTTATCTATTAATTTGAGTAGATAAAGTAGCACTTTAACAGCAAGGGTAGATAAAGTACTATTTTAACAGCAAGGGTAGATAAAGTACTTTATTTTTTGTTTTTGACCCTAAAACGCCCATACTAATGCCATTTTAAAACGTGACTCGATTTCTAATTTTTTAAACGTCAATGTCAAATAAATGTCAAATAAAATTTATTTTGCTGTAGAAAAAAATAGAGTATTATACACGACGATAAAATTTAATTATCTTCTCGAGCGTAATTAGCGTATCGGCGCTAAAATACGCCCTCGAAGATAAAATACAATTTTATCGTCTTGTATAATAAATAACTATTTTTCGTTTTTCTTTAAATCACTATATAAATGATGAAATTCTCTGAATTCTTTTCATTCTTTTCAACAGTAAAAGCCCGAGACCTTTTATTTTTATCGATAAAATTTCATTTTGTACGAAAACGAAGTTGCCATGGAAAATGGACGAGACTAGGCCTACATTAATTAAAAACCCGCGCCCATAGGGCAAGGGTTTTTTTATGTAGGCCTAGTCGAGTCAATTTTCTTATGGCAAATTCGTTTGAGTGATACAAGAATGAAATTTTATCAACAGTAAAAGCCCGAGACCTTTTATTTTTATCGATAAAATTTTATTTTGTACGAAAACGAAGTTGCCATGGAAAATGGACGAGACTAGGCCTACATTAATTAAAAACCCGCGCCCGTAGGGCAAGGGTTTTTTTATGTAGGCCTAGTCGAGTCAATTTTCTTATGGCAACTTCGTTTGAGTGATACAAGAATGAAATTTTATCCATAAAAATAAAAGGTCGAGTGTTTTTTTATTGGAAAAAATCCTGAAACAACAAACAAATTTTTATTAAAGACATTTTTTCTGACGTTTATTTTAGCAATTAATGTCAAATAATATTTTTGAAGTTTAGGTTTCTGTAGCAACAGAGCAGACAGAGACGCGTTGTTTTTTTCGATGTGCGAGAAGGACGTAATGATATTTTTTATCATGATAAAAATGAATGATTGGCTGTTGAAATGCTGATCCAAGCGTTGTTATTGGACGAAAGTGATGTCATGACAGTTGTAGGATTTTTTCAGCAAAAAAATACCATTTCTCCTTCATTTCAGATAAATTTCGTACTATATAATCGACTGAAAAAAAAGTACTTCTCGGTGAATAGCTACAACGTAAGGAACAGTTAGCTAAGAAGATATATAACATATTATGTTCAATTTCCCATGCATTTCACCTATGTCTGTCTCACCATGTCAAGCCACACTCTGTATGTATAGCCAGTTACCCAGCTCAGAATGCCCTGTAAAAGTAAAAAAGAAAATAGCCTAAAACAGAAGGTTATACAGACTATGACAAACAACACGATCTCCTGACATTAAACGACGTATTAACCCAGCTGCAGCCGAACTCAAAAATCTTCTTTCGGGGATAAAACATCAAGCAGTGTAAAACTATCTTAAAAATCTGTCGCTAACTTCTGACTCAGCACCACGGTGTATAATAAAATACTCAGCACATTCGATAGGGAAAGCAACCAAAAAACTCAAACAGCCACAACATGTTTCGTCGATACGTATCAAAGACAATAGATGGGCTATTCATACCACGGGCTAGAAGTGACGAAGAGAATGCGCTGGCTTTCGCGACGCATCTATCTCAAGTATTCACACCCTGTGAACCTGAAATCACCCTAGAAGAAGAAAACGTAATACCCCAGTATCTTGAGGCTCCTTTTCAAATACCATGTAAGAGATTTAAAATTAGCGAAGTTAAAAGAATAATCTTGAAAAACCTGAACCCAAGAAAATCACCTGGCTATGAATTAATTATGGACACAATACTTAAAGAGCTGCGGGGAAGTTGCTTCAGATTTATCACTTACTTATTCAATGCTATAATAAGACTGGGACACTTTCCGGACCAATGGAAAGTGGCTAAAAGTATACTAATGCCAAAACCTGAAAACCTTTAACAAGAAGTTACTTCCTATAGAGTCTATACGGTATAGACCAATAAGCTTGTTGTCAGTATTATCAGACATATATTCGAAAAGCTTTTATTAGAAAGAATACGACCTATATCAGAAAATAATTTGATACCTGAACATCAATTTGGTTTTCGCAAATATCATGCAACAACTGAGCAGATTCACCGTGTAACAAATACAATCAGCAAGAACTAAGAACAAAGGCTCTGCAGTATTCTTAGACGCGGAGCAAGCTTTTGATACGGTATGGCATGTTGGTTTACTCTACAAAATCAAGAATTAATTTACACCGGATATCTGCCTTTCACTTAAATTGTATCTTACGAATAGATACTTCTAAGTGAAGCATGGTGATGCCATCACAGCTATATATCAAATCAAGTCTGGAGTCCCCCAGGGCAGCGTTCTAGGACCCAAACTATATATTGTATATACATCAGACTTGCCGACCATTAATCAAACTATGTTAGCAACGTTCGCTAATGACACAACTGTCCCTGCATCGCATTAAGACCCAGTCGTAGCATCCCAACTCCTTCAAGAGTACTTAAATCAACTACAGATCTGGCTTAAAACATGGCGTATAAAAATAAATAATTCCAAATCAGTCCATGTAACTTTCACACTGAGAAGAGAAACTTGCACATCAGTACAGCTCCATGGTAAACAAATACCACAAGCTAATACAGCCAAATACCTTGGGTTACACTTAGAAGGTTGACGTGGAAAGAACATATATGGAAAAAGAGGAAGCAAATTGGACTGAAACATTGCAACATGTACTGGCTTTTAGAAGGCATTCACAGCTATCTACAGAAAACAAGATCCTCTTATACAAGACTATCATCAAACCAGTGTGGCTCTATGGGTTCCAACTGTTGGGAACGGTCTATAACTCAAGTATAAACATTCTAAAGAAATTTCAGTCAAAAGTGCTAAGAACCATAGTTAACGCTCCTTGGTATGTGCCCAACGATGTTATTATCAGTGACCTCAGAATAGATACCGTTAGTGAAACAATACACAAATTCAGTGTGAGATATCGCGACGGGATTAGTGCGCATCTAAATAGACCTGTTGAGTGTTTGTTCGACGAAGACGACAACCCATAAAGGCCCAAAAGATTTAATCCTTCTGACCTACCACATCGATTTTGACAGTAATTATGTATGCATTTTCAGTTATTTTTATATCAGGTCAGCTGTTCTAGTTATGTAATGTACATATCCTAAAACTACTTTAGTTCTGTTTAAAGAAGTAGCCAATGGACTACTTCTGGAATGTTATTCACATACAATAGTCATGAAATTTACTAAATGTCTGTAGACAGATTGTAAAGTGTAAATTGTTAATTTAAAAAAAATCTCCCATTTCTTTTATCATATCACTTGTTATTTTATCATCTCCTACTCTTATATTCTATTTCAGTTCCTTCTGTTGTTATGTCCGGCAATTCCTCTAATCTCTCGGGGAATTTTCAAGTCGAAGACTGAGGCAGGGTGATCCACTTTCTACGGATTTGTTCAACCTGATCTTAGAAACAATAATGAGGGAAAGAAAAATCAAAACAAATGGTGTAACTTTCCATAAATATCAATCCATTACGTACGCAGATGACCTCGACCTATTAACAACACCGGTGCGTTTACGCATAGGCGCGCGCCTAGGGCCACCAATTTTTAGGGGCCCCAAATTTATAACAATATATTATTTCAGCATCTTCTAAATACGTGGATTTGTTTTGACAGTTGAATGTATACTATGTATGTATAAAAGAAGAAACCAAATATCCGTAGTTTTCTAACAAACGTCCGCATGTCCCTAGCTAAATAGCAGAAACGGAGAAGTGTGTTTTTAATGATACATAATATAATAGATACATTCGCAATAAGGAAATTCAGGAACAAAATACTGTAAAATATTAAAAAATTAATTTAATAATTATTTGATATGTGTCCCTAAAATGCCTTAAAAGCTTCAGGTAAACGTTTTCTTTTGCGAATTCTTAAGGCAAAACTGCAATAAAAAATTTCTTCCGCAGCTTAGTTTTCTTGTTCGAAGGTGTTAAAGTTCATATCTTTAGTACTGAAATTTATTAAAGTTTAGCCAGACGATTATGAGAAATTAAGTAAAACATGTAGGTATTTGAAATTGAAATTAATTTAAAAACGGTAATTATTATTGAATTAGCAATTTAGTTCTTCGTTTAGAAGTACTGTTAAAAATCATACTTTTAGTAAAATTACAATTTGCCAACAATGCAGGATGCAGGTGCATAGTACTCTGATATACAGTATGTCCACGGATTGGGTTTACAAGAGGAAAAACTTTTTTATCTTCAACTTTATCGAAAAAATGTATTCTTTATAAAAAAATCTACTTGTTTTAAATCAACGAATTCAAGTGAGTTATCTTTAATAACTTCACTACTTTCGCCAGAAAAGATTAATGACCGCATAAAGCGTCATATCATAGAAAACCTATTGAAGACATATTAATTTATGTCCAATCCATTAGAAATTTGTAGAAGTTTTTGAACAGATAACAAGACTAGACTTGAAATTTTATTCAACTTTTAGCAAAAAAAACGACATTAAAATATTTGCTTTCATTAAAATTAAATAGTAAGGTAATTTGAACAGAGAACAAAGAAATAAAGTTTTATTCAAATAAACCTCCTCCCTTTTCCGCACACAGTTCAATTCTTGCTCGAAATTCATCAAAACTTTTTCTTATTTCACGAATTGACAAGGAAGCTATAGCTTGTCGTATGCGATCTTTCAAAGCATCTCTATCATTTGGTAACGGCTGACTATAAACTATCTGCTTCAAACGCCCCCAGAGATAAAAATCTGCAATTGTGAGATCTGGGCTTCTTGGAGGCCATCTAATTGGTCCATTTCTTCCAATCCATCTATCTCAAAATTTATTATTTAAGCAATTTACTACAGCACGAGCCATGTGAGCCGGGCAGCCATCTTGTTGAAAGTACATTGTACTGCGATAAGCTAAACTAAAGGTGTCCATACTGTCACTAAAAAAATTTTCTCTCGATTGGAGATAGGTATGTTGATTTGTGTTGCCATCAAAAAAGTAAGGTCCTATTATTCCTTCCCATGATATAGCACACCAGAGGTTAACCTTTTGAAAATATTGCCGGCGATTTAAAATTCGAAAATGCGGATTAGTGTCGTTCCAGTATCCAACATGTTGCGACGAAACTATCCCATTAGTAGAAAATGTCGCTTCGTCGGAAAACATAATTCTTTTATAAAACCTTCTTTCATTTGTAACGATTTTCTCACCCATCCATAAACAAAAGAGTAGTCGTTGTCCTTCATCGCCTCTTTCCAAATATTGATTAAAAACTGGCTTATAAGGTTTTATTTTAAGCCGTTTTAAGATATTGTGAATGTGCGATTTGCTCATTCCTAGCTGCAAAGATCGTCTTCTTAACGACATAGTAGGGTTGTTGTCCACAGATTGTATAATTAATATAGCCGGAGCATCTTCTTCAACATCAAATGGCACTGCCTGCTTTTTAATGTTTTGTACAGAACCAGTTCTCAGAAATTTTCTGATGAGCTTGTGCACACCCATACGAGATATAGGAACATCCGGATACTTTTGATGAAATTGATCAATGACATACCTGTAGCTATTTTCTCCTGTTCCATAGCACTGTACTACATACAATCTCTGTTCCAATGTTAACATTTTAAAACATGTACCTGATAAATACCTAATTTGACAGGACTGTCAGATAACTAGATAAGTTGCATTATCGCATAAATTTCCTTTTTCTACGTCTGTTAAAAATACATCACTTTTTTTCATTAAATTGCGTTCATAAAGTACATGTTTAATTAACACTCGAAAAGCGTGAAAAAAAGTGCCATAGCGTTTCATTTTTTCACTCTGTTGCCGTGAAAAAAAGTACCGTAGCGTTTCATTTTTTAACGCAATTTCAATTGCTGATCAAATAAATAGTGTGCTGGAAACAAACGTCAGCTAATTTATCAAATCAACTATTTCCTGTTGCGCAAATTGCATTTTCGACTTTATTGTGCCGTTTTGTGATAATTTTAAAAGAAAACAAGGTTTTTTAAATTAAAACTTTCTAAAATGAATACCGATAGTGACGAAGAAAAGTATTACATGCACACCAGAAGAAATTGTCAAATCTGCAACGGATGCAACAACGAATCTACTGTCCGATAAATCTAAACAGCAATACTTAAAAGAATGCAATTTGTTTATGGAATGGTGTGTTCAAAAAGGCGTAAATAGGCGTAAACTGAAAGAGTTTTATTAGCTTATTTAAACAAAACTAGTTATTAATACCGTTATAAGAAACACGTTTTAGTTCTGACTTCAAACTTAAATCTAACTTTATTAGAATTAATCAAATCTACAGACGTAGAAAAAATACTTTACTTACTTGTTACATAAATAACTATTTTTTATCGTTTCTGGCGAAAGTAGTGAAGTTATTAAAAATATATCACTTGAATGCGTTGTTTTAAAACAAGCAGATTTTTTTATAAAGAATACATTTTTTCGATAAAGTTGAAGATAAAAAAGTTTTTCCTCTTGTAAACCCAATCCGTGGACATACTGTATATTTTTTTATTTTAAATATCTCACTTTATTTGCGATCTGTAAGTATACAGTTACAAAGAGAACATTTCCCACCTCGGATGTAATGTACTATTATTTTCAATTATTCAGAAAAAGTCACTCTTGATAAAGTTGTGTGCTTGTTTTCGGGTCCCTAAAGCAGTTTTCATTTTTGGGCTAAATGTTACAGTTCCTTTGATATTCACATTTATCTCGAAATTTTGGACTTAGAAAATGTTTTATTAAAAATCATGAAAAACTTGAGTAGGCGAATTTTATTTTCAAATTCACATCATCGCTAATTTAGGAGGTGGTTGTTTTTTTATAATTTTTTGTAAAGAAAATTTGAAATTAAACGTTTTGTAAACTGATTAATAAGTCTAACAATAAGCAGACACGATTTCATAAAAGTAAACCGATCTTTCTGAAATGTTGCATGGATCGATGATTTTACATTGCGAAAAACTTTTCTTAATGACGTTTTGCCGTAGTTAGTATAAAAAAGCTACTTTAACTAAATACAAAATACTTTTTTTGCATTTTGACAAAAAAAGTGGACTTTTTTTATCAAAAAATCATAAAGAAAGCAACACTTTTTTAACTATTTAATTTTACATTTTGCATTAAGTAAGTATGCTTTAAATAAAATATTGTAAATTGTCAGTTTGACAACTGTCAATTCTCAAATTCTTTTTATCCTGTTTTGAGGGATTTAAAATGTAAAAATGCAAAAAATATTGTGTACAACTCGTATGAAAGCATCTTTTTTTCACTCGTTTGATTGATGCACTCCGGCTTCGCCGTCGTGCATCAAACTTCAAACTCATGAAAAAAAGTATTGCTTTCATTACTAGTTGTACAAATAACTATTTTATCTACCACAAAGGCCTCCTTGATTTGAAACAATCAAAAATATACTTAAAATTAGTTTCAAGCCAAGCAGGGTTTAATCTCCAAATATGCAATTTAAATTTAAATAATTTTTGTCAATCATACCTCTTTGTAACTCAATCCGTGGACATACTGTATATTTAGCAAATTATTCGACAATATACAAAACATGTAGAAGAGAAGCTCAGTGGCTCTCTTCATGTAAGAAGTAGGTTTTTTAAACCTTGTGTGATAACGACTAACCTTAAACCTAAAAACTAAACTAACTTAACTTAAGCAATCAAAATCTATCGGGTAACTCATTGGGCGCATATCTTAAAAGTCTCTTGTTATTTATTGGCTGATTTATAAGATTCGTTACCAATTCGTTTGGATGTGCGTCAAGCCGGGCTCTGTACCGTGTGCTGAAGTTGCATATTTCTTCCTTGACCATCGGGATTTGAAGATCATGCCGAATAATTGCGTTCGGTACATGCGTGGTATGAATAAGTTAGGTATGCTCGTTAGGTACATGTACATACCAGGGCGCATTTACTATCATGCGTAGCACTTTGCATTGAAAACGTTCTACAATTTCGATATTCGATTTGTAAGCAGTGCCCCAGAGTTGCATTCCGTAGGACCAAATCGGTTTGAGTATGACTTTATAAACAAGGAGTTTATTTTTGATGGTAAGTTTTGAGTTTCGTCCGAGAAAATTCGAAATTCTGTTGTTTGCGTTTTGAAAGGTGTGTCAAGTAAGTCGATTTTGAACTGACTTTTGCGATTTGTGTATTAAATTTGACTTTAGTTTGTGTTTTTGCATTCATTTGTGTTTTGCTTTGTTCATATTTTGGTTTTCTTAGCCATCATTATGGCGTATGCTATAAACGAGTAAATATCTACGTTGATATGATTTGGATTCTTGGGGAATGTGAAGCAAACTGCAATGAGGCTGCTAGGGTTTACGCTCAGCGTTTTCCTAATAGAGGACATCCAAGCCATGTAGTAATTCGAGCTGCAAATCACAGACTTCGAGAAACTGGAAATATCCTCCCTGTTCAAAATTGGGATAAAGGTCGACCAACAACTGTTAGAGACAATAACTTAGAAGAGGAGGTTCTTGATCTGGTAACTGTAGAGCCAAGTATTAGCGTCCGTGCCCTTTCTAGAGTTGTTGGTGCATCAAAAACCACCGTTCACAAGATGATAAAGTGATGAACAAAGCTCGTTTTGTTCAAATGAAATTCTTTTTATTAAAATGTAAAGACAGAATACATGACAAGTCAAATTACAAAATAACAATATTACTAGTTGCTATGAAAACAACCAATCCTAACATGTGTCGTACAAAGCAAATATATAAAATAGCCTGCTTGTGCTAGCAATGAAAGGAGCGCAGTGCATTATTTCCAACATAAAGGATGATGGTCTTTATCCCTACGTCCCTACCACAAAGTTAGAGTCCAAACATTTATTAGGGGAAGATTATAGGAAACGTGTTACCTTCTGCAAATGGTTGTTACAACAACATAGAAGAAACTCAAGATTTGTAAATAACATTTTACGGACAGATGAAGCCACTTTTACACGAAATGGCATTTTTAATGTCCATAAGCAACATATTTGGGCACATGAAAATCCCCACGCCATGCCCGAAGTGAATTATCAAGTTAGATTTTCGGTCAATGTATAGGCAGGAATCGTAGATAACAAATTGGTAGGTCCCTTTGTACTACTTCAGCGATTTAATGCTAACAATTACTTGAACTTTCTAAATGGCGAACTCTCAACATTGTTAGAAGATATATCTTTATTATTGGTTCGCCGCGATATGTTGATGATGAAACTAGATGGGGCGCCATCCCCTTATGCGGCTAGAACGAGAAACTAGCTTAGCGAATTTTATCCAAGAAGATGGATCGGCCGCGGAAGTACAGCCGCCTAGCCTCCAAGAAGCCCAGATTTAACACCACTGGATTTCTTCTTGTGGGGGCATTTGAAAAACATGGTGTATGTGACGCCTATTGAAAATGAAGAAGAGCTAGTACTTCGTATACGTGAAGCAGCAGCAACCGTTAATGAAGAAATGCTGCAGGCTGTCCAACAGGTCATCATTACAAGGGCACGCAAGTGTCGTGAAGTAGATGGTAGAAATTTTGCACATGTTCTGCGAAATAAATACGTACCTACATTATTTTTTTTTATAAAGCAGTTTGTATTTATGTATTTTTCCAAGTAAACCAGTTTCAACGGTGTTGCCAAGTTTCAGATTCTTTAACTGTCTCGTATGAAGAAACTACGCACGATAGGAAGTTTCTGCTTGCAATTTTGGGGTCTCTATCGGTTGTAGCTACCTGAAGCTGTTAAGGCATTTTAGGAACACCCTATATAGTTCTTTAATATTTGTATTGCTGCTCTGTGGTATTGCTCTTTAGGAATATTACTTCATCAATAAATTAAAAAGTTTACATAGGTATTTAGTTTTTATACAAAATAGAAATGTGAGAATAGGGCCCCAAAGCACAACGGCGCCTAGGGGCCTCAAGTGGTATAAACGCGCCACTGATTAATAAAATCAAAAAATAAGCTTGAAAAACATTCCGGGGGTTTGAAAAGGAGGCAAACAAATAAGGATTACTAATAAATGTGGAAAAAAAACAAAATACATGGAAATACAAACCGAAGTAACAGAAGAAAATGAATATATCAAGATCAGATCAGGAAAAAGAGAATACAACTTTGAAAAAGTGAACCAGTAACAAACAAAAGCCAAGAAGAGAACGAGATAGACAAAAGAATTTTAAAAGGAACCGGGGCTGGTGGGTCATTAACAAACATATTAAAAGCAAGAAATGTACCTGGAATAGCTAATAATTACCTACAGGAAGCAATAATACGACCAACAGTATTATATGCAAGCGAAACATGGAGAATAGGCAAACAAGACGCAAGAAAATTAGAAATATGGGAGAGAAAAGTACCGAGGAAAATTTTTGGAGGTGCCAAAATAACAAACAGAGAGATATTAGACACATATGTAACACCGAAAATTATACAAAAAATACAACCACAGAGAACTAGATGGTTGGAAGATATATGAAGGGCAAGGCGGTAAAACGAAAAAAGGAATTCTTGGATAAGCTTACTCAAATTATATCAAAAATGTTACGAGGTATTCGAAATCTCTACACACTATCAAATTTGGCTTTGAATTCTATGCTTGAAACTTGAAACAATTTTTGCCTTTGAAAAGATTTTGCCAGGCTATGATAATGATTAATTTTACTCGTGTCCATGGGCGTAGAAGAATTTTCTAATCCGCAAAGACCAACTTAATATCATAGGTATCGAATATCTTAACAAACTAAAAGCAATACAGGGGTAGAAAATACAATTTTCTACGTTATTAAGATAATTTTTTGTGTTTGTGGGGATCAGACACCTTGCCTTAACTCGTATAATTATTTCTCCCGACAACAAATCCGAATAAACAAGAGAAACACTTTTTAGTATTAATTGAATAAGCAATTGAGCATTAATCTAACGTTAATGCGCTAGAGTCGCTGAACGATAATCGCCTTTTCTGTTAATTAAACTTCTTTCTATATTGTAATTAGGGTAAGGTGACCATACGTACTGATTTCACCAGTACAGTACTGTTTTCTTGGTCATTGGACCTGGTTAGTCATAAAATGTAACCAGTACACAAAATATATTGTTTTAGGAACACAAAATCAAAAATTATTAATTTATCATCGAAAGATCGAGTAATCAATCCTCGAAACCAATTTTAATCTTATTATAGCTTATCCTAGTTTTAGTTTTTTTCAGTTTTATTTTACACGTCGGTTTTCGACGCCGGCCGGCTCTCGGCAATACCCGGCATTCAGCGTGTTCTAGAACAAAATGCAAGGCAATAGTTACTGATGGTGCTGGTGCCTAATGCGAAACAGTTATTAGAAAAGGGTTTAAATGCTGCAAATTTTATTTCTATTTATTCGAATGCATCAAACCACAAGGAAGTAAAGTTGATTCCCATAATCGTAAGATATTTTTCATATCAGTTTGGAATACACGTCAAAATCTTGGGAGTAAGGGATTTGCCAGGCGAAACATCTGACATTGTTACTAATTATAATTTGGAAGTGCTAAAAAAATATCGTTTAGATACCAAGGTACTTGGATTTTGTGCTGACAACACTAATACCAACTTTGGAGGATGCGAGGAAGTGGGAAAAATAACATTTTTACCAAACTAAAATCAAATTTGAATGGAAGAGAGCTTGTGGGAATTGGCTGTGCCGCTCATATATTTTGAACAACGCTATACAAACTGCAGCATACTCCACTCCCCACAATATTTTTTCAAGTTATATTATATTCTACGACAGCGACTATTTGACTATTACTCAATTACTCATGCTGTCTGTCCCATTTTAAATGTCCTGGTTTTAAATTAGAAAAAAATGGTCACCTTAAATTAGGGTACCTACATAAAAGTATGCAAAATAAAATGCTAGAATTTGCTACGCTTTTTACATTAGCATACAAAACCAAAAATATTTAAAAAATTATTTTCAAAATTAATTAAAGCATTTTAATCTAAAATATAGTGAGAGATTCTGATACAAACACTTGCTCCGACTTTAAAGAGACTTGCAATTATTTCAAATTGCCTGTTGGTTTGTGTTCAACAAACAAAAATTTTATAAAATGCAAAAGTTATAAACAAGTGTTTGTCCACGGCTACTCAATAATCTGTCAATTATTCATGTGTTTGGTTAAGTCTAATGGGTTGGTGTTCCTACTCCCACTATTTTCCATATAAAACTTTTGTACTGCATCGTTTGACAGTTCGCGTACTAGTTTAGATATTTGCCGCTTGATGGCGGCACAAAATTTGATATTTTCATAATCATAACCTATTAGAAAGCAATGTATTTTTATAAATTTTGCACTTTTCACAGAAGATACACAAGAACACATAAATATAATATAAACGCTGTCGATTTTTTCTTTGAATTAAATTTTTCTTCACAAAAGGTTTGTTGCAATGCTGCAAACATAAGCATTTTCATAAATTGTTCTCCCAAATGTTTTTCTGGACATTTTCGAAAATCAGGTAAAAAGCACAGGCGAAACATAATACTTTGTGTTCAAAATTAAATATTTTGGCAGTTCTTGGTGTCATTAGCCCATTAGCGCCATCTTACAAAAATTGTTGGAACTAGTACGCGACTTTTCAAAGAATACAGTTCACAAACAATCGAAGGAGTGGAGACACCAACCGTCTAATGCTATCCATTATACACCGCCAGCAGTGAATAATCATTATTCACGGTGTTATGGTAACCATCATTGTGTCATGGTAACCATCATTGTTTATGGTGTATAATGAAGTTTTCCGACGACCACTATGAAAAATGACTCATTTCACACGGTTTACTAGTATTGAAAATAACAAATTTCGCATAGCAACGAAACTGTGTGAAATGCCCGTGTGCAAAACTTTGCACACGCTAAACCACACAAAGCAGTTGGCGGGCGACGTCAAAAGTCGTCATTTGTTAAAAAATAAATATTTAAAACGTCAAAGTGTTGCAAGTGTGGTGCTGGTTCAAATTTTTTTAAATGAAAAATTGGAAAAATGGTCGTCGGAAAAGTATAGTGTAAAACACGTGCTGAAAGGATATTTCACACTCGTGTGATTAAGCCACTCGCCAGCGTGTGAAATATTCAACTTTCAGCACTAGTTATACAATATACTATTTCCGACGACCACTATGTAAAATGACTCATTTCACACGGTTTACTATATAGTATTGAAAATAACAAATTTCGCATAGCAACGAAACTGTGTGAAATGCCCGTGTGCAAAACTTTGCACACGCTAAACCACACAAAGCGGTCGGCGGGCGACGTCAAAAGTCGTCATTTGTTAAAAAATAAATATTTAAAACGTCAAAGTGTTGCAAGTGTGGTGCTGGTTCAAATTTGTTTAAATGAAAAATTGGAAAAATGGTCGTCGGAAAAGTATAGTGTAAAACACGTGCTGAAAGGATATTTCACACTCGTGTGATTAAGTCACTCGCCAGAGGCTCGTGGCTCAACTTTCACACTCGTGTGAAATATTCAACTTTCAGCACTAGTTATACAATATACTATTATCCACGACTACTTAATAATCTGTCAATTATTGATGTGTTTGGTCACTCATAATGCTATCCATTATACACTGACAGCAGCGTATAATGAGTATTCAAGGTGTCATGGTAACATCCTTGTCTATGATGTATAATGAAGGAAATAGGTTATGTTTCTAATCCTAATTGACAGATTATAGGTTATGTTTCTAATCATAATTGACAGATTATTGACAAGTCGTCGATAATTTTAATTAAAAATTCTTCGTATTTGTGTTCGTGGATAAAGTATAGTATACGACTCGCTATAATGGGCTATTATAGCGTCGTGTATAATATACTATTATAATCCTACCACTTCGTTTAAATATAGTCCTACCACATGGTTTGAGTAGCGTTGTTATTTAAATTGTAATTAAAAATTCTTAGTATTTGTGTTCGTGGACAAAGTATAGTATACGACTCGCTATAATGGCTACTATTACCTCGGATAATTGCAAAACTCGCTCGCCCGCTCGCTCGTATTGCAAACATTATCCTCGGTAATAGTAGCATTCATTATAGCATCGTGTATAATATACTACTTTTCAAGGTTCAGTATACATTTGTTGAATTTAAATTTGTATTCCAGTAATCCCGTAAGCCTTTTAAGTAGGTAGTATTGTTGGGCGTCCAACAAATAATGCTTACCATCTTAAAAAAGCGTTAGTCTTAGCTAGATATAACTGTACTGTGCGTTGCCTAAATTTTTAAACGTTGATCTCTCAGCCTGCCACATTAATTTTGAATTTTGATTTAACGAAAAAAATTAAAATCTCAAGAAATGTAACTTTTACTTAGTCCACTTAATCCCCAAAATAATCGCGGATGTTAATCTAAATTCATTTCAGAAGTCGTCAAGCTCTGAAAGTGAAATCGAAAACGCCGATTGCATTCGATATGCCCCATATATTAATAAAACAAGGAGTGAACGTGAACGAAAACGATGAAAAGAGCTAAGCTCCGTTACATGTAGCCGCTGAAGATGGTAACGAAGAAGTACTAAAAACCTTAATCTCATCTGGTGCAGACGTCAACCATCCTTCAAGTCGCAACGTATAATAAGGGTTACAGGGTTACACCAAATGCGTTTTGGAGCTGGCCGAAAATAACGCAGACGTAAATACGAGTAACGAATACAGCTAAACGGCTCTTAGTTTTACTGCTACTTTTGGGTATGTAGAATTTTTTTGGGAATTAATTAAATTAAACAAAGAATTTACACCCCTTCATTCAACAATCCTCTTTGTACAGAACAAACGCAGCGCACACGCTTTCGACCGGGGCAGACATTAACTTTCGTGGTGAAAGTTCGATAACGCCGTTGTGTACGTGGCTGTCCAAACAGGAAACAAAGAGCTAGTTAAGGCGTTAATAAAGGCGAAAATGAACATAAATTTGACGAAGAATACATTTACGCATTTGCATATTGCAGAGAGGCAAGGCCACGTAGAATGCACAAAATCTTTGCTATGCAATGGGGCAAAAGTGAACACGGAAAGTTCAGAAGGCATCGCGCCATTTCACGAAAGTGCACGAGAAAGACACGTGAATGTTTTACAGTTTTTAGTAAAGTCTCGAGCCATTGTTAATCATTTTACAAACAACGGAAATACGCCTCTGCACGAAACCATCAACAATGAGCATCTCGACTGAGATTTCATCAAAAATAAAAGAGACGTAACTGCACGAGCAAATGATGAAGCTGCGCCCTTAAACATAGCAGCCCGTCATGGCCCGAGTGATATTATAAAAGTACTTCTCAAAGCCAAAGCTCAGATTAATTTTCCGCCAGAAGGCGAAATGCCGCTTCATTTGGCTTGCTTTTATGGGAACATCGGTTGTATTAAGTTCCTAATACAAAGGGGTGCAATCGCGAACGTTGCAAACCGTTTGAGCATAACTCCTCTTCACATAGTTGCGAAAGAAGGCCGAAAAATCCTCTTCCGAAGCTATCCCACTTGCTTTATCAATTGTTGGCGGGCAGCCCGAAATTACCAAACAATTAATCCTAAACGGTGCCGATATAAACGCAAAGGACATCGATGGGAGTTGCGTGCTATTTATTGCCTTTAGTAACGGCCACTTTTGTATGGCTAAAATTCTTATAGAAAAAGGCATAGACTTTCATCATTACAACAAAATGTGCACACCACTCGCAGCAGCAGCCATTAATATAATCGGATAGATTTACCTAGTTGAACATTTAATGGAAAATGGTGCAGACCTGAACGCAGAATACCCTGACAAAGTATTGATATTACAACGTGTGGTTGTTTGCAGTTTTTGTGGCGTTGTGAAGTACGTTGAAAACGGGGCCGATAAACATTATAGAAATCTAGAAATGTCCATAATAAATCAGCTTTGGACTTAGCAAAAGCAATATATTCTCCTGACCATGAAATTTTGTATTATTTAAATCAAAATTAAAGTTTTTAAAACTGATTATCAGTCGTCTCATTTCATTTCCTAGTGGTTATACATATACGTAGAAGTAAACTATCGTGTGTTTTTAGCTAATTAATTTAACATTTCAACATTATTTCTAAAGTGGAGATTGACAAATAAAATAAAAAATAAAGATAGTATAATTAAAATATCCAGAAAATTAGCTGCTTCATATTAATTTATAGAAGGCCTCTGAGTTGCCCCAAACTGCCTTAAAATAGGTACCTGAAAATGCGTGAAAATGTTTAAAATTGCCTCAAGTTGATCCTAATAACGCCTCTAGGCTACGCCAGATATCCTTAAACTTGCCAAGATTATTTTAAAATGCCTCAAAACGTTTAAAATTACCTCAAACAGATCCCAGGAATTCCTTAAGGCTGCCTTAGATATCCTTACACTGGCTTAAATTATCTTAAAATGCCTCAAAATGTTTAAAGTTGTCTCAAACTGATCCTAAGAATGGCTACAGACTACCCCAGACCAGATGTCCTTAAACTGACTTAAACTGCCTTGAATCATTTCAAATTGCCTTAAACTTGTCCTAAGAATGCTTCTAAACTATCCTTTAAATCGTCCCAAAATGACTTAGAGTGTCTGGAACTGCCTTAAATTGATCCTAAAACTGCTTCTAAACTGCCTCAAATTTCCTAAAATCGCACTGAACTGCCCTGAATATTTCCGACTATCTTAAATTGAACCTAAATACAATATTCGCCAGAATAAACGGTACCGAAACTCAGTGCCGGATTAAAGAATTTATTTGCCGCTTTACGCACACTAATATTTAAAACTGTCCTTGTCAAACTTGTTTCCGCCGCAATCTTTTGGATGCAAAGTCATTAATTATTGGTCCAAAATCAATATTTACTGTTAGCTAAAATTTTTATTACTCTTTTCTTATATAATTATGTAACAATGTTTTAAATATACCTGGGCAGAGCCCTTCAAGTGCTACACCAGCACTAGGCGTAGATATCAATTGTTATCCAGAGGTGATAGCACTAAATAAACCCAACAACTCTGTTGCGTGGGCGTGAGGTTCCTAAAAGAAAATAGTCCGGTGCTGGACCTTGAGCAGAGCAGACGTGTTTGAGGAGCGCTGCAAGTTACGAAAGTGACTGGAAAGTTCCGAGCGAGTGACTAAGTGATTATGAAAACGCAAGTAGTTAACGATAATTATCGCCTTTTAAGCAGTTTTAGTTAATTATAATTAGTCTCAGATTGGTTTTAACTTTAGAAATTCATTTTGCTACATTTTAAACTAACCCTAATCAGCTTCAAGTAAAACTTAGATCTTAGAGCCTTAATAACAATAGTAATTAAACAGCTTCATTAGTTCATTAGTCAATTAAACAGTAAAGTAGAGTCAGTTTTAGTTAATTAAGGGTAATTTAGTTAAGCTGTTTTCCTTCGGTCTCTTTCTTTACTTTTTTTTCAACTTTTCGTCCTTTTCCCTCTAACTCTTCTCCTTCCCCTGAAAAACAGGGTCGAAAGGCCCTTTCCTCTGTTTCAGGTAGGGAACACCACGAGGATGGCGCCGGTGAAACCAGGACAGGGGGTCGTGACCATGGCAACGAGGACGACGACGCAGCAGGAGGAGCGCCAATCCAGAAGCAGGAAGACGCCCAGCAGCGAGGAGCCGAAGTCGAAGCAGGTCAAGTGGTGCTGGAGCGGTGCGACCAGAAGCCAGCCGAGGCGAGGACCCCAGATGGAGCAGCCAGGGTGGAGGAGCCCAGCAGCGAAGAGCGAAGAAGGGTAAGCCAGGTAAGGTGGTGATTCTGTCCCCAGAAGGAGCAACCAAGGCGGTGGAGCTCGCGGTGCGCAGAATAGAGGAGGCGGTGGTGGCAGCCAAGAACCGTCGCTGCCCCTGGCGAGGAGGTCGGAGACTGCAGCCAGGCCAGTGAGGGAGCCCCAGCCCCAGCCCCAGAAAGAGAAGAAGAGGGAGAGGACCCAGGGAACGGAGGTCAACCCCGCAGTCCGAAAGGCGAGGAAGATCCGGGACAGCATGAGCCAGCTGTTCGAGAGCAGAGCAGTGAAGGTAACGCCGAAAGCGGCCATGCTATTGTTACAGACCATGGACGCCATGGTCGACCTGGTGGTCGACACGGAGCCAGAACCTAGAGGGCTTCCTGGCAGCACAGCAAGAGGAGAGGAGGCAACAGCGGCAGCAGCAGCAGCAGAGGAGGGAGGAAGATCCGAGTCCGAGGACCGTTGAGGAGCCCAGGGACGGAAGGAAGCCACAGCATCAGCAGCGACAGCAGCAGCAGCAACAGCAGCAGCAGCAACAACAGCAGCAGAAGCAACAGAAGAGACAGGTAACGCCGGTAAGACAGGCATCTTACAGGGAAGCCGTGAAGAGGCTCCAGGCGAAGAGCCGAGAGCGCCCGGTCGTCATCCTGCGACAGGAGGAGGGAGCTGGAGAGACGGTAACCAGCGAGCAGATGAGGAAGGATGTGGTGAAGAACGTCGACATCCGGAAGGAGGGGGTACAGGTGAGAGAGGTAAGATTGATGAGGTCTGGTGTTGCAGTTGAGCCGAATCGTGGATTGACCTGACACTGGCAAAGGGCCTAGGAGGACTCCAGGTGACAGGATGGAGAGTCGAAGACGGGCGTGTTCAATGCGACCACAGAGTCATCCGCTACGAAATCCGCTCGGAGCATCGACAGAACGAGGGAGAGCGGCCTCGGGAGAGGCCGTCCAACGAAGGGCGGACTGGGTGAGTTTTAGAAGGGTTCTAGAAGACCAACTCGGCCAACCGATAGAGGGGCAGGTCGCGGACAGAGAAGAGTTAGAGACCAGGTAAGGAATCTAACAGACGCTTTTAGTAGGGCATCCGAATGCAATTCCGAAGATCAAGAGGATGGCTAGAAGGACCCCCTGGTGGACGGCTTAGCTAACCAGGGAGAAGAAGGCAGTAAACGCGGCACGTAGAGCGTACCAGAGGGAGCAACATGATGAACATCCGGCCGAACTCAGACACACGTACCTGAGGCGAAGGAACACCTGCCACTACAAGATCAAGAAGGCGAGGCAAGACAGCTGGCGGGAATTCGTAGGCCGAATTGGCAACGAGGAACCGTTTGGCATAGTCTACAAGCTAACATGTGGTAAGTTCAGGAAGAGGGAGGGCTACATGGCGATGGTCAGCGAGAGAACGCGCGTGGTGGATTGGGAAGGATCCATGAACATCCTCCTAGACGAGCTGATCAAAACCGACCCCGTCGACGAGGACATGGAAGAACACCGAAGAGTGAGGCCGGAGGTAAAGGAAATCCCCGACGTCGAGAATGCGGCCAAATTCGAAATGGAGGAGGCAGAAAATGTCTTGCGGGGCCTGCCCAAAGGAAAATCGCCGGGTCCAGCTGGCATAGCGTACGAAATGGTAAGTGAAGCATGGCCGGTTATAGGGAAGGCGATGCTTCGAATCTGGAACGAGTGCCTGCGGCTAGGAGCATTTCCGGACGACTGGAAGATCGGTAACCTGGTGCTCCTCCTAAAAGGGGGCGAAAGGGACAGGTCAAGTCCCTCGTCGTACAGGCCGATCAGTCTGCTATCGGTGCTGGGTAGGATTTTAGAAAAACTACTTTACAGGAGACTAGAAGACAGCCTGGAAGGGGAGGGCAACCCGAACCAATACGGCTTCAGGAGAGAGCGATCCACCATAGATGCGCTGGAGGAATGCAGAAGAATCGTGGAGACGTCGCAAGAGAAATACGTGCTGGGGATATTCCTGGATGTCAAAGGCGCCTTCGACACCCTCTGGTGGCCGGATGTCCTCCGGGTACTCAGGGCGAGGAGGTGCCCGAAGAATCTGTATCAGGTAATTAAAGATTATCTAACCAACAGGAAAGTCGAACTCAGGGAAGGAGAGGACAACGTCGTGAGGGACTGCCAAAGGGGCTGCCCTCAGGGGTCAATACTGGGGCCATTCTTCTGGAACCTGGTATTCGACGAAAACCTCGAAGAAGACGAAACGTGGTGCAAGAAAGTGGCGTATGCGGACGACAAAGTGATCTTTGTAGAAGGCAACTCCAGAGCCCAACTAGAAGACCGAGCCAGTGAAGTCCTAGGAAGAACATTAGAGTGGTGCAACCTTCATAAACTACACCTCTCCGAAGAGAAATCGGTGGGCCTTATGCTTAAAGGTAAATTTCACCGAGGGAGGCGACCGAGGGTAAGAATGGGGAATCAACGACTACGAATGGTGGACGAGGTAAGACACCTAGGGATATACTGGGGGGGAGGAATGACGGTCATCCCTCACATGAGGGAAGTGAAAGAAAGGGAACGGAAGCTAGGGATGAGCCTCAAGCGAGTCGTAAAAGCCAGATGGGGACTAAACCACAAGACCGTAGAAATCCTTCACACGGGAGTTCTCGAATCCGTCGCTCTTTACGGAGCGAAGGTCTGGTTCGACAAGCTGAACGGTAGGCTCAAATACGAGCTGGGCACCACTCAACGCCCGATGCTTCTAGTGTCAACGAAGGCGTACAGAACGGTGTCCACGGACGCGCTGGGAGTTCTGGCGAAACGGACGCCGTTGGCACTCAGGGCAGAAGAAAGATGGTACCGGAGGAAGATACGAAGAAGGATCCCGATAGAGATAGGTGAGTTTATGTTTGATGGCAGGGAGGAGACGATCGAACAGGCTCTCGTCGAAGTCCGAGAACACATCATGAGGAAGTGGGAAACCTCGTGGAAGAGGTCGGGAGACGGAAGGGTCACGCACGGATTATTCGCCTCATACTGGATCACCCAGCTCCTGACGGGGCACGGCGACTTCAGAGCGAAGCTGCGATCCTACGGCTTGACGGACAGGGGCGAATGCGAGTGTGAAGCGGAAGACACGAGCGCGCACCTCCTAACAGACTGCGCGACACAAGAGGTAGAAAGGGAGAGGGGTCTATTACAGGTCTTCCTGGAACAACGTGGAGTCAGATGGCCACCACGCCCACAGGACCTAGTTGCAGAATACATATACGACCGCCTCAGGGAGTTTGCCGAGAGAGTTCTGAAGAACCGGGAGGAGCAGCGCCGAGAGTAGCAGTAAAAAAGGTAAGAAGGTAAGAAAGTACGTCCCTCGTCAGAGGGAACATTGCACATGCATCTGGCAGCGATAGTCGTGCTTATCGATTACCTCGGGCTCGGGTGCCGAGCCCCCCGCTCGGGAACGTGCGGGTATCCGATTTGAGGTTGGGTTTCGGAGGGGTGGTGGTAGCGAACCGTGCGGTGAGGTGGACCCCAGGGTGCGTCGGGTCAAGTGGATCCGGTGATCCTGGGGCCTTCCCGGTAACTAGTGCCTGAGCCGTAATTCAGGAAGTCAGTGTGCTAGGCTGACGCCCGGACATCGTCCGGGTGGGAGAGGTCGGTGCAACGGCCAAACTTGCTTCATTCCCCTAAAGACGTCCCTGACGTCCTTCAGCCGTCAGGGGGGCGGATATGCTTAATTGCTTGGTGTCGCCCAGTCTAGTCATCTTCCAATAGCAGTAGTGCTCACTAAATACCTAAACTAACAATGTTCCTTGGGCGCCAGGTCCTTATAACGTAAACGTCTTCAGTCGGACCTCCTGAAGAATAGACCTCCAAAGTGAATTGACTTGATAATAAAACGCGAGGCTTTGTAATTAACGAAAGAGAATATATTAACTCATAAGCAAAATGACACATATACAAAATGAAATTGAAAATTAATAATGAAGTTATCATTCAAATAAACCAATAAAGAAATTTACTAAGATCGTAACCAAACGTAAGTCTAAATGTAATATTTCTAACGAGATCTAATTAAACAAACAAAAAAAAACTATAGGGAATGTTCAAAATAACGAAGTTCGTAATAAACGAAAGAAAAAATGTAAGGTTCAAATTAACCCAAATCGTAATTAAACGAAAGTAAATCCTCTGAGGATTCGCAAGGATCAGGTAATCTTAAACTAAATTAATAACTAACGCACACGGAGAAAAATAAGCTCACTTTTGTCGTCGTCGCAGTTATAGAAAACATAATAACACAATAGTAAATAATAATATCTTGCAAAACCTGTCGGCACCAAAATTCAATTACGGCTGAATTTAAATTAAAAGAAATAATAAATGACTTAAAGTTTAAACACGTAAATTGAATATTCCTTTACAAAATCAAAAAAAAATACAATTTATAAACTCCCGTTGCTGTGGAAGTGACCACTATATTAAATATTCGCACTGGAGTACGATTTACTAAATGACGATTGAAAATTTTACTAATACTTTAAATTACAATGCAAATTACAATTACTGTAAATATTTCTAATAAATGTTTCTAACCAAATTTCTAATAACACAACTAAATACCGTATCAAATCTACTAAAATGTTTGAATGTCTTTAAATTTAACTAAATAACAAAAGATAACCTCAAAATCAAACCTTGAATTTAAAACTAAGCTTGTAGGATACGAAGCTGAACTCAGGAAAATTTCAATTAATTCCAGGATGATTGCCTTCTAAATATCACGGGGTGGACGATTTCTTCGGATCACGAATTCCAAACCAAACCAACAACACGTGGACTACAGATGTCGAACTATTAGGTGATTTTACGAACACGTTGTGCAGGAAAAACAGCAACAACCACAAAATGTACTAAAGAGTACTAGAAAGTACTAGAACGTACTAAAACGTACTAAAAGAAGGGCTGAAATACAACGAATACCGTAAGAAATCTTCAAATAAAACCAATGGCATTACATACCCAAAAGTTGTTAAATGCCCTTCGAAATGCTTCTATCAAAATGGTCGTCGAATAGTTAAAATCCCAATAAAGGTTTAAAATGGTAATTCAATATAAAACTCACTAACGTTTCAAATTCTCTAAAAGCCTCTAAGGCTAACTAAACCATTTTAAAAATGTCGTACCTCTGGATGATTAAACTAATTTTGGAAAACCAAAATTCTAAAACCAAGGTACACGACGTCTATCCGTGACTGATGACTAAAGTAGAAGAAGCTAAGTAATGAATTTGGCAACAGAATTCTCTGAAGGAGTTAATATATTCTATTTCGTTAATTACAAAGCCTTGCGTTTTATTAACAAGTCAATTCACTTTGGAGGTCTATTCTTCAGGAGGTCCGACTGAAGACGTTTACGTTATAAGGACCTGGCGCCCAAGGAACATCGTTAGTTTAGGTATTTAGTGAGCACTACTATTTCCTTTTAGGAACCTCACGGCCACGCAACAGAGTAGTGGGTTTATTTAGTGTTATCAGTTCCGGATAACAATTGATATCTACGCCTAGTGCTGGTGTAGCATACTCTTTTGTAACTTGTAACTTTTGTAACTCGTTTAGAGAAGTTGCATTCTATTTATAAACATTAAGCCATGTTAGGCTATCTCTGGGTTATAACTCCATTGCTCGGTATGTGTCATGCTTGCCTTCCCGAAAATATTTTGTCTGCGACGACAGGCAGGTTCACATTCACATAGAATGTGTTCTCACCGTTTCCACCGACTCATTATAAAGTCGGCAGATTTGGTACTCAGCCTTACCAATCTTAAAAAGATGGTTCTTTACTGAAGTATAGCCTGTAAAAAGGTGGTCTTTAAATTTTTCTTGCTGAAGGACAAAGCAATTTTTGCTTTCGTTTGCGAGTCAGTTATAAATTGCTTTGCTTGTCGTTGTCCTGGTATATTTTCCCAGTACGAGGATTTCTCTTGTTCCTCCCATAGCCTGACCTCGTCTTTACTGTGGCATTTTTGTATTCCACAGTAGTGGCGGCTCGCCCGGTGAAGTAGGTGAAGTGCCTCTTCACCTAAAATTTGTGCATCCCAATTATTTTATATCCAAATTATTTTTTATTTATCGACACTTCAATACTAAGCATTGAGAGGATTTTTTTTATTATAAATACATATTATTTACCATAATAAATATACGCCACACTGGCCACACTAGCTGATTTTGTCCCTATCTACACCGTATTCAAATGCAACGAACGCGGCCAACGCGCTATAAGGGAAGAGTTAGAATTCAGTGGCTTTAACTCTGCTCGTTGCCATGGTAACGCATACGTCATCACCACCTGCGAGCAGTTCGTTGACACATGTTGAATCGCTAGAGTGAAGTGTTTAGTTTTGTATCGACGAACCACTTCACTACATCCACATCGTGTCGCGTGTCGGTTTCCACTGATTTCAAATAATTGAAACTGTTGTTTTGTTTTGGTGATCGTTGTTTGTGTGTTTGTTTTGCAATAAGTGTGTGTTTTTAAACATAAATCCTGTTAATAATGTTATATGAAACGCCATTTAGCCGTTGGAAGGAAGAAGACAAAAAAGACATTTTAAATGAAGGACGACCTACAAAAGCTTTAACAATTTTTGCAAAAAAGAACTTAAAAGGTAGTGGTAAGTAAATCATATAATATTAAATTTAAAACTGTAGCAGCCCAATACTACAAAAATTATTTTGGTGGCCCTGTTTGCTCTTTTGTACAAAACAGTCTGTTTGGAATAAAGAGGGATTTGCAGATTTATTAAATATTACAAGGACGTTTCATAAATACGCTGATTCTAAAGAACATTTAATGTGTGCATTAAAATTGAAAAAAAACTGCAAACCATAAGTGATGCTTTAAAAGAAAATTCTAGACTTTTCTTGCCTTAAAAGGATAAAAACATACCTAAGGAATACGATATCTCACGATAGACTCTTCTCTTTGGCGAATATTTCAATTCAAAAAGAACTTTTACTAGGGTTAATTAAAAACCAACCATTTTATGAAGATATTACCAACAAATTTGCAAGGTACCCTAAAAGACAGAAGGATTGACTTGGTGTACAAAAATTAGGTAAATCCAAATAAAAAGTTCTTTTTTAATTTACCACAATAGCACTTCACCTATTTTTTGGCCCACGAACCGCTACTGCCAGTGGCGGCTCGTCAGGTGAAGGAAGTGAAGTGCCTCTTCACCTAAAATTTGTGCATCCAAATTATTTTATATTCAAATTATTTTTTATTTATCGACACTTCAATACTACGTATTGAGATGATTTTTTAAATTAGAAATGCATATTATTTACCATAATATACGCCACTGGCCACTAACCTATTTTGTCCCTGGCTACACCGCATTCGAATGAAACGAACGCGCCTGAAGGGAAGAGTTGGAAATTTGGAATTGACTGGCTTTAACTCTACTCGCTGCCATGGTAACGCATACGTCATCACCACCTGCGAGGGGTTCGTTGACACATGTTGAATCGCTAGAGTGAAGTGTGAATGCGTCAATTTGACATTTTTAAAAATGTCATTAGAAAAATTTTATTATAAATCAAAAAATTTAAATAAAATCTCCCTTCGTGCAAAAAATATTGTATGTACCGCAGGCGTAATAAGCGACTTTGGCCTTTGGCGTGTTATAACCCTCGGCTAAAGCCTCGGGTTATAATATTCACGCCGCAGGCAAAATCGCCTTCTTTGCGCCCTTGATACATAAATAACTATTGTTGGCCCTGTTTGCTCTTTTGTACAAAACAGTCTCTTTGGAATAGAAGGCGGGATTTGCAGATTTATTAAATATTACAAGGGCGTTTCATAAACACGCTGATTCTAAAGAACATTATTTAATGTGTGTATTAGAATTGAAAAATTTGGAAAAAAAAACGCAAACCATAAGTGATGCTTTAAAAAAAAATGCTAGACTTTTTAAGGTGCAGTTTAATGAAAACGTTCGATTCAATGGACTTTTTCTTCAGACAGTTATCGACGCAGTTCTATATTTAAGTAAACAAGAATACGATATCCCACGATAGACTCTCCTCTTTGGCGAATATTTTAATTCAAAAAGAACTTTTACTAGGGTTAATTAAAAACAAACCATTTTACGAAGATATTACCAACAAATTTGCGACTCCAAAAGACAGAAGTATTGACTTGGAGTACAAAACTTAGGTAAGTCCAAATATTTTTTTTTTTAATTTACTACAATAGCAATAGCACTTCACCTATTTTTTTGACCCACGAGCCGCCACTGGTACCTACAAACTAAATCTTGAATAATCAACTGTTTATTACTGTGCAATTCAGATCATAATTCATGCTTATAAAACTTACAACAATATTTCATTGTTATCGTTAATAGTTAACTATTGTTAAACCGTTAAACGTTTTATTATTGTTTTACACATAGGTATTGGTTATTCAAATAAATTGTTACAATTAAACCTGCCAATAAAAATCAGTTTAAAAATAATTGCTATTAGTTTTATAGGTATAACGTTTTGCAAGATGTTGGAGAATTCTTTTGGTTTTATCAGCAATTTTGAAAATTACAGAGTGTTGTAGATTAGCTTTAACTCTTATTAGTACATGTAAAATAAAAGGCTTTAGTTTTATTTTAACGAACAATTGCGCATGCGCAATTCAATCAGTGGTTGTGGTTATCAAAACATGTCCATGAATGTAAACGTCAACTCCGTCAAGTATTAAAATATTTTTTAAAAATTAACGTATCAGCACAAAAACCACATATGTTTTCAATAAACGTGGACAATAATAGTACGTACTTTATTATTTATTATCCTATAAATACGTGTCAGTGTATTTTTATGTACTTTTAAAGCTGACGTGGCTTATGTTTTAGGTTAAAACACTTTAGTAACGAGCACAATTTAATTCAAATTAAAGGGATTATTTAACACTTATGTTAGAATAAAACTATGGAGAGAAGGAAAGCAACTAAAACAACCGGGGAGACTTCTTCAAATATGGAAAATGGTGAAGTCTTACTTTCTAGTACGAAATCGTCCATAAAAGGAGATGAAGCGAACATTGCACTGCTTTTTTTCTTGTATACTTTACAAGGAATTCCCTTGGGATTAAGTGCTGCCATTCCGATGATTTTACAAAATCGCGGTGTTAGTTATAAACAGCAGGTATAAACCTATTTTGCGGTTACAACAAGATAACAATGTGCCCGTCACATAAACAATTAAGTAATTTTGCTTAACCATATGCTGGAATTTATTTTTATAAAAGTTATATAAACGTAACCCATATGTATTTATTTACTTTAGATTAGTTTGAATGATTTTGTCCTATTTGAACATGTATTTCTAACAATCATTGTGATTCTTAACACATCATTTAAAAAGCCCTTTTAAACAATAGATTTTATCATAGTTGAAAGGAAGGTGTGGCTTATGAATAATGCAAATTCTTTGTTAAAATGATGTTATAAACCGGTTTCTGTATAGAACTGAATTTTTTAATAATTTCAAGGTTAACGCTTTTTTTCAAATTTTAGGCAGAATTTAGTTTCGTAAATTGGCCATTCAGTGTAAAACTTCTATGGGCACCAGTGGTCGATTGTATGTTTTCGTCAAGATTTGGACGAAGGAAGACATGGTTAATACCTACACAGTACCTAATAGGCTTATTTATGCTTGTCCTTAGCAGTCACGTAGATCGTTGGCTGGGCGATAAGGGCGAACCAAACATAGAAATCTTAACTTTGTTATTTTTCTCACTAAACTTTTTGGCGGCGACACAAGACATTGCTGTCGACGGATGGGCCTTAACGATGCTCAAAAAATGCAATGTCGGACATGCTTCTACATGTAATAGCGTCGGTCAAACAACTGGTTTTTTCTTAAGTTACGTTTTATTTATGGCATTAGAATCTCCGAGTTTTTGTAATAGTTATCTACGTAGCATTCCACAAGAAGAGGGTAAAAAATACTTTTAAAGCTAAAATTATTTGATCCTAAAGGTGTTCTTTGTAGGTGTAGTATCGTTAGCTGGATTTTTGTATTTCTGGGGTTGGATATTTATTTTTACGACGACCATAGTAGCAGTATTTAAAAGGGAAAGGGAAGCTCGTAATCCCGAACACGAAAGTGTCCCTGATGGTGATATTAGAAATGCGTACTCGTTATTAATGCAAATATTAAAATTAACACCGATTCGTACTTTGGTTCTAATCCTATTGACTTGTAAGGTTTGTATTTTGTTAAATGTTCTATATTTGACTATTTGAAACTTGAGAAATACTTACATTTTGATTGGAAAATATCATTACAGATAGGTTTTTCTGCGACCGATAGTGTTATGTCATTAAAATTGGTGGAGACAGGTATTCCGAAGGAACAATTGGGACTGATGGCTGTGCCTTTGATACCCTTACAAATAGCTTTACCTCTTGTTATTTCAAAATACACAACAGGTAAGTGTAATCTTATAACATTAATAGATTTTTTTGTGTACTCAACGGTAAACGGCCATTTTACTATGTAGAAAACAGTAAAGTAAAGTGGCATTTTACTTTAGTAGTGAAGTAAAGTGCGCAGCAACACAAACACGCCCACTGCGCATGTGGGTCTTGTTTTAAGGCGTTGCTCCAGTACAGAAATAACCTCGAGAAATTTGATTTTCGAACTTTTCCATTAAGTACACAAAAAAATAGCGTATTCAACGCGTAAGTAAAGTGGTTTACTAGCTCGTGAATCAAACATTTTCCACTCGCTAGTAAACAACCACTTTACTTTACTTGTAGAATAAACTACTATAAAATTCAATGTCAAAAAAAAAGTAAAGTCGGCTGATGATTAACAATTAAAAACAAAATCTGTCGTGTCATTGGCAAAATCTCCCACAAAAAAATGTCTTCATCACCATCAACAGACGATTTACCATTAAAAGCATTACTTGAGATACCACCCGATTATGACGATGAAGTATTTTCAATGCTAGACCAAGATCATAGTTTTTTTCTCAGTGATCACGAGCCATGCAATTCTGATAGAATGTCAAACGAATATTACAGAGCTCATTCTGAAGAAGCAGCAAATTTCTCAGCTTATATAATACAAAGAAATTGGCGGAAATACAAACAAAAAGAAGTATACCATCATTTACATTCGATGTTACATAAATTTGCGAAAGAAGACCCTACAAAACTGCTAAAACGCACAAATTTAATCGAAGCACATCTGTATGAAAAGAGCAATGGACATTTTTTAATGTTTCGTTTAGCAGGTGCCACGTTCCCTCCTGCAATCGTTTATAAAGTATTCACCAGTAGATTTGTAATAAATCTTTGTGACGAAAATAAATTGTATAAGTACAACAGTAAACAGAAATCATTTAAATCGAAGAAAGTCAGTAATCAAAAGAATTGGAAGATTTTTTATGTTTATCGAAAACCATTAAGCCAACATAAGATCGAAATGAAAGTTAAACCGGTTTCAACTGACATTAATTCTCAGTGTCGACATAGGAAGAGATCTACTATTAAATGGATACGTAAATTGTATAACATTTAACTTTCTTAAATTTATTTAAATAAATCATTTTACACTTGGCATTTGTATGTAATAATATTTAGCAATACAAGACTTTGAAGCCCAGAGCTTTATTGAGATTGAGGTTTTAATAAAACTGGACATTTTCGTAAATATTTTGACTATCCAAGTTAATTTCAAGTATTTCTTTAATGACTTTTAAATTTAGATTTTACGAGAAATCCCTAGTCGCAATTCTTAACATTACAGGTAATAGGTACATAATTAGTTTTAAAACTTTCCCGTTTTATTTGAAAACCTATCAAAATCTAATGTAATTAACATTTCATGCATAATTGAGTTATTTGATTTTACAACAAATATCATATTCAAACAATTTCAAAATCAACTCGATGTGATATCACTGCATTAGTGAATACGGTCCCGCTTCTCAGTACTCCACCCTTGTATGATGTTTACTGCGCTATCTTGAATTTGACTGAGTAAGCTACGATACCTGTAAGAATTTTACCATAGAACCCAAGTTTCATTCCCGAAAGTTACTGTTAGTTTTTTGACGTTAACACTTTATTTAAAGCTGCTGCACTTCTCAATCCACATGTTATTCTCTTCTCTACTTCATTTGTTTGGTTTCTGTTACTTGCTACCTCTGTTCCTAAATACGTCACCGTATTCACTCTTTCAAAAGGAGTTTCTTCATTTGCGCCTTCCGTTTTTACTTTTGGTCAGTGGTCCAGTTGTCTTTTTGTTGAGCCACTTATCAGGTAATTTGATTTGTTTTCATTGATTGTTAGGCTAAACTTGGCTACCTCTGCGTGATTCTTCTTTACTAGGTTTTTTAGTTATTGTGTTCTTGCTGTAATGGTTAGGTTATCAGCATTTGTTGGAACCCACATTGATATTCTCCTAATGCTTTTTCTGCTTGTTTTTTCAATCTGTTAATTAAGGTAGCTAATATTTTTTAGATTACATTTAATAATGATATGGATCTATAGACCTCGACACCCCTACGGGTACAAGAGGAACTGGATTATGTATGTATGTATGGATGGATGGGTCTATAGTTGTCACACCTTAGGTGGTCCTCTTTTTTATGAATGGGTGTTATCACTACTTCTTTCCATTCCATTGGCTTGCTTTTACTTTTTCAGACATTGTTTATTAAGTTAAAGATTCTTTCTGCTATCTCTGCTTCTCCATGTTTTATAAGTTTGACTTGTATACCGTCATTGTCTGGACCTTTGTTGTTCTTCATTGTCTTTATTATTATTAGACTTCCTTTTTTGAGAATGGCAAAACGCAAGAAGATCTTTTCTGCTTATTGTATGTATGTATGTAAGAACCACCGAATGACTGTACTATAAACTATATTTTTAAAAATAATGAGTGACACGCCAAACAATACTAATAAACGAAATACAAACTTGTGACACTCGATTACTTTTCTTGTGCCGACCCCTGCCTTAAACTATTGTCTATTGGTTTTTTAATTCTATCCATAATAATGAGTGTTAAGATTTTACTAGTTGTATTTAGCAGGGTAATAGGTCTCCAGTTTTCGCAACGTGTACTATCACCTTTTTTGGGGATTTTTATGATAATACCTTCGGTCCATTCTTCAGGTACTTCTTCCGTATTCCATATTTTCTCCAACAAGCACAAGATCAGATTAAGAACTATTTCTCCTCCGGCTTTTATTAAATCTGCTGGAATGGTATCTCTGCCTGCTGCTTTCCCGTTCTTTAATTTATTTATAACTGTTTTTACTTCCTCTTTTGTGATTTGATCCATATTTATGTCTAATTCTTGATAGTTTTGATTTCTAGAACCTCTCTCTGTGTGACCTTGTTGTTTGTATATCTCCGTAAAGTAGGTATTCATAATATCTATTTCTGTTTTTAATAGGTTACCTTCCTTGTCTCTTATTTGACTGGATCAATTTTGTTTATGTCTGGAAAGTTTTCTTGTTATTTCATATACAGTCTTCATATGGTCCAATTTTCGAGCCAGGTAATGCACGTCATCAATAAATTTTATGACATCATAACTTGGTACGTCTACATGAAGTTTCAAACGATTTTCAAATTTTATAACCTAAATTTTCTGTTGACATTTTTCTATTCTATCGCAACGACAATGACAATGACATACAACACGATCTGTCAAAAATTTGTAAGTGAAATAATATAAACATGCCAAAAATAATACTAACTTTACAAAAAGTAAATATGAGCTAAATTAGAAAACATAAACCCGATTTTTTTCTTATTTTCAAAAATGTATAGACCTTGTGATTAAACACGCCTGCCCAATCTTAGAAAACTACAAAAATAATTTATATTTAGCAATTACATTTTGTATTTTTTTCTGGCGCATTATTGGTAACGCCGACCGTTGATCATGTGATTGATGACGCGCATTACCTGAATCGCCAATTCGACTATATCATTTTTACTTGCTACAATTTCGGCTTTCTCAAACATTTCCTCCTGTAGGTTTCTCTTGTCTCTTCTTGCGCTTTTCTTAATTTTCTTGTCCGTTTCGTTATACAGGGTGGGGCAATAGTGCATCCGACTTCGATAGCTCGAGTTCTATGATAGCTAGAAATTTGATTAAAAAACATAAATAAACTAGAGAAAAAAGTCTATAACCGGAAATTATTTTCGAATATAAATCGAAAATGGTTACAAATAGCCATAGAGATGTACATACAAAAAATGTTCGTTTTTAGTTTCTACATCATATTGTTGAAAAATATACAGGGTGTTCTATTTGAAAAAATTGAGAAAATTCAATTCAAAAAGTTCTAAATTGAAAAATCATGTTTTGCCACCCTGTATAATTTTTAGGAAGTGAAAATGATTCAAAGACATCGCACAGATGTTTCCTAACTGGTACGTACATATTTTTTTCTTAAAACCCGTAATTGTGACTGTAGTGATTTTTTTAATATGCATCTGCAGATGCCATTATTTGAACACAAAAAAATCACTACATCCAAGTGGTTTGGAGATAGTCAGTCAATAATAATATGGGAGTGAAAAGAGTCTAGGAAGAGGCTTCAAAAAATCTTCTTTTATACACAACATTCCATTTAAAAAAAAGTCACTTGACCTTGTAGAATCGTCTTGGGCCACCCTTTATATTCGAAAATAATTTCCGGTTATAGACTTTTTTCTCTAGTTTATTTATGTTTTTTAATCAAATTTCTAGCTATCATAGAACTCGAGCTATCGAAGTCGGATGCACTATTGCCCCACCCTGTATAATCTGTATAAGGTTTTTCTTCTCCTATCATTATTTTCACTTAGTATTCTTAATTTAATTTTTCTCTTTTCTTCTATCAGATTCCATGTTTGCTTTGACATCCAGTATTTTATTTGTCCCTTTTCTATACCGATTACTTCTATAGCTGCGTCTATAATAACATTTTTGAAGTTATCCCAAAGTTGCTCAACACTTAAATTATCAATGTTTTCCATATCATTGTATTTTAATTGTAATTTCTGCTGGTATTCCTTAATCGTACCTTCATTTCTGTCAAGCCATTTTATGTTATATTTTGTTCTAAAATTTTTTATTTTTTTCTGTGATTTTCGTTTGAGCTTGAATTTACTTCTGACAAGTGCGTGGTCGGAACCTATATCAGCTCCCCATATCGCTCTTACGTCTAGAAGATTTCTTCTGAATCTTCTGTCCATGGCTATGTGGTCTATTTGATTTTCATATTTTCCTCCCGGTGATTTCCATGTAACTTTATGCTTTACTTTATGTTTAAAGTAACTGCCACCAATCATCAAGTTGTTTACTGCGCAGAAATTTACAAGGAGGGTTCCATTTTCATTTATATCGCCTACCCCCTCCTTACCCATGATTTCTTCTTTTCCTGAGTTGTCGCTTCCTATCTTTGCATTGTAGTCTCCTATTATGATTTTTATATCTTTTTTATGTTTTCGATTGATTTCGTCTAGTGTTTTTTGTAATTGTTGGTAGAATTCTTCTTTTTTGTTTATTTCGCTAGTGTTTGTTGGACAATATACAGGGTTACTGGTAATTCGATACATTCCTTTGGAGATGTGATGGGACAGGAGCTAAGAAACAAATTTAACCCTAACATACATTATGCAAAACTCAATAGTTTTTGAGATATTTCAATTTTTGTGTTTTTCTCAAAAAAGTAGATCTCAATGTCTTTAAAGTTAATTTAAAAAAAATCTACTTAACATTTTTTGAACTTTTTTACTGGATTACTTGTCCCACTCTATGGCCATCCGTTTGGAATGGAAAATATCTGGAAACATTTCGATCATGTGAAAATGTTAAATAAGAACTCATAAAAAATAATTTGTAAAAATCAGCTACGAAAATTACCTATCCGTTTTTCTCAAAAATTATCAAACATAACATGCCTACAAATTATTTTAAAAACTTCCTTATTTCAGCAGCTATCTATATATAGGTATATATATATTGAGCACTATAGGCCTTTAAGGCCCTTGGCTTTTTCAGTTACTGTTTTCTTCCATTTATCTCTTCTATATGCTAGTGTTTCCCAATCTTTAACTCCTAGTTCTTCCAAATCCTCTTTCACGTCTTTGATCCATTCTTTTACTGGCCGTCCCCTTCTATTTTTGCCTGGCATATCTTCTCGGAAAATCTGTTTCGGCATTCTTTCTTCTGGCATTCGTTGTAGGTGACCCAACCATCTTAGTCTACTTTGTTTGACCACATTGATTATATGGATATTCTTGAACATCGTGTATACTTCCTCGTTAGTCCGTCTTCTCCATTCTCCTTCCTCCCTGATACCTCCAAAGATTCTTCTCAGCATCCTCCTCTCCTATGCCATTAGCTTATTTATATACAACTTGTTTAACGTCCACACCTCACCCCCGTATGTCACTGTCGGTCTTATTACGTTTTTGTATATATGCACTTTGGCTGCTCGCGAAACCGCACTATTTCTAAGTACCCTATTTAGAGATGTTGCCGCTCTCATTCCGATTGATATACGTCTCTCAATTTCACTGTAATGTTCACTTGAAAATTCTGCTCCCAGGTATATAACACTTTCTGCTTGCTGAAATATGTACTGCATGTTTCTATAGCCACTTTTTATTTTTAGTATCGTTTGTTCTTTTGATTATTAAAGGTACGGAAATATTTGGTTTTTTCAGCGTTTATTTGGAGTCCGAACTTGCCTGCTTCCGTTTCTATTTTCTTAAAGATAGTCTTCAAACCTTCCTGAGTTTTGCTTAATAGTGTCAGGTCATCTGCGTAAGCCATTACTTGCTGAGGTCCTCTGATTATATTTTCTTTACTTGATATTTTACAGTTTCTCATGACTCCCTCCAGCGCGATGTTGAATAGCGTGGGTGACAGTGGGTCTCCTTGGCGGAGTCCCTTTTTTGTTTCGAAAGCATCCGATAATCCTCCTTCTATTTTTACTTGGCACCAGGATTCCTTCATTGTCATTATTACTAAATCTACAATATATTCTGGTATATCTAATTCTCGCATTGTTTGTATCAGTTTTGTTCTATCTAGGCTGTCATATGCCTGTCTGAAATCTACAAATAGGGCATGAATTGTTACTCCTTTCTTTCTCGTTTTCTCGATTGCTTGTTTCAGGATGAAGATTTGGTCTGTTACCGACCTGCTCTCCCTGAATCCACACTGATATTCACCAATATTTCTTTCCGCTGCTTCCTTCAGTTTGTTGTTTATTAATGTTGCTAAAATTTTATATGTTATATTTAACAGGGAGATAGGTCGGTAATTATTACAGATTAACGCGTCTCCTTTCTTATAGATGGGTAAGATTAAGGCTAGTTTCCAATCCTTTTGCATTTCTCTTTCCTGCCAGATTGTTCTAATTAAGTTGTAGATGCTGTCTATTAGCTGTTTTCCTCCATACTTTATGAGCTCGTTTTGTATATTATCGGGACCTGGGCTCTTGTTATTTTGCAGTTTCTGTACCACCTTAGTAAAATCATTCCATGTTGGTAGTTCGCTGTCCTCTTGTCTTTATTCTGCACCTATTAGCGTAATGATGTGTCTTTCTTCTTCTCTCCCTCCTAAAGTTTCTTCACAGTGCTCCTTCCACCTTGTTAGTACATTTTCCTTTCCGCCTACTAGATTGCCTTTCTTGTCTTTACATATTTTTAGTTTTGGTTGGAATGATTTCCTTGTCATCCCTACTCTTTTGTAGAAGCCCCTAGAGTTTTTGTTTCTGTATTCGCTTTGTATTCCGGATATTATGTTTTCTTGGTAGTTCTTTTTCTTCTCTCTATATAGTCTTTTTGCTATCTTCCTTGTTTCTTTGAACTTTGCTACACTTTCTGCCGAGTTATCCTGTAGCATCTTTGTTTTTGCTATGTTCAGTTGTTCAACCATTTCTTCGCACTTGTTGTCAAACCATCCTTTTTTGGTTTTCTTTTCTCCTGTTAGGTTTTTTGCTGCTGTTATTTGGATGTTTTTCTTTAATCTCTCAGTCTTCGTCTATTCTGCCGTTCATAGCCTCTGCTTGCAGCGTCTTCGGCATGTCTTCTTCATATTTCTTTTTATTTTCTTCTATCTGTAATAAGTCTATATTCCATTTTCTTTGTTGGGGTTTTGTTTTTGTTTTCTCTTCTGGGATTGTTTGGTTGATCCTTGCACAAACCATGTAATGGTCGGAGTCTATTTCTGCCCCTCTTTTGCTTTTAACGTCTTCTATTATTTTGTCGTGTTTTTCCTCTATCAAGATGTGATCTATTTGGTTTTTTGTTTTCCCATCGGGGCTTATCCAGGTTTCTTTATATATGTCTTTCTGTGTTAAGAAGGTCGACTTAATTTTCATTTTCTTTTCCATAGCAAAGTTTATTAATCTTTGTCCATTTTTGTTAGATCTGATATGCTTGCTGTATTTTCCTATAGCTGGTTTATTTCTTTTCTCCCGTCCTACTTTGGCGTTACAGTCACCTAGTAAAATCTTTATATCATAGTTTGGAATGGTCTCATACATTTCGTCTAAGTCTTCGTAAAAGGCTTCTTTCACTTCTTCTTCAGAGTCCTCTGTAGGCGCGTGTATATTTATAATACTAATCTTTCTGTGTAGTCCTCTTATTCTCAGGTAACTAAGTCTGTTACTAATCTTTTTAAAACTTATTAAACTATTCAGCCTTGCTTTCTTCACTAAGAACCCTGTTCCTAGGCGGTTTTCCTGTCCTCCTCCGTTGAAGAACACATACTCCTGTAGATCGAGAGTGTTTTCATTTTTAATGTTGGTTTCTTGTATTGCCAGTATTTCTACTTTGTACTTCTCTAGTTGGTGGATTAATTGTTTTAGAGCTCCTTCGTAGTTTAGTCCCCTGGTGTTCCATGTGCCTAGTTTCCACTTCCGAGTGTTTTTGACTCCTTTTTTCGCGTTTGTCTTTTCTTTCCTAATTCCTAGCTCGTTTATCGTTTTTAACCATTTTTCCATTTCGTTCCCTCTGCTTCCGGTTGTCATTTGTTTGAGTTGCCAGGGTGTGTATTTTAGATTTATTCTGTTGTCATTTTTTTCTCTTGTAAAGCTTATTTTGGAGAACTACTAGTTCTTGATACAAAGCACGTCTTTCGCTGTCTCTTTCTTCTTCTCGAAATCTTACTTCTAATTTTAACTCAGCTAATGCGGCTGCGTTTGCTTCCAACTCTTGTGCGCTTCTTTTTAATTCTGTTAATAATGTGTGTTTTTCCGCTCCTATTTCTTGTATTAGCCGTACCAATTCGTCCTCCTCCATTGTGTTTGGGTTTGATGTTATTTTACTCTGTTACGCTCTTCTAACCTGTTTTAATTTTGAAAACTTGACTCCCACCTCTAAGTTTTCGGATACGCCCGCTCCTCTAACTTCCCACCTCGCGTACCTATCACGTCATCGCCGCGGCCATCTTTGTTTACGTAAAATGCTGTAACCCTGAAATTGCGTTATTTTGTTTTTCTACAAACACTACTAAAAACTGAATTTTTAACACGGCATACTGCAATTAAAAATGTAATATTAAATCGCAGCGTGTTAAAAGTAGATCACGTGGTTTACTTTTAACACTAGTATTAAAAGGCTGCTGTCACAATGACAGAGCAACTAAAATATTAATCAAAGACTGATTTTACCTACCAAATTGACAAATCTAACGTTGCCCTACTAGCAGCTTCTTCTATATCGACCGGAATTTCTTCACTTAGATTAGAACTCATCTTAAATTATTCTTTTTCACTTTTGACAAGCATATGTCAAACTATACATATATGTAAGCTCAATTCTAAATTGTTTCGTAAATGTCACAGAGTACTAGATTTTTTAGGTAACCTTTGGAATCTCTAATAAGAGAGTTTAAAATGCTTTTAATGGCGTTTGTAGAAAAAATAGTGTATGATATTCGTGTTAAAAGTGATCTTATTTTGTTCGTGGGGTTGCTCAACTCGCTACGCTCGTTTCGCAATCTCCCCCACTCACAAAATAAAATCTCACTTTTAACACTTGTATCATAAATAGCTATTATATCCCGGTATTTGCACTTTATTTATGCGTGTGGCAAACACTATGCTAGTTTACTACACTGTTCACTGTCACTTTGTTTAGAAACTTTTGTTTTTACTACAGGCACGTAACTAGCCGAAAACTTTTGGGTGGGCCACCTTTGGGCACACACTTTTCTAGGTGGGCCATTATAAAATAAAAAAGACGCCCATTTTTTTTAAGTAAATGATAATAACAATAATATCAGTGTCCTTAACAATATCAGCTAAATAAATAGCTCATAGAAAGACACCTTAGAAAAAATGAATAAGATTTCATTTTGTATTTTTGGACTAAATAGTGTGTTTTGCATTTTTCTTATCTAGATTTTTTTCCGAACAATATCATTATATTTTGAAAACAGAGTTAATAGCTGCAGAAAATTACCTCGATTTGTACTGTCTTCACCTTCTCTATCACCACGCTGGGCTACATTTTGGGTGGCCGTATATAACAAAATATCAAAAATAATACCTATATAGGTATGTCCTATTGTCCCGAGTTAACGCAAGGTGGGCTTCATTAATTTGGATCGCAACAGAAGAACTTTCACCTATTTTAGAAAAATGTGACCACTTAACTGCACAATTTTTATGTTCAGCACTTACAAAGTGTTTTTAAAACCCGAATCACTTCGAGGGCACGTTTCAGTTTTTAAATCCAACTCCCACAAACACTACGTCTAAAGTTTCACCAATTGAAAAATGTCTACATACAAAACAAAATCCCGAATCCGTAATTACACTATTTTCTAACCATTCGGGAATTCGGGATAGGTACTATTAAATTGCCTCAATCTCATGCAGTTACCGAACGCAGTTTTCGGATAAAATTCTAAGGTTAATTTGGCTTAGGACCGTCTATAGGACTTTGTGAAAGATCAACTGGTCCTGGTACTATTTTAATTACTTCAGAATCAGACCGTTTTTTCCCCGATGTAACCACTCTTCAAATTTCATTTGGGGCTTATCAAATTCAGAAATATCAGTTTCTTCTAGAATAATTGTTTCATTTTCTGAAATTTCGAATACCATTTCCTCTTCAGAAAAATCATGCAATTCTTGTGAAAGGCCACTAATGGCGTTGCCTTTTTCATTATCACCGTTATCAGATTTTGAGGTTGAAGGAGCACATGTTCACATGTATCACTTTCACTACTTTTAATGTTTTGGCAAAAAAGTCTTTAACTGTCGCATCTCCCTTTTGGCTCATTTTTTAAAATTTAAACTCCCGGTTGCACGTTTCTATTTCAACTGACGGAATAGTACTTAAATGGTAAACAAAGCGCTCCAGTATTTGTTTTAAAATTCAAGTGTCAAGTGTCCAATAATTCTTTGAAACAGCCAATTTTATTTAGTCTATATCGCTAGAGAACTAATAAACTTCTTTTGTTTTGGGTAATCGATACACGGCCTGGCGCCGGGTCGTTCGTGCTTTAGGCTTTATTAGTGATTTTTAGGAAGTAATTAAATAACTCTTTATGTTAATGCTCGATTCCAAAATGTTTTTCAAGATTCTAAATGAATTATAAAGTTAACTTGTTTTCATTTTTAGAAGTAAAATTATTCCTCTAATTCTTGCACTGTAGCAGTGGCAGCGGGTGGGCACAAGGGTGGGCCTGGGCCCACCCCTGATTACGTGCCTGTTTTACTAGTCTTTACTCACTTTAAACTTCGGTAAGGCGGAGCCGTGTTTACCCGGTTATCGCGCCATCACCATCAGCAGCTATCTATCAAGGTACAAATGTTCAACGTGCCCTTGATAGTTCTAATAAAAAAATAGTAAAAGTGATGCAAGTAGTATGGTTCTTATTTTTGGATAAACAGTAAATAGTAAAAGTGCGCGTAGAAAAAAATGACAAATCGTTCATGTCAGTCAGTCAGTCCTCGACTTTGATGTTTACGCATGTGTATTATTAACTGGCATTATTATCTCCGTGTCCCTTAAGTTTATTGCTCTTGTGGAGTTTGTTGCTGAAGATTTTGGTTTAGGTCGTTGTTGTTGTTATTGTGTTTTAAGTGCCATGCCACGTACACCAATGCAAAATACGCTGACATCTTGTTTGTCTACGGATGCAGACAATGCAAATTTCTTACTAAACATTTTATGGGCGGATGAGTCGAAATTTGATCGCGAGAGCAGAACACATTTCCACAACCTACATTATTGGGCCGACGAAAACCCCCATTTAATAAGGGAAACTAGTTTCCAAATAAAGTTTTCTAAAAATGTGTGGATGGGAGTCATTGGCCGCTATTTAATAGGGCTATACTTTCTTCCCCAAAATTTAAACGGGGAAATCTATGAACATTTTTTAAGAGATGAGCTGCCGGTGCTTCTAGAAGATGTTCCTCTCGCCGTGAGACAGCGAATGATATTTCAGCACGACGGTTGTCCATCACATTATCGGCTGACAGTACGAAAGTTACTCGAACAACGTTTTCCTAACCGTTGGATTGGAAGGGCGGGCACAATACCTTGGCCAGCGCGAAGGCCAGATTTAACACCTCTAGAATACTACGTGTGGGACCATATGAAAGAGATGGTCTATGAAATACCAGTGGATACGAGAGAAGACCTTAGACAAAGGATAGTCGACGCTGCCAAACGCATACGGCATATCCTCACAACCAGAGTAACAAAGACGGAAATAAGAAGACGCTGCCGTGCTTGTATATGGAGTAGGGGCTCCCATTTTGAGCAATAAATGTAGAAATTTAGTTCAACCTTGAAATTAATTAAGAATTAAACGATTACCTTTACAATACGTTTATTTACTGTTTATCCAAAAATAAGAACCATACTACTTGCATCACTTTTACTATTTTTTTTTATTGGAACTATCAAGGGCACTTTGAACATTTGTACCTTGATAGATAGCTGTTGAAATAAGGAAGTTTTTAAAATAATTTGTACGCATGTTATGTTTGATAATTTTTGAGAAAAACGAATACGTAATTTTCGTAGCTGATTTTTAAAAATTATTTTTTATAAGTTTTTATTTAAAATTTTCACATGATCGAAATGTTTCCGGACATTTTCCATTCCAAACGGATGACCATAGAATGGGACAAGTAATCCAGTAAAAAAGTTCAAAAAATGTCAAGCAGATTTTTTTAAAATCAACTTTAAAGACATTAAGATCTACTTTTTTGAGAAAAACACAAAAATTGAAATATCTCAAAAACTATTGAGTTTTGCATAATGTATGTTAGGGTTAAATTTGTTTCTTAGCTCCTGTCCCATCACATCTCCAAAGGAATGTATCGAATTACCAGTAACCCTGTATATTAATAATAGCTATGTTAAAAAACCTTGCTTTAAATCTTGCTGTTATTATTCTCTCCGAAACTGGTTCCCATTCTGTTAACGCGTTTTTTGCTGCGTTGCATGGCGTTTTCTTCTTTGTGCCCAGAATAAATGAATGTTTTTTGATTTGAGAGCTTTATTTCTCCGCTGTTTATCCATCTAGTTTCACTTAGACCTAGAATATAAATTTTGTACCTATCTGTTGTTCTGCTTACTATCACTATATCGTCTGCGTATGCGCATATTTGGGTAGTTTTCGTGCTGATGGTTCCGTTTATGTTTATTTTTCGCATCATCGATTCTATTACCAGGTTGAATAATACGGCTGAAAGCACATCTCCTTGTCGGACACCTTCTCTGATGTTAAAACTGTTTATATCCCCCTCTGTTGTTCTGACTATTGTTGTTGTGTCTGTGATCGTCATTTTGATAAGGCGTGGCAGTTTTGGAGAAATTCCTAGGCTACTAGTTTCTCTCAGCATTTTGTTTCTGTTGATGTTATCAAATGCCTGGCTATAGTCTATGAACAAGATATAGATGGCGATATTGAATTCTTTACCTTTTTCAAGAATTTGTCTCATCGTATGAATGCTGTCTATCATGGACCTATCTTTTCTGAATCCATTCTGCTGATCTCGTAATATTTTCTCTGTGTACCTCGTTAGTCTGTTGTGTATTATGCTGCTCATTACTTTATAGATTACACTTAGTAGGGTTATGCCCCTGTAATTCTTGCAGTCTTCCTTGTCTCCCTTTTTGAAGATGGGGATTATTATTCCTTTTCCCCAGTCCTGGGCCATAGTTTCATCATGCCAGATTTTTACGATAAACTGATGTAGTTGTCATTTGAGCCGGTCTCCACCATATTTCAACATTTCCCCCATCACTTCATCCGGCCCGGCTGCTTTTCCGTTTTTCAATTGTTAATTATACTCCTTGTTTCTTCTCATCCTGGTTCTTCTACTTCTTCTGTTGTATTTTCTTCGCATAATTCTATTAGTTCTTCTTTTATTCACGACCCCCTTTTTTTCCAACAGTAATTTTCCATTTCTATCATTACAAATTGGAGGGTTTGCTTTTCTTCCGCCTATTGTGCATTTCCATTTCCTCTATTTTTTTGTCCATCCATCTTCTTTTCTTTGTTCTGAGCAGGTTTGTTGTGATTTGTTTTAGCTGTTTATGTTTTTCTTCGTTTTCCTGTGTTTCTTTTTATATACCGGGTGTTAATGAAACCTAGGGCACCCCTATTTTTTAAATTATATTTTAAGATATCAAAATGAAATTTAGTATATGTAATGTACTCTTTCACTGGCATTTTTTGACATAGGACACAAGTTTCTGTCACTTCTGATTTTGCCGGAATTACCCTCAATTTTGTTATTTTAAATGGAACACCCTGTATATTTATACATTTGTGGAATTTCCATTTCATTCTACGTATGATATATCAAGTTTCAAACATGTTTATGACAAAGTAAATACTTGCAGAACAGTTTATTTATTAATTTAGGATGCAATGACCTGCGTAAAATCATAGATTAAATAATAGAATAGATACGCAACGGTACCTTTTTATATGTAACCCGAAAAAAATTCTGACATAGAGATGGCAGCACCTTGGCCATCTCTGATCGAGAATGTTTTTAACCATCCCAGAATAAAACCGATATATCAATAATCCTAACATATCAACAACATTTGATCAAACAAAATACGTACGTTATTTAATAACCGTGCATTAGTCGTATTGATATTAATGCCATGCGAATTCAAGCGTGTTTATAAAATAAGCACGTATAGATATTATTGTATTTATGGATGAAGTTATTTTTGTCCCAGTTACAATTTATTTATCTTATGCTTAGAATTTTATTTACTGACTTCGTTTTTTGCTAAACAGCAAATTTGTGGTATAATTATGTGTTAAAAGATTTAACATTTGGAATACAAATAAAAATATGTACATGTATATTTAACAATTACAAAAAAAACGCAGTTACGTTGCACAAAATTTCGTTAAACAAAACTAGCGCGTTCAAAAAAAAAAACAAAAATAATGTGTACTGCAAAATTTAGAATTATTGTTTTTGCAATAATTTTACTGACATTTGCAAAACGGAATTATGGCAATAACACAGTGATGACGGTTAATAAACTATAAATCTTGCAATACGCAATAGACATTATTTTTGTTTCTCCTGGCCAACCCTTATCTAATTTTTTTTAACTCACGGTTTGGCAAAGGATCTTGGAACAGCTGGGTTAAAATTTTAACCTAAGCTCAACAGAACGTATCTAAACCCTAAAGTCGGCAATCGTATACATCTATACATGAATACATGTTTTTGGTTTTTGAAGGAAAAAACGTATTTATAAAGTTGACAATTACGAACCATATTTGCCCGTACATTACCTTACATTTTCGTCGAATTTACTTGCATTTTCTTTATATGTGCTATTGCAATAAGGCCAATTCAATTCACAATAATACAGGGTGAGTTTTTTTTTTCATTTTAAGCATTGGGATCTCGGAAACCATAAGACATTGAGATTCGGTTAAATGAGGAAAGAGTTGTCGTTTTAAGAGCTTAAGCAAGATATGCTTTGTTTTTTGAAAAAAATCCACAGTTTACTAGCTATGAGCAAAAAAGAAATTAGCAATTTTTCTTTAAAGTGTTCTAAAATCGTTAATATTAGAGATACAGAAATATGATAAGAACAAAAATTGTAGATATTTTTCCGCTTAAGAAGATACATTTATTAATTTCCATTCTGCTTCTATAATTTTCGAGTTATAACTCAAACTTACATTTTTTTAAATAGCAGTCATAGTTGGCTTTGACATTTGTAAAAATGACAAATGCTTCTCTTTTTAACGATAAAGGTTTGCTAATTGCTATACTTTGATAAATAAACGCGATGCAGGAATTTTCGTATTATTGAGAGGTAAATAAACAAAGTTTGCCGTGGAAAACAATAAACAAACAAAGTACTGTTGCTCATTGTTTTAGTTGAAATTTGGCAGTTTTGTAACTTCTACAATTAAATTAAAGATGTTTTCTAATCGCGAAAAACTTAATATGGTCGAATGTTTTATTTTTTGTAAGTAATAAAAATAGAAAATAGTGTTCTTGCTGCCGAACGGTACCAACAATTTTATGAAAATCGACGTCAACCATCTGTACCGACGTTCAACAATTTGTAAATTCTAATTCTATTGTGAAAAGATGCCCGTTGTGTGTAAATAATAATGGTGGACATTTTGAACATTTGCCGAGATAGATTAATTTTTTTACATGTAATTACTTCAAAGTAGAAATTTAAATGTAATAATTCGTAGTTTCTTTGCGTTGTTGTTTTATTTGAGGCCCTAAAGTTTTTAGGTGAAACATTATAATAAACTAAGTAATTACTTTAAGAGGAAAAAAATGTTTTCCATGGCAGACTCTGTTTTTGCTACTCTCAATATTACAAATAGTCCTGTATCGTGTTTATTTGTCAAAGTAAGTACAGCGAACCTTAAATCTCTGCAAACAGAAAAAAATGCACTTTTTAAAAATGTCAAAGCCAACTATGACTGCCCTTTAAAAAAACAAAAGTTTGTATTACAACTCAAAAACCGTAAAATCGAGAAGGAAATTAGTATGTTCATCACGTTAAGCATTAAAATGTCTAAAACTTTCATTCGTGCCATTTTGTTGTATTCCTAATAATAACGATTCTACAACATTTAAATGAAAAATCATTAAATCTGTTATTCGCTCATATCTAGCAAACTGGATTTTTTTCAAAAACCAAAAGCATATCTTGCATAAACTCATAAAACGACAACTCTTTCCTCATTTAACCGAATCTCTATGTCTTATAGTTTCCGAGATCCCAATGCTTAAAATGAAAAAAACAACTCACCCTGTATGTAGAATGCAGAAACAGCTATACCGGGTGTGGCCTGACATGTGAGACATAGGTGAAATGCTTGGGAAATTGAACATATTTATGTCAAAGTCGAAATTTTAATTTTAATTTTCTGCTGTAATTTCAGAAGTTTTCGGGATATTCACACGAAAATTGGTGAAACTACCTTTTTTGGGACGGGAATAATCCGAATAATAATCCGTTCTCAATTTTAATGCAGCTCTTAAAATAATGTTATTTTTGCTACACCTAATACCTTAAAAATACTTCAGCTTTTTTGTAGCTAAAGGCAGATTAAGTATTTTTAAGGTATTAGGTGTAGGACAAATAACGTTATTTTAATAGCCGCATTAAAATTGAGAACGGATTAGTATTTCCCGCCCCAAAAAAGGTAGTTTCACCAATTTTTATATGAATATTACGAAAACTTTAGAAATTACAGAAGAAAGTTAAAATAAAAATGTCGACTTTGACACCCTGTACCTCCCTAAATATTAACTTTTGGACTAAGGTAATTTTAGGTAAATCGTAATATTTTGGCCTCAGGAATCTACTGTTGGTCTGTGACCCATTACTTATGGACCACCCTGTGTAGAGCCCCCAAAGAGAACATAATGTATGGCGCAATATACGTTCTTTTTTTAATACTGTTATTTTTACCTTTAAAAAATTGTTTTAGGGCCCCTTCATGGAGAAGGCCGGCCCTGCGTCTGACAATTTAAGTAAAAGTACAAGAGATGGGAATCATTCTTTGGGTATTTTATGCATATTTTTGAAGTTTAACTTTTTAAGAATTTATTATTTATTTAGCTGTAAGCTGACCAAAAGTTTCAATTTGTATACATATGCTCAACCAGTCGATTATTACGTGATCTGTTCGGGTTTAACTCTATTACTATTTTGTGTGTATATTTACTAAACGTTTACAAACATTATGGAATGGTATTTCGGTGTATCACGCTACAATTAAGAAGTATACGTCTAAATGGAAATAATAGCGTCCGTGCGGGGTAAAGTGAATGCAGTGAAGTTCCTTGAGTTTATGACAAATAGTTCAAAAATATTTTGGGGCAGCACCAATCGAGGTTACCGTTCGTCACCTCCTTAGCCCCCTTGTCTAAGTAGACACGGGTTACACTTTCGCCGGTAACGTGGGATCTCTATTTATATTATTTCCTCTATGGTAAAATGGAAGTCAGGGTGATACGACACTCAAAACAAATTATTTTAGAACTTCAACTGTACCAGCAAGTCTGTTATTTGCATTGTGCATTTATTTGTTTCACTTGTTTTGAAACCAAGTGTCTAGATTTAAATGTCCAAAATACGTTTTTTTTTAACGGAGAGTGTTATTCCGAATTAAATTTTCATATTAATCCCATGTTGTTGGTATCAATAAAATACTTGAAAAACGCTCATTTTTAATATCTTACTGTCCCACCCTAGTGCCATTTGAAAAAATTGAGTTATTCTCGAAAAAGCATTTTTGCCAACTTTAGGCCATTCTAATACAGCAACTAAAATAGTTGAAGTTCTAAAACAATTTGTTTCGAGTGTTGGAGCACCTTGACTTTCATTTTGCGTAAGTCATAGCACTCTAGACTAATTTCTGCAAAAAATTACTTTGTCATCAAAATGTTTCGAAGTTGATGCTACCATACGTACAATTGAACGGCGATTCCAAAAATGTATAAATATACAGGGTGTTCCATTTAAAATAACAAAGTTGATGTCAATTCCAGCGAAACCGTAAGTGACAGAAACTTGTTTCCTATGTCATCAAATGCCATTTAAAGAGAATATTGCATATTCCAAATTTCATTTTGATATCTTAAAAAATAAAAAAATTATGGGGGTGCCCCAGGTTTCGTTGACACCCGGTATATACATATTAATCTTGCTGTGTTCCTTTTTTTTATTGCTTCCTTACAGTCGTCATCAAACCATCCTTTTTCTGTTTTTGTCTTTTCCGTTATCGTGTTTTGCGCTGCCTGTGTTTCCCATTCAGTCTCTATATCTGTTGTTTTCTATGTTTTCTTGTAGTGCTTCTCTATATTTCTTTGCATACTTTTCATCTTAACATAGTTAAATCTGGAGATCGGGGAGACCAGTCAACCGCCCCATTTCTTCCTATCCATCGGTCCCTGTAATGTTCATTTAACCAATTTCTCACTGCAACAGAAAAATGCGGTGGTGCACCATCTAGTAAAAACCACATGGTTTGTCTCAAAGCTAGTGGCAAATCTTCGAGTAAGCCTGGTAAATTGTTTTCCAGAAAATTTAAAAAAAATACCCCAGATAGTCTTGGAGGTAATAAATGTGGACCGATTAGATGATCTCCACAAATCCTCAACCAAACATTAATGGAAAACTCTTCTTGAAAACGTGCATTTCTAGTTTGGTGAGGATTTTCATCTACCCAAATGTGGTAATTGTGATAATTTACAATACCTCGCCTTGTAAATGTAGACTCATCTGTAAACATAATTTTGGAAATAAACTCTTGGTCTTGTCGATGTCTTTGTAACTGCCATTCACAAAATGCAACTCTTCTAGGGTAGTCTTCAGGTCTTAAACATTGAACACGTTGAAGATGGTACGGATATAATAAATTTTCATGTAACGTTCTCCAAACTGTGTGTCGAGATACACCTGTATCTCTTGCAACATTTCTTGTGCTTAATGAAGGATCTTCATCCACCATTTGAAGAATATCATCCTCAACATCAGTTATTCTGTGTGTTCTATATCTACCACAATCTGCAAACTTCGGCTGTAAAACTCCCGTTTCATGCAACCGTTGATGGAGCCTCGAAAAAGTATTTGCAGATGGTTGACGTCGATTAGGATAACATGCTTGATACCGTCTTACTGCTTCTAACGCATTTCCATTAGCCTGACCATAAATAAAGTGCATATTTGCTATCACTGAATGGCCTATTCATAATTACATAAACAATGTTACTACAAAAAAATGACAACTGTGACTGACATTTACTAAGGTCAAATTAACACAGCATACTCACTATTTTTTTTTGTAACTAAATAGCAGTACTTAAACTTGAAGATCCTTTAAAAGACAGTCATGTAACTGAATTATTATACGTTTTAAAAAAAATTACTTAGGTTTGTGTTTCGTTTCTATATAAACTACCCACCATTAAAATTTTCTTCGTCCTTTTGATGACACCCTGTATTAGGTTATATGTAATATGTTTCAAAATTGACATTAATTAATCAGTAGATGAAAAAAAGCCTGTAAAGTCGAGTTTAGTGCACCTAAAATATTCAAGTTCTTACTTCTCCGGCACAACATGTGACTCAAATGATGTAGAAACTAATACATGCGACTGTTGGCTGTTTAAGGACTCATTTTAGTATTTTGGAATGGATGGCAGTAGCCGTTTAGAAAAATTAAGCGGTACCCGGTTTTGTCCGACTCTCCCCCTACTACAAGAACAAGAAAATCAGAAAGCTATACCAAAGCATAAACAAAATGAAAAAGGGTTGGTAAAGAGAACCGTGTTATTACAAAAACAAAGAAGGTGAGCTAATAGAAAATAAAGAAGCCAAATTAGAAAGATGGGTGGAATATTTTTATGAACTACTAAATCAGAATGAAGAAATAGAAATCCAAGAAAATGAAAATAGGGATATAACACAAGGAGGGGCAGAAAGCATAGAAAGCGAAAAACCACTCGGACTTAAGTGAAATAGAAGAAATCATCAGTTCTCTAAAGAACAACAAGAGCCCTGGAATGGACACACTACAAGCGGAACTATTTAAATATGGAGGACAAGAAATAATTAACAAGATGCACCGGCTGATCAAGCAAGTGTACACAGAGGAAACCAGCTGCGTGAGAGGCACGAAGCAATCATACTACCGGTTCATAAAAAAGAATCCAAAGTAGAATGCGACAACTATAGAGGAACGGCGGCAGTCCCACTGAGTCATCATCAACTAAAATTTAAACATATGCAATCACATGCTGTTAGTCTCACTGAACCACCGACATCGACCCACCGTCATCAAATGGTGGTCACCGGTTTGAAATGTACAACTTGTTTGAATTTTGGTGGACGGTGGACGTTGGCTGTTGTCACTGCGCGTGCGTCAGGGAGTGTAGCGTCACCTGATTTACGACCTCGAAAGGCGGGAAATTTAAATATAAGTTAAACTTGGGCAAGTTATTCCATTTGGGGGTATTCTGACCTAAAATCAACGTAATCGAAAATCTGCAGCATGCGCCTAGCGCGCGCATTTTCGAATCATAAATGGTTTGAACTGGAGATTTTAGAGAAATTAAAATAACATAAACATAATCAACACAAAGACACGTGATAATATAATTACAACTGTCAACACCAAAGTTACTACCAATATATCAATTTCAAGTCAAAAAATCACTAAAGCTTGTATGACACGATACTAAATTTATGTGAAAAAATTTAGTATCGTGTCATAGCAACTTAACAGGCAAGCGGGAAATTTAAATTTTTGGTGATAAGCGGTGGTGCAGTGAGACTGCAGCATGTAATTTCAGTTGGTGGTTCTGGGTGATGGTGTCTCAGTGGGACTGCCGCCGAATAGCCCTCCTAAGTATAACCTGCAAGATCTTGGCAAACTGTATAAAAAAAGAGACTAACACAAGTCATGGAAAAGTAATAGACCAGATTTTCGTGCCAAGAGAAATCCAAACAGAAAGCTACGAACACAAACAGAAAACTCATGTCACATTCATCGACTTCAAACAGGCTTAACGATAGAGTAAAGAGAGAGCAACTGTACTACAGAGCGATGAATGAACTGAATATACCAAAGAAGCTTATCAATCTAACTAAAATTACGCTAAAACAAACGACAAATTTAGCAAAACTAGAGAACCAAGTATCCAGAAGATTTGAAGTAAAAGAGGGGTTGTGAAAGGAGACCCTTTTTCTGCAGTCTTATTCAATATCATCATCATCAATGGCATTAGAAAAAATCAGATACATCATAAAAAAAAACATCAGTGCCTGACAAGCAGCAAAAAGAATGGGATTGGAGATAAACGAGAAAAAATCTAAGTATATGGCTTGGGACAAAGAACAGTTACAACCAAATAGGTCACTAGAAATAAAAAGAGGGCGGCAAAAGTTAGAAAATAGAGGAAGTAGAAAAATTCACATACCTGGGGACAGTATTCACCAAAACACCAGGGGCAAGTGAAGAAGTAAAGACAAGAATGATGTCAGGAAACAGGTGTGTTTGCACTGAATGAAGTGTTGTCAAGCAAAGCAGCATCGCATGTGTTAAAACTACGTCTGTACAAAACTGTCATAAAACCCGTGGTCACGTATGCATGTGAGGTGTGAACTTTAGGGCAAGTAGAACAGAAAGTAATAGGAGCATGGGAAAGGAAGGTGTTAAGGAAAATCCTAGGAGGAAAACAAGTAAATGGAGTATGGTACAGGCGAACTAACAAAGAAGTCGGAGAATTGTATGGACAAGAAGATATAAATGGAAAGGTTAAAGCCCAGAGATTACGATGGCTAGGTCACCTGTCGAAGATAGGAGAAGAGAGGATGCCAAAAAAGTGCTGGAAAGTTGGCTAGGAGGAAGAAGAAGACAAGGGAGACCAAAATCAAGATGGACAAAGGAAGTAAAACAGGACCTAAATCAACTCAACATAAGAGATTGGAAAAGGAAAGGAATGGTGCAAACAGCCAAGGCTTGTAGTGCTAATTTATATAATAAGTCACTGCACGTAATGTTTCGGAGACCAGTCTATCTCCGTTTTCAAACAAATTAAAAAGAGCAAAATTTTTTAATTAATTTGCGGCGTAAACCCCTATTAAGAGGTATAAAATAGTTAATAATCTCAATTTTTAATTGTAATTAGGTCCAAGACCGTTAGACATATTCTTGAAGGCGATGCCATACAGACTGATGTTTGGATTCGTAGCTGCATTCCTAGTATGGATAACACCTTCATTTGTACCTAATCCAACAGCCGGATTGCCGCTTTCTTATTATGTTTTACTCCTAGTCTGTTATGCTTTACATCAAGTAAGTCCCATTTTTAAAGCGATAGTGACCAATCTAAATGATATTAAATTGCAGATTTGTGTGTATAGTATGTTCGTATCAGTAATGGCGTTCTTCGCACGCATAAGTGATCCACTAGTTGGAGGTACATACATGACATTGCTCAATACCGTCACTAATTTAGGTGGAAATTGGCCGGCCACCCTTTCCCTGTGGCTCGTCGATCCTCTCACTTGGAAACAATGCATCGGTGACTCCCATAATTCCGACAACACTTGCGGTAACACTATGGAACAAGAGGTACTTGAATCCTGACTCATTATGACATGTTTAAATATAACGTTAATTTTTCAGCTCTGTACGCAAGACGGAGGTAAATGTGTTACATGGCTAGATGGGTATTACATAGAAACGTTTATATGTGCTGCGATTGGCTTCGCTTGGCTATCATGGGGAGACAAAAAAATCCGTAACATTCAGTCACTTGACGATAGTGTTTGGAAAATATCCAAACGGACTAGGTAGTTTTAGACCAATTTTTTTAGTTGATTAGTTTTGAAATTACCACAGAACACGTATTAAAAAAGTGTTACACAATCCGAACTTTATTCTTACGAATATGAGAACTTTATCGGTTATAGTTAAAAAAATATAGTGTGTGTTAATCTTCTTGTTAATTTAAATTTGGTGATTTATAATTGTCTTGTGCAGATGTTTAATTTTTGATTTAACAAACGTATGTATTTTATTATATTCGATTCATGATAGATTATGTTCAAGTAGTTTTGTATGAAAGTAGATGAGCTATAGATGTAGTAGCGGTCGATTTAAACCTGCATCTCGTCGCTTTCTTTTACTTAAAATTGCTATAATTAAATAAAACTGCAAAAGACAAATGATAAATGATCCCACTGAAAGTTTTATATATAAACCTAAAAATATTTATTAAAAAAAATATTGTTACATTTTGGATTAACTTTTTAAACGAAAGGTATACCTAACTAATTTCAGATTGTGCATTTAGTAATTTTATATTCAAGAAATGTTTCTATATTTTTGTTTTTGTTGAAAATAAAAATAAATAATTTTGACCTCTTTTTTTTAATTAACCAACCCTTTAAACTTTTAACACGTCAATGAGATCTGCAAAAATAAGTCTTTATTTTTTCACATTCGTAAGAAATACTGACAAAAATTTTAAACATAACTCCTACCCAATTTAACTACAGCTAAAACAAATAAAATTCTTTAACATAAAACGAACTATATGTAAACAACGTCAACTGAGAGTAACCTCGTCTCTAAATTGAATCAATTTAATTTCCAGTAGTTTTTGGGTAAGAACCAATTTGAAAAATTAGAATTTTTCTTACACAACTTACAACTTTAAAAATTAATATAAAAAGTGCCACCTTTAATTATTACAACGCTGTTTCTATTGAAACGTTTATGGTAGAACAAATTTCTGCGTCCTCTCGGCCCTTGAAACTGCTGTAAATTAAGAAGCATTACATAATCAATTTTTCATCTCGCTACGGAAATTCTTACCCCGTTTCTATCCCAGTCGTTTCTTGGAGGGTGCTCATTCTAAAAGTTAAAACATCTTACGTAATCAAATAAAAAAAAATTATTATATAAACTTACCCAGTGCACATCGTAACCCCTTATTCTAGGTGGCATACCGTAAGGGGGAATCTGTAAAAAACAACCGACATATATTCACGTTTTGATGGCTCGGAGATGATTTTCACCACCAACTTAATGAACCTATTTTACTAGCATTAAGGACACTCACCCAATTATTAGAACTCCTATTGCTACCTGTAGAAGCCCGACGATTTGAGTTCTGCGTGACAAAAATGCAGTTAAAACATAACCTCGAAGCTTAAATTTAACACTCACCCAATCTAAGTTTCTTGTACTTCCAGGAGCAGATGGTGGACTTGCTGCATTCTAAAATGTGAATAATTAAGCACAATTAGTTGCATCTCCCACTCGTCTTAGTCTACATTCGTTATTAGTTAAACCCAAAAATACTTACTGTATTTCTACTTGTACTCGCAGGTGGATCAACATCCATAGTCTAAAACAATACAAAAATTACCGATTACAGTGTAAGTCCTTTTATTGAGTGAGTACTTTTATGAGTACATCATAAAACAGCTGCAGGATGAAGAACATAAAGAAATAAGATCACCAGATGAAAGCACAGATATAGCAAGAGGGGGAAATATCAACTAAAAACCTAATAAGGGAAATAAAGATGATGAACGATGGGGTTTACATCAGGAACAACAGAAAAGAACGAGTGGTGGTGGTGGACAGTGAAGTGATAACAAGTGTCAAAGGAAACGTGGTATTTATTTAACAAAAATAACGCAAATAAAATAAATTAAAGCTGATAACCAACACCAAACGATTCAATAACCATTTAAAAATTAATAACACAAAAGGAAACAACCAATTTGTAACAGGTAAAAAATCAAAAACCAGTTTCAAAGAAAACAAGACAACGCAAGGTCGTCTTTCCCGTGACGAACCTTGAAATAAAGCCCGACAAATACCAAATGAAAACCAAAAATACTATTTTTAACCGCGAAATTTAAAAATAACAACAATTGCCGCGATATTAAAATCAGAGAAACAATGGCAGATAACCAAAAACACGGTACACTATCAGAAGCAAAAAAAGAAGAAAATCAGAACACAACAACGATTTTGAATTTAATCCCACAAAAAATGTCAAACTTAGAAAACAAAGTGGAATCAATAGAGAAAAAGCTAGATGGAGATTTAAAACAACTAAAGCATGAAAATACCAGTCTTAAAACAACAATACAAGAACAGAACCTAAAAATTAAAGCATTGGAACGTGAAAACAGAAAAAGAAATTTAATAATTTATGGAATAACAGAAAACCTAACTCAAGCTTTTATGGAACTCATGCAAAAATTAGAAGTAGAGATATCAACAACAGAAATAGATTTTATACAGAGAATCGGCAAACAAACAAGTGGAAGTATCAAACCAATAAAAATTTGCCCAACAACCTACAGCATGAAAAGTGAGATTTTGAAAAACCTTAAAAAACTAAAAGGAACAAAAATAGGCATTGCTGAAGATCTAGATAAAGAACATTGCAAGCAGGGCCGTATTTACGCGCAGGCTATCAAGGCTGCAGCCTATGGGCCCGCGCCACAAAGGGCCCGCACCACAAATTGTTTAAAAATTTTAATTCTAAGACTATGCAGCTACTTTGTCAATTAAAATACGCAATAAATGATGCAGAAAATCCAATTTATTTTGGCATAAAACAACTTCAAATTTGATCATGGCTGGTCTGCTTTTTGTGAATAAAATGCAAATTATTTATTGTAGCTTTAAGCTATTTCTTTCTTAAACAAGCAACAAATTCAAATAATAAGCGCATTTTTTTTGTCTTTCGATTGATACGTAAATGGTACCACTATCAATCCTATCCACTCAAACGGGGAGCAGGAATCTGCATATACAGGGTGAGTATAAAGTATGGAGACATCGATTTTCTATCATTAATATTCATTTTAGAAAAGAATGTTCAATACAAAAGTGTTTCATGAAATTTTTATCTACATATTGATTATACACAAAAATTTGTTTCTTCGATTGTTTTTGAGTTATGAGTAAAGAGGAAAAAAATCTATATCGAATGGTAGCATAAAATTAATAGGTTCCCATTTAAAAATATATCGCGTAAAGTCATGACTCGAAAACAATTGAAGAAACAAATTTTCGTGTATAATCAATATGTAGGTAAAAATTTCACAAACGACTTTTGTATTGAACATTTTTTTCTAAAATGAATATTAACGGCAGAAAATCGGTGTCTCCATACTTTATACTCACCCTGTACATACAGGGCCGTATTTCTAATAAGGCTAAGTAGGCTGTAGCCTAGGGCGGCAAATTTTGGGGGCGGCAAATTGGTTACAAGTTTCAAGACATTAACATAGGTAGTTATGAAGAAAAAGGAATATTTGCCTATACGCTTGAGGTTTATTTTGTATTAGTTTTGTTTACGTAGGTACCTACTTCCAGGGAGGGTGCGTGGGTGATCGGCAGGGGGGGTGTCAGTGGTGGGGGGCGGCAGATTTTAGGTCAGCCAAGGGGCGGCATGAAGCTAAATGCGGCCCTGTGTACATATACGATTTGCCATGCTATTTCCCTTTGTTCGCCCCTTAAGTCAAACACCCGGTATGTAAAATTTGCTTGTTTCTTACATTCTTTTTTATCTTGTAGTTGCCTAACATGTTTATTTAAAATTACAATATGTTATGTTTAAAATTAAAATACTGATTTTTGCATATTTGGTAACATAGACATAAATCTCAACTTTGTGTTCTTTTTTTAATATAGTTGTTCATAGCAATGTTAATAAATCGTGTTGAATACCTTAATGATTTTCAATTCTTTTCATTTTTATCTCATCAATTCATCAACTTCTAAATGCTGTATAGTAAAATTGTCTACAATTTAATAATAAACTTTAAACTTTTTAGGTTTTTAGTTAGAAAATTGCTCTGAAATGCGATTTTTGCAAGTTAATTTTCATAAAATTTCAGGGGGTGGACCCCCAGTTTTAGTGGGGGGTATTCCAGACCCCCGATAGGGCCCGCAAGACTATAAAAAATCAAAACAGAATGAAAGAATATGTTCAAACTCTCTTAAAACCTATCTCAAGCAATGTACCTTCATCATCAAAAAACGATTAGAAACAATCTTACCCTCTAGGCCAATAGATAACAACCACACCACGACCACGGACAACAAAACAATTCAAACATTCACAGAAAAACAAAAACCTCGCTCTGTCCCCAGAATTTCGGTCAAAAGAGGAGAATCAGTCCAATACCCTCTAGATCAATACAGAAACAAAACAAAAATACGGCAAAATACGGAAATAAGAATTTGTACCCTGAATGTAAGAACTCTAAAAACTGAAGAAAGATTACAAGAATTAGAATCAGCGCTAAACAAAATTAACTGGGACGTAATCGGCATGGCCGAAGTCAGAAGAAAAGGAGAAGAAATTGTCGAAAGGAAAAATGGATCAATTTTATTTTGGAAAGGGAAAGACATAGGTTTTTCTGGAATAGGTTTTTACATTAAAAAAGAACTCTCAAGAAAAATTCAAGAAACCAAAGGAATCACAGATAGAATCGCCGTATTAATACTAAAAGTACAGGAAAACCAGTATCTAACATTAATTCAGATATACGCACCTACATAGAACAGCTCTGAGGAAGAGATATCAAATTTTTGCGACACCTTAGAACAAACAATAAATGACTACAACAAAAAACATAATCAAGATATTTGGAGATTTTAACAGCAAAATAGGATGGAGAAAAAAAGGAGAAGAAGCAGTAATGGGACCTTACGGATACGGAGAGAGAAATGAAAAGGGAGAAAAATTAGTGGAATTTGCGATAAGCAAAAACCTAACGTTCTGCAACACCCTCTTCAAAAAAAGAACAGGAAGGCGATGTACCTGGCTCTCCCCCAATGCCAAATACAAAAATGAAATCAACTTCATATTAACGGACAAAAAAGAAAGTGAAGTAAAATGAAGTAATCAACAACTTCAATTTTAAAAGTGATCACCGATTAGTACGATTAACCATCCATTCAATCTTCAAAAATCACAACCAAGCATAAGTGACTTTAACAAAATACAATCGATACAATAGGCTAAAGAACTGAATTTTATAAATTAAGTGAAATCGTTTTTACATGTAGTTGAGGGGTCACTTATAAGCTACATAATATTTAAAATAATAAAAAAAAATTTTATCCCCGAAAAAAAATAGAAAATTATCTCAGCAATTTTGAATTACCGCCGGAAAATCGAAAACGGCATGTGACGTACCGCGCCGCACGGATCGGTGTTGCCTGGTAATATGCATAAAATAGACTCTGCAGTGTCAAAGTGACTGGAAAAAATTTAAGGTTAGTATCATGTACCTATTCATTAGGTATAGATAGAAATATTTTGCCTGGTGTAGAAGTAGTACTTGTTAATTTTCACAGGCGAAGGAGGTAAATAAACACGTTAAATATCGCGCGTCGCGCTACAACGTTCGCGTATGTTTTGCTGACAGCTGACAGCTGACTATTATTGGTTATCTATGCAGCTGACGCGTTCGGCTACATACGTCACAGCAATACGTGCTCGTTTTGGCGGGGAAAATTTTTCATTTGAAATTCCGACCGTTTTTTACGCTTCTTAATTATTAAAAATAATTTTTTTTGTCTTGGGCCTTTTTAATACGGCATAAACATTAAAAAACATTAATTTAAAAAAAATAGTTCTGTTGCCTATTCCATAAAAAATTAGAAACTCAACTACAAGAAGCAAAAAACGAAACACAAAACAAATCCAAAACCACAAAATAAACCAAAAACGGAAATCCTTACGGAAAACAATAAAACTAATAAAACAAAAAGACTCAATGGCTAATACAGTGACCGGCAAAAAGTTCGCAACATATGGGAACATTTTTTATTATTAGAGTATCGAAAAAACTTTTATGGGGGATGGGTTTTGCATGTCCGATAACCTTAAAATTGAATTTGAGGTATGTCACATCACCACTGGTATGGCGGCAAATTTAAAAAAATCACTATGAAGTCGGAAAAAGTGGGGTTAGATGACAAAATATCGAAGAAAATTATTTAAAAAAGTTGCTTAGAATTTAATTATAGGGCCATATGCAAAATTTCAACCATTTATTTAAAAAAATTGAAAATCGCAATTTTTCGCGATTATTTTTTTCTTAATTCACAAATACCCAATTTTTTCATTTTAAGTAGCCTGATTGAAGTTAAACCTATGTAATTAGATAACAGTGTAAGAACTTTTTTGTTTTTTCCATAATTGACAGGAATAAATCTAAAAAAACAGGTTTCCGCTAGAACGCTCACTGTTGCAATTGTTTTTATCTAACAGCTGTATAAAAATTTTAGAAATATTTTGTGCTAGAGCACTTAGAAAAGATCAATTTCCTCGCTAATAATTAAGTTTTATCGCTAACCGTGAATACGTACATCTCCCTGAAATATCATGGAAAGAAAAGGAAAAAGAAAATTACATAAAGAAGAAGGTGGTTTTTAGTTTATTGGCTATTTTATTTTTCTTTATTTTATAAATTGATGAACTTTGGCCCAAGAAAATTTAGCTTTTCTGAGTGTTCTGTCATAAAAATATTCGTCAAAATTTTATACAGCTGTTAGATCCAAACCATTGCAACAGCGAGCGTCCTAGCGAAAATCTGTAGTTTCGTTTTAGGCCTATCAATTGTGGAAAAAACGAGAAAGTTCTTCCATTGGTATCCATATACATAGATTCCACTTCAATAAAGCTATATAAAAGGAACAAATTGGGTATTTGTAAATTAATAAAAAAATATTAACAAAAAATTGAAATTTCCAATTTTTTAAAATAAATACTTGAAATTTTGCGTATGGACCTACAATTAAATTCTAAGCAACTTTTTATAATAATTCTCTTCGATATTTTGTCATCTAACCCCACTTTTTGCGACTTCATAGCGATTTTTTTAAATTTGCCGCCATACCAGTGGTCACGTGATTTACTTCAATACCGATTTTTAGGTTTTCGGACATGCAGCAGAACCCATCCCCCATAAAAGATTTTTCGATATTCTAATAATAAAAAATTTTCCCATATGTTGCGTAGAATACACGGAAATAAACAAGATTACGAAAAGAGCAATACAATAAGAAAAGAAAAAAGAGAAGCAGAAAGAAAAAAGTAGAAGAAATATTAAGCACAACTGCATCAACCAAAAGTATGGAAACAACTATCAATTGGCAAACAATGGATAAATAAACTAAAAGATTCAAATAAAAACAACAAGATAACACACAATTGCGAAGAAATTATAAAAATAGCAACTACATACTACGAACAACTATATGCTTCCCAAAACAAAATTATAAAGAACATGTAAACGGTGGCACAAACAGAAAAAAAAAGGAAATGTCCCAAGGATACAAAAAAATTAAATCAGAAAAGCAATCCGCAACCTAAAAAATGGGAAAGCTCCAGGCGCAGACCATATTACCAACGAAATGATCAAAATGGTAACGGAAGACATAATGGACCTTCTACATATACCTACTGTTAAACAGAATATTGGATGAAGAAGTGATACCTGAACAATGGACTAAATCAATAATTATATTAATATACAAGAAAGGAGCGAAAGATCTTATAAAAAAGTACCGCCCAATAAGCCTTATCTCCAACATACACGGTGGGCCAAATTTATTTGGAACCCTCTTTGGACCTGAATAACTTTTTTGGTTTTGGTCCGATTTTGATGAAATTTGAAACCCATATTAATAGAGCATATTTAAGTTAAAATGTAAAAGACTAACGGAAAAACTTAAGGGGGATCTAAGTAAGGGGCATTTTTATAAAGCCTTGCTTTCAAGGTCGTTGCAAAAGTTACCCTGTTAATATTTAAATTCAAAAAATAGTAAAAACTAGTAAGGGAGGACACATCCATAATGAATTTAATTGTTATAAGTAATGTAACAAATTATACAATGACATCATCGCCGCGTCAGCTGTTCTCGAGCCGACGAGTAAATTCGATGAGTCTTCTAGCAAAATCCACAAAACTCGGGAGTCAAAGGCCGCCGCAGATATAAGAGCGGTACGAACAAAAACCCGGCAGTCTTAAACAGATAATCGCGGCCTACGTATAAATAAATACCTACGTTTAAATAAATAATAACTGTTACATAAATTACTTTATTCAATTTTGCCGTATAAACTGACGTTTAATTGTTTCTGGCCTGCCCATAAAAGTTGATGTTTTATAAACAATCGTTTAAAATTTTTATTCCGCTAGCGATTTAAAATTTTTATTCCGCTAGCGCTTTAAAAATGTCAAATCGCTTTAAAAATGTCAAGTAAATGTCAAAATTGAATAAACAGTTGTATTACACTTGCGGATTAAATTAATGTATTAACTCGCGGTATTAACGCGCTTGCGGCTACCGCCGCTCGCGCGTGTAAACGTACCGCTCATTAAACATTAATTTAATCCGCATGTATAATAAATAACTATTAGTGTTCGATTTTAATATTAAGTGTTCGGTTTAGTTTTACGTTAGTTTTAATTGTTGTTCTTTATAATTATTTCGTACTTTAAGTTTGTTTAATAAATTAATTTACACCACGAACCGAGTTTATTTAAAATAAACGTCGTAAAAACGTTACATTGGCGTCAGGTGTCGGGTTCGGTGTTGAATTAAAAATAAAAAAAAATAAAAATAAAAAGACAGTTGAACTGCTTAAAAATTTAGTGCTTTAAAACAAGTGAAATGGCTGGAAAATCGCTTCAAGAGTTGAAAGTGGCCGACTTGAGAAGAGAATTGGAAGAAAGGGAATTGGATACGGCAGGTACAAAAAAAGGAATTACAAGCACGACTAAAAGAAGCATTGTTAAAAGAGGGCCAAGATCCAGCAAGCTTTAGTTTCGAAATGCCAGGCAGCGGAATGGATTTTAAAGTGCTTCTGAACAAAATCGACGAAAATGCGAAATCCTTAGAAGGAAATTGTAAATCCTTGGAAGAAAAAGTACTTGAAAATGCGAAATCCTTAGAAGAAAAGGTACTTGAAAATTCAAAATCCTTAGAAGAAAAAGTACTTGAAAATTCTGGTATGTTGAAACAAGAATTACTGGAAAAAGTTGTAGAAAATTCTAGAACCCTAGAGAACAAAGTACTAGAGAATTCTGAAACTTTGAAACAAGAATTACTGGAAAAAGTTGTAGAAAATTCTAGAACCTTAGAAGAAAAAGTACTTGAAAATTGTAAATCCCTGGAAGACAAAGTACTCGAAAACTCTAGTGTGCTGGAAAAGGTAGTAGAAAACTCTGAAAGTTTGAGGCAAGAAATGCTAGAAAATTGTGGAACGTTGAAACAAGAATTATTAGAAAAAGTTCTAGAAAATTCCAGTACGTTAAAGCAGGAGATGTTGGAAAATTCCAGAACGTTAGAAAATAAAATCGTAAAAATGGTAGAAGAAAGAATGGCTCAAATGGATCTAGCAACGACGGCCGAGGAAGATGAGACAACAACACTATTACAAGAAAGGTTGAATCAAATATTATCACCCTTAGCAACCACACAGCCTACCGAAATCAGACCGGAGATTAAAGAAGGGTCTGCCGCCGGAATGAGACTCAAACCACCAACGTTTGATGGAAAGACACCATGGTCCACCTATCACAAACAATTTGAAGCAGCTGCCAGGGCCAATGGTTGGGCTGACCGTGAAAAGGCTGTGTCATTAATCGTTGCTTTGCGCGGAGATGCCTTGAACGTCCTCCAGGCGATTCCAACAAGCCAACAGAATGACTACCGCTTGTTAGTTTCCCGATTGGAAATGAGATATGGGGACGCACATCTTCAACAGGTGTACCACGCACAAGTGAAGAATCGTATTCAGAAGAGTGGAGAGAATCTTCAAGAGTACGAAGCCGACATTGCACGATTGGTCCGACTAGCCTACTCTACGGCTCCCGATTCCTTCTTGGAACAACTAGCAGTACAAACGTTCGTAGACGGTTTAAGGGATGGAGAAACGCAGCAGTCATTGAGGTTAGCGCGGCCAAAAACAATAGATGATGCACTCGCCCACGCTTTAGAATTCGAAGCAGCGAAACAAGCATCACGAGGACACGGGCGTGTCCGCCTGATGGCCGAAGAACCTGAAGGCTCCCAGGACCGATTAGAAGAGTTAGTGCTGAGGATTATCCAGAAGAAAGAAGATAGTCGTAAGAAGAATGTTCGCGAAGAACAAGGACCCCGTTGTTGGAATTGTGGCGAGCTAGGGCACATCCAGCGTCGCTGCGTTAAACCAAGAAGAGAACAGCCGCCGGAAAACTAAAACGGGTTGACGTGAGAGGGCGAACGTTGACCTCGAAAGGAAATGCCCCGAAGATCACCATCCACGCCGTATCGTCAAAGAACCGAAATGCCAGTCTGTTTGTTGATGGCAACGTTGCCGGCCAAACTGTTCCGCTACTCATTGATACTGGGGCAACAAAATCCATCATACGCCCAGACGTTTTGCAAGAATCCGTGAAGCTGTCATCCACGAATACCCAGCTTCGGACTGCGACAGGTGATGTGATAACGACGCATGGTATAGCAAAGATGACCATCGGTATTGGAAGCGAGAAGCTTGTACATGAAGTATTAGTGGCTGACATCACTGACGAATTCATCCTGGGAATGGACCTTTTGAGAAAATTCGGGTTTTCGCTGGATTTGAAGGAAGGGGTTTTAAAAATCGGCAACAAGGAACTTCCTCTACATCCAATGGACGATCCGGTAGTACGAGTCCTGTTAACTGAAGACGTGACGGTGCCTGCTAGAAGTGAACGAATTGTCAAGGCAGGTCTGGATGGAGATCTTCGGGCAGGATGTGTACGAATGATGGAACCTATTTGTGACAAGAAAGTCCACAGTGGTATACTGGTAGGGAAAGCGCTGATCAAGGTTGGAGAAACAGTACCGGTGAGGATTATGAACGTCAATATGGAGCCGGTGACGTTGAAGAGGAACACCCTTGTGGGGCAGTGTGTACCAGTATCCCAAATAGCCCAATGCATGAATGAATCCCAAAGACCAGCTACCAAACAACATGCTGGTGAACGTGTTGACATGATAACCAATGCATGTGAAGACCTTAATGAAACAGAATTGAAGAGTGTGCGAACTTTGATTTGCCAATATCAAGACGTCTTTGCCCTTGATGAAGATCAAAAGGGACGAACAAAAGTGGTACGACATAAGATTAACACCGGGGATTCCAGACCTATACGACAGCGTCCGAGACGACTTCCATGGGCAAAGCGTGACGAAGCAGAGAAGATTATTACCGACATGAAGAAACAAGGGGTCATTGAACCATCAAGCAGTCCATGGGCATCACCTGTGGTTCTAGTTGGCAAGAAGGATGGATCAACGCGTTTCTGTGTGGACTACCGGCAACTTAATGAGGTCACGAAGAAGGACAGTTATCCATTACCGCGTATTGATGACACCCTGGACACGTTATCTGGTTCACGGTGGTTTTCGACACTGGACTTGAAGAGTGGTTATTGGCAAGTTGAAATGGAACCTGAAGACCGAGAGAAGACTGCGTTCACCATCGGTTCGGGATTATGGCAGTTTACAGTCATGCCATTTGGCCTATGCAACGCTCCGGCCACCTTCGAGCGCTTGATGGAGACCATTTTGAGGGGATTGTCTTGGAAAACTTGCCTGGTGTATCTTGACGACGTAATCGTGGTTGGCAGGTCATTTGAAGAACACTTGGCAAACCTAAAAGAAGTGTTCCTAAGACTTCGTGGAGCCAACTTGAAATTAAGTCCGAAGAAGTGCCACATCTTTAGAAAAGAAGTCAACTATCTTGGACATGTTGTCTCACGAAATGGAGTAGCAGCCGACCCTGATAAAATCCGAGCGGTGCAAGAATGGCCAACACCAAGGGATAAACACCAAGTGCGAAGTTTCCTTGGATTATGCACTTACTACAGGCGTTTTGTTCCGGGATTTGCCAATATAGCAAAACCGCTGACAAGGCTAACGGAAGATGGTCACGATTACATTTGGAGCGAAGACTGTGAGACAGCTTTCCAACAACTGAAACATGCTCTAGTAACCGCACCGATATTAAACTACCCACGGATGGATGGAAAGTTTATTCTTGATACAGACGCGAGTAACCTGGCCATTGGAAGTGTTCTTTCCCAAATACAAGATGGACATGAAAAGGTTATCGGCTATTTTAGCAAGGTCTTATCGAAAGCCGAAAGAAATTATTGCGTAACCAGAAAAGAGTTGTTGGCTGTCGTCAAGTCTGTAGAGCACTTCTACAAATACTTGTATGGGCGGAAGTTTTTGCTGAGAACAGACCATGCCGCGTTAAAATGGCTTCTGCAGTTCCGTAATCCGGAAGGACAAGTCGCAAGATGGATTGAACGGCTGCAAGGGTACGACTTTGACACGGAACATCGTGCGGGCACTACTCATCGGAATGCCGATGCCCTTTCAAGGAGGCCATGTCCAGCAGACTGTCCTCACTGCTCTCGACTAGAAGGGAAGATTTGCCGTACCACAATCGTCAACGACCATTGGTTGCCTGAAGAGTTGCAACGAGAGCAAGGAGAAGATCCCGAATTGAAAATGGTGCTTGAGTGGAAACGGAAGGGTGAAAGACCAACCTGGGAGAGAATCAGCTCTTCTAACAGAACCCTGAAGGCGTACTGGGCCCAGTGGGACTCCTTGAAGATAGAAAGCGGGCTTCTGAAGCGGCAACTGGAAAACGAAGACGGAACTACCGTCAGGCTTCAGTTAGTAGTGCCGAGAAGCCGAATGTCAGAAGTGCTTAGAAATCTTCACGATGGCACCTCAGGAGGCCATTATGGTGTGAAAAAGACTCTCGAGAAGGTTAGAGAAAGATTCTATTGGGTCAACTGCAAAGAAGACGTTAAGGAATGGTGTCGCAAGTGCGACCTGTGTGCCGCAGGGAATGGGCCGCTAGGAAAAAGAAGGGCACCCATGAGACAATACAACGTGGGCAGTCCCTTAGAGAGAGTGGCCATAGACATTGCTGGACCGTTTCCCGAGACTGATACGGGAAATAAGTATATCCTGGTAGCAATGGATTATTTCACTAAATGGACGGAAGCATATGCACTACCAAATCAGGAAGCCGTGACGGTCGCCGAAGTGCTAGTTAAGGAATTCTTCAGCCGCTTTGGTGTACCCTTGGAACTACATTCGGATCAAGGCCGCAATTTTGAATCTGCACTCTTCGGAAATGTTTGCCGATTATTGGGCATCCGTAAGACTCGAACTACTCCGCTACACCCGCAGTCCGATGGAATGGTGGAGCGAATGAACCGGACCATGGGCAAATATTTAGCCAAGGTTGTATCCGACCATCAACGAGACTGGGATCAATATTTGCACCTGTTCTTAATGGCCAATCGTGCCGCAGTTCACGAAACCACTGGTCAAACGCCGGCCTGCATGATGTTTGGACGCGAACTGCGACTACCCTGCGACCTCGAATTTGGAAGTCCGCCTGCGGAACAAGAGGTAGCAGGAGATGATTACGTCACGAAATTGAAATTGAAGTTGAATGACATCCACGATCGGGCCCGCGGTAATACCCAGATCGCTAGCGACCGGATGAAGAATTCCTACGACGTAAGGACCCAAGAAGGCGGATTTCAGCCTGGAGATTTGGTTTGGCTCTACAACCCGCAGAGGCGTCGTGGTTTCTCACCGAAGCTACAACGCAATTGGGAAGGTCCGTATCAAGTGAAGAAGCGAATAAATGACGTAATCTATCGCATTCAGAAACAACCCAGAGGAAAACCAAAGGTGGTGCATTCCAATCGTTTGGCACCATACGAAGGAAGTAATGACAGAGCCCTGGGTGTTGAAGACGAGGGCAGAGAACTTATCAACAGAGTAGAGCCTGCCGAAAGCCGACCGACTTTTGAAGAGTTCATGGCGGCGTTTTCCGGAACCGGAAAAGCACGATTTGGAGTGACGACTGAAGTACAGCAAGATCTCTTCAAGGTTCCTACTGATTGTTCGATAGCTCACTGCGTATCCAAGGAGCTTCGTTTAGGAAGAGGAATTGCGGTCGTATTTAAGAAGAAATTTGGGCGACTAGACGCACTCGAAAGACAGAACCCCACGGTCGGCAAAGCTTTATATCTCCCAGATCAACAACGATTTATTTATTATTTGGTTACGAAACAGTTCCATTACCAGAAGCCGGATTATGGAGACCTCTGGAATGCTCTATGGGATTTGAAGAAAGACCTGTTAGCTAGGGGCATTAAGAAGTTGGCAGTTCCCAAACTCGGCTGTGGGCTGGATCGGCTAGATTGGAGGACCGTACGAAACATGCTGGAGGTAGTCTTCAAGGACTCCGGTGTTACTATCCTGGTCTGCAGTTTTGATTCAATGGCTGCGTTAACACCGAAGAAGAGTGTAGACTGTTACTTCTACCGCAGTGGGACCTGCAGAAGAGGAGAACAGTGCCGATACCGTCATGACCCGTTCTTCAGGAATCAAGGGTCAAAACCTGTTCTGGGACAGAACAGACTTAAAGAAGGGGGCAGTGTAACAAATTATACAATGACATCATCGCCGCGTCAGCTGTTCTCGAGCCGACGAGTAAATTCGATGAGTCTTCTAGCAAAATCCACAAAACTCGGGAGTCAAAGGCCGCCGCAGATATAAGAGCGGTACGAACAAAAACCCGGCAGTCTTAAACAGATAATCGCGGCCTACGTATAAATAAATACCTACGTTTAAATAAATAATAACTGTTACATAAATTACTTTAGTGTTCGATTTTAATATTAAGTGTTCGGTTTAGTTTTACGTTAGTTTTAATTGTTGTTCTTTATAATTATTTCGTACTTTAAGTTTGTTTAATAAATTAATTTACACCACGAACCGAGTTTATTTAAAATAAACGTCGTAAAAACGTTACAGTAACGTCAAAATTTTGTTTCAAAGCCTACTACAAAAATCGTTATTAATCCGTATATCGAAGATTAATTAAAATAAAAAAGTTTTATAACAGCGCTAGCAAAACACTAGCAAAATAAACGGGTTTATTACGATATACGAAAGCAATCTGAAATTTCGATGGATTTTCCTTTTGAATTAAAAAATAAATTTAATAAAAATAATATTTATGGCCTTTCAGAATGCCTTTCATTTTGCTCCGAACGCTTAAAGTTTTTTAATACGATTTTAAGGCTAGTCTTTCCGGATACTTATTAATAGTTTTTGCTATTTTTTTAATTTAAATATTAACAGGGTAACTTTTGCAACGACCTTGAAAGCAAGGCTTTATAAAAATGCCCCTTACTTAGATCCCCCTTAAGTTTTTCCGTTGGTCTTTTACATTTTAACTTAAATATGCTCTATTAATATGGGTTTCAAATTTCATCAAAATCGGACCAAAACCAAAAGAGTTATTCAGGTCCAAAGAGGGTTCCAAATAAATTTGGCCCACCGTGTATATAAAGTGTTTGCAACAATAATACAAAAACGAATACACAAGCAAATGAAAACAAAGCACATTCCAGAACAAGCAGGATTTAAACAAGGATTCTCCACTATGGATCACTTACATGCAATCAGTCAATTAATAGAGAAGCATAATGAACATGATATCCCCTTATACAGGGTGGCTGATTTTTCATTGACCAGCTTATATCTCGTTTATTATTAAAAATAGAAGAAAAAGTCACAGGAAATAGTTTTTTAGTAGTAATTCTTCTATAAAATGGCATAATCAATTATTTTTCATGGCCTACTATTTTTCAGGAAAAATGAATAACTTTGGTATATTTCTTTGCTAATGGATCGAGGGTTAAATTCTCTTTTCAAAAATGTATCACGTGATATTTTAAGGTGCGTACTGACTTGCAACAAAACACTCCGAACGAACAGAACCAACCGCGTGTACGCGAAAGAATTCACCTAGTGAGTACGTGTTATAACTCCGCGCAAAACATTTTCCGGGTCTGGTCGGTAAAAATAACAAATGCACAAAATAAATGTTTGTTCGGTTCGGCCGTAGTGAGTACGTGTTTGCACTGTTTGTCCTGTTGGTCGAGTCCGTTGCGGCAGCAAGGTGTTATTAAAATATTTTAAATATGTAACTAAGTAGTTCAGAGTTTCTTATTTTAAACCATTTAATAATTATTTGGTATAAATGGAGTGGAGTCGTGATACTTCCATGTTATTAATAGACCAATTTGAAAAATTTCCCGAACTATGGAATCCGAAACATGGTTCTTATTATAATAAAATAAAAAAACATGACGCTTGGGGTGTCCTAGCGCATTGGTTAGTAACTCAAAATCTTCCGCTGACATTCTTGTAAAGTTTTTGATATGTATCGAGTCTAAATCATTTAAAACCGATACATTACTCCGCGTAGCAAATAATTTTCTAATTTTCCGGCTTTTTCCGATTTTCATTTTCAAATAATAAGGCGGTAAAAACGAAAAATGCACCAGCTGCTACAACCCCGTTGTCCATTTTCAGACTGGAGTTTATCTGGGAACAGGCCGAACACAACGGGCACTTCAAACATCGCGAACATTTGCACAAAATGTTTGTTCTGTATGTTCGTGCGCGCGCGGTTCGTTCTGTTTGTTCGTAGTGTTTTGTTGCAAGTCAGTACGCACCTTTAGGTTTCATTTGGAGGAAAAAACTCAAATAATAGAATCGTAGCAGTTGGCTATGCGGCTATGCCTGCTGTTTATTTTACATACAATTGATAGTACCAACCCTGATCACATAACAATCAGATATGCCAAGTTAATGTAAAATTTGGCAGGCAGTTTTATGATTAGTTTGCCTTCGGTTGCCAGGCGGCGCCACCGTAATAGAAGCAGACGCGACCCTAAAGTGCTTAGAATCAGCTGATTTGTATGATTCCAAGCACTTCAGGGTTGCTTCTGCTCGTGCAGTGCTGCCGCCATCTGGCAACCGAAGGCAAACTAATCATATAACTACCTGCCAAATTTTACATTAACTTGGCGAATCTGATTGTTATGTGATCAGGGGTACCAAGTAACAATAATGTAAAAAATTAATAAGCAACAAAATAAAACAAATAATTATTTATTTTAATAAAGTACAAAAGACTGCTAAAAACAAAAACTGCGCATAGGTAACTAGAATGATTTTATTTGAATTTTTTTTTTTTTTAATTGACACTCTAAATATCACCTGATATATTTTTGAAAAGAGAATTTAACCCTCAATCCATTAGAATTAATATACAGGGTGTTCAATTTAAAAAAACCAAAGTTATACATTTTTCCTGAAAAACAGTAGGCCATAAAAAATAATTAATTATGCCATTTTATAGAGGACTTACTACTAAAAAACTATTTCCTCTGACTTTCTCTTGTATTTCTAATAATAAACGAAATATAAGCTGATCAATGAAAAATCAGCCACCCTGGGGTGTAACAGGATCATGGTACACCCCCCTTTTTTCCTTTAGTTTTCAAGATAATGGTTGAAATTTGGAACATCCTATATACTTCATAAACGTCACTTTTTGACATTTTAAATGATTTTTTTGCACTTTAACACTAACTTTTGATTTTCAAATGGAACACCCTATATATTAATGCATTTTTGAATTCTGCATAATTTTCTGAATCGAGTTGTGGGTGTTCCACTTAGTAAATAATAACTTATTTTCGGTTATTTCAATTTAATTCTGATGATTAATTTACAGTTTGATTTTTTATGACTTATCTATTATTTTTCTAAACAAAAACTGAAAAACTAACTAAACCATGACTACCACTATTTAATGTTAAACGCAGTAGTCGCCACAGTACCCCCCTGCTAGTGTAAAAGTTAACCAGCTTGTAGTCGGTCCGGGAAGCGAACGTGTCTGCCTGCCCTCGTTAAATGGTGGTGCGGTGTTTGAACGCTTGTAGAAGGGTAGTCTTTCGTGGCGCCTGGAACATTCTGGTCCTCGCTGGTATTCTGTGAAGTGGATGGGGTGGCATCTGGAATAGTTGCTGAGTCCTCATTCATAATGTAAGCCGGCTTAAGGCGATCGATGGAAATCGTAATATCGCGACCCTTAATGTGAATGACGAATGTCTTTTGTGATCGTCGAATCACTTTATAGGGACCATCATATGGCTGCTGTAGCGGCTGCTTTGGGCTGTCACGACGGACGAAGACATAGTCCGTGGTGGATAAGTCCCTGAAAACAAAGGTTTTCTTGTTCCCATGGCGAGAACCTCCAGAGGGTTTCAGGTTTCTCAGGCAGTTTCGAAGCTCCTTCACGAAGTCCGCAGCTTTGTCATCGTCATTCTCAGACTGCGGTGTGCCTAGAAATTCACCAGGAAGACGGAGCGATTGACCATAAACTATGTCAGCCGTTGTGGCTTTGAGATCGTCCTTCCAGGCTGCACGTATACCTAACAGGACGGTGGAGAGGGCTTCTGTCCAGCGGTTGTGCTGGTGGCACATTAACGCTGCCTTTAACTGACGGTGGAGTCGTTCCACCATGCCATTAGCTGCAGGATGGTAGGCTGTTGTTCGAAGATGTGTAGCTCCTAATAAACGATTTAATTGTTTAAATAGGTGCGACTCAAATTGCCTACCTTGATCGGTAGTGATCCTTAGTGGTGTTCCAAAACGGGAGATCCAGGTATCATAGAACGTCCGTGCCACGGTTACGGCTTCTTGATCGTACATAGGAACTGCTTCCGGCCAACGAGTGTATCGATCAACCATCGTAAGGCAATACCTGAATCCTTCGGATGATGGCATGATGATGATGTCCAGGTGGACGTGCTCGAAACGAGCGGAAGGCGGTGCGAAGTTACCTACTGGGGTTGAAACGTGTTTTGAGATTTTGGACTCTTGGCATTGAATACAGCTGCGGGCCCATTTTCGGCAGTCGGCTTTAATTGACGGCCATACGTAACGCTGGGTTACGAGTTTGATCGTAGCGTTAGCTCCAGGATGTGAAAGCCGATGGACAGTGTTGAACGCAGCTCTGCGGAACTCTTGGGTAATGAAGGGACGAGCTGTTCCTGTGGAGATGTCGCAGAAGATCGAAGCTTCGGTACCTGGAATGTGCACGAGCTTGAGTTGCAGGACGGAGTCTTCTTCGAGGTGTTTTCGGAGTTCAACATTCCTATGTTGGGCTGTTGCCAGCGCCTCAAAATCGAGAGAAGTTTTGACCTCATCGATGCGCGACAGAGCATCGGCAACGACGTTATCCTCTCCTGAAATGTGACGGATGTCAGTGGTGAATTGACTTATGAAATCCAAGTGGCGGAATTGACGCGGCGAACACTGGTGGTCTTTCTTTTGAAATGCGTAGGTGATGGGTTTATGGTCGGTGTATATAATAAAAGATCGACCTTCTACCATGTGTCTAAAATGTTTGACCGCTAGGTATATTGCGAGTAATTCGCGATCGTAGGCTCCGTACTTGGATTCAGCTGGGCTTAATTTTTTTGAAAAGAAGTCCAATGGTTGCCAGCTGTTGTCGACCAATTGCTTAAGTGAGGCTCCTACGGCAAAATCTGAGGCGTCTGTGAATACTGCCAGCGGCGCGTTATGCTCTGGGTGAGCTAGGAGCGTCGCTTCGGCAAGGCTCTCCTTGGTTGCTTCAAATGCTTGAATTGCCTCCGGAGTCCAGTTGACGGGGGTTTTCCCTTTTGTGTTACCCTGGAGAAGGTTGTTCAGCGGCGCTTGTACCTTAGCAGCTTTAGGTAAGAACCTCCTGAAGAAGTTAATCATACCCAAAAACTGACGTAGCCCTTTGATGGTGACTGGGCGTGGATAAGCACGGATGGCGTTGACCTTGTCTGGCAGGGGATGAGTACCAGCACTTGAAACCAGGTAGCCGAGGAATTTAACTTCGGGCTGTCCGAAAACGCACTTCGAGATATTAATGACGACGCTGTATCTTTTTAAGCGTTGAAACAGAATCTCAAGGTGTTGTAAATGCTCCTCGAGCGACGTTGAAGCTATAAGAATATCGTCGATGTAGGCGTAGCAGAAATCAAGTCCCTGGAGTACCTCATCGATGAAACGCTGAAATGTTTGCGCTGCGTTTCGCAGTCCAAAGGTCATAAAGGTAAATTCGAAGAGTCCAAACGGTGTCGTAATGGCTGTCTTCGGAATGTCTTCCTCGGCGACAGGAATTTGATTAAAGGCACGGACAAGATCTACCGTGGAGAAGACTGTTTTGCCACATAGTGATTGGGCGAAGTCTTGAATGTGCCTCACCGGATACCTGTCAGGGCAGGTTCTCGCGTTGAGGGCACGGTAATCACCGCATGGTCTCCATTCGTCTCCTTTCTTGGGTACCATATGTAATGGCGACGACCACGAGCTCTGTGATGGTCGGGCTATGCCCAATTGTAACATCGCGTCGAATTCCTTTTTAGCAGCCTTCAATTTGTCCGGCGCTAGTCTTCGCGGTTTCTGCGCGATGGGTGGTCCGGGTGTCGTGACAATGTGGTGCTTAGTAGAATGGCTGGTGAACTTTGGAGCACCGTCTGGTCGAGTCACCTCCGGGTACCGTTGAAGAAGATCGTGAAACAGAGATGAGCCCGAGATGGTTTTAATGTTCGGTACTTCACACTCGATCACCTCTCCATGGGAAGTGCACTGAGTAAGTTGGTCCAAAAGCCGATTATTTTTTATATCAATAAGGAGTCCATAGTGCGCCAGGAAGTCGGCACCGATTATAGGCTTGGAGACGTCGGCGACGACGAATCTCCAGGTGAATTGTCGACGTAGCCCCAAGTTGAGCGTTAACGTAATCGTCCCGTACGTTGGAATGACACTGCCGTTAGCCGCAAAAAGTTCATAGTTTGTTTTAACGCGCGGTTTCGGCACTTGCAGATACGGGTATACGCACAGATCGACACCTGTGTCAACGAGGAACTTTATCTTAGAGTATGCATCGGTTACAAACAAACGGCGTGAGGTTACCGGGCTGGAGTCGTTGGCCGCCATCAACGACTGCCCTCGTCGTTTCCCGAGGCGTCAACGGCGAATTTACACGGCGCGTAACACTTTTTAGCTTGGTTCCCGTGCTTCCTATGGTACCAGCAGATATCGCTTTTCCTGGATGCACGGCTTTGAGATCGCGGACGCGAGTTAGCACGCGAACGCGAGGTTGAACGCGGACGGTGTTGCGGTTGTGTAACTTGGTTTACCTCCAGCAATTCCAATTTCTGGAGCACTTTTGACAGGGAGTGCTCAAGGCTGTCTATTCTCGTATTCATGGACGATTGGTGAGATGGTGCACCAGTGGATGACGCTGCCTCCACGTTATTGCCTAGTGGACCATATACTTCTGCTACGGAGTCTGCAATCTCTGCTCTTTTATCAAGCGTGAGATCTTTGTGTGCCGCTAGCATTGCTTGTATGTGTTTCGGTAAGCGACCTAACCAGAGTGTCTGCATAACTTCTTCTGGGAAGCCAACTCCTGCCAGGTTACGGAGATGCCGGAGAAATTGACTAGGCTTCCGGTCACCAAGTGGCTCATTTTCTAAGAGACGTCGAGTGTTCTGCTCTTGAGAAGCTCCCATCCGTTTAATGAGCTCGGACTTGAGAAGCTCGTATGACCTTTCGCTTTTAGGTTTTAGAAGGACGTCACGAACCTCCACGGCGTATCGTTGTTCTAGAGCTCCCAGGGTGTGGCCTAATTTTGTGCTGTCTTGCGTAATTCCAGCAGCCTCGAAGCTGCTGTCCAACAGAAGGAACCACAACTCTGGGTCCGCAGGCATGAACGGTGGTATTTTAACGGCAATGCGATTCACCGAGGGTATATACTCTACTTCGATATTATCGTGCGACATAATGGGAATTCGAGCACTAAATTTACGAAAAGAAAGTATCTGCACACACCGCGAAGATAGTCACTAGTCGGGGTTAATTGTTTTTAGCACTGTACAATCATTAAAAATGTTCGTAAAAAAAACGGTTTGCGAAAATTACGTCGGTTTCTAACAACGCGTCGGGGTCACCAATTTGTGGGTGTTCCACTTAGTAAATAATAACTTATTTTCGGTTATTTCAATTTAATTCTGATGATTAATTTACAGTTTGATTTTTTATGACTTATCTATTATTTTTCTAAACAAAAACTGAAAAACTAACTAAACCATGACTACCACTATTTAATGTTAAACGCAGTAGTCGCCACAGAGTGATGTCACATAAGTGACATTTGAGTCTTCAATATTTATTTTAATTTAATTTTTAGTTTTCTATTTAAGTGTGCCATGACTGTTCCGGTTTATTCTAATTAAGCCGTGTAATACTAGAAAAATCGAAATCTCGTCGAAAATACGAAATTATGTCATTTATGAGCAAATAAAGTTCATCAAAATGGTTTTTGGGACAAAACACAATCTTTTCAAATGTAACCATATTGGTACTGTGGTACCATTTTATGCTAGTATTAATAAGGAATTTATTCATGTGCCGTATTAAAATCTGCGATAAATACTTACAATCAAAATTGCAGCTAAGAGGAAATACAATTTTGTTCCAATTATAAGGTAAGAAGTAAATAAGGTGGCTTTGAAAACAATGGAAACAATAAAAACACTGGTAAATCAACAAATGTTTGACAAGCTAAATATTCATTGTTTTCAAAGCCACCTTATTTACTTCTTACCTTATAATTGGAACAACATTGTATTTTCTTATTTCCTCTTAGCTGTAATTTTGATTGTATTTATAGCCGATTTTAATGAGGCACATGAATAAATTCCTTATTAAGGGTGGATTTTAGTTAAAATATTTTTCGTTTTGAAGTATCTTGGGTTGCCTAACTTAAAAACAGCCAAGAAGCGGTGAACCAAATGGTGGAGAGTGCTTAGAGTGTTTGACAAAACGCAAATTACTCATCCCTAAAGTGTTTTAATTATTACTTATCTTATTAACTTTCTAGTATTGCTTCTACATAAAAAAACTTCTAAATTCAGTAGGTATAAGTATTTGCGAATACCGATTTTTAATCTCTTAAACCTCTTTGTAAACATTGACAGTGACATTGACAGAGTCGGTGAATGTTGGGTTGCCTATCTTTAATCAGTTTTTAAAAATTTATACGCAATTTTTTCTAGAGTTAAATAAAGATCACGCCTAAATTATACAAATTTGCAAAAGGGTCGATACATGCATAGGAAGGTAATATTGAAACCTACCCCGCTACAGGCGAAAATCAATTCATTCTTGATGGATGTCTTGTGCAAGTCACTTTTCGTAAGTTTTTTATAATGGGACCATAATTTAATTACTATATTAAAATTGGTCGTTCTGGCCTTGTAGCGTATGAAGGAAAGGTCTAAAAATTTTAATTCATACCCGTCCTTCTTTTCAACTGTCATTATTTAACCGTACCGTTATTTTAAAGTTACTCAATTTTCTGCGCGTAAACATGCTACTAAAACCCCCCCTTAATACTAGCAATAAATGGTACCGTGGTACCAATATGGTTACATTTGAAAATATTGTGTTTTGTCCCAAAAACCATTTTGATGAACTTTATTTGCTCATAACTGACATAATTTACTATTTTCGTGGGAATTTCGATTTTTCTAGTACTACACGGCTCAATTAGAATAAATCGGAACAGTCATGGCACACTTAAATAGAAAACAAAAAATTAAATTAAAATAAATATTGAAGACTTAAATTTTGCTTATATGGTATCATTGGATTCAGAAAATTATGCGGAATTCAAAAATGCATTAATATATAGGGTGTTCCATTTGAAAATCAAAAGCTAGTGTCACTTCCGGTGAAACAGGAAATGGAAAAAAATCATTTAATATGTCAAAAAGTAACGTTTATTAATAATCATATAGGATGTTCCAAATTTCAACCATTTATCTTGAAAACTAAAGGAAAAAGGTGGGGTGTACCATGATCTTGTTACACCCGGTATAGGTTTAATAAACTTCGAAAAGGCCTTCTTCGACTCTTTAGAGCGTAACTATATTACCGACGCCTTAGAATCTTTTGAAATAAATAAAAAATACATCCGAATAATTCAACGAACTTTAGAAATCACAACTGCAAGGATCAGATTAGAAAAAAATGGACCAGAAATCAAAATTGAAAAAGGAGTCAGGCAATTGATCCATTATCACCAGATCTATTTAATGCAACCTAGGATTACCTTTTCAACCAATTACCTGGAGTAACAAAGGAATAAACATCTCAGGGTCCCTTTTATTATCAAACTTAAGGTTTGTTGATGATGTAGCTATTTTTGCTAAGAGTTTTAAAGAATTAGAAAATATGTTAGGGACATTAAGCGAAAAATGCAGAAAAATAGGCTTAAAAATACATTTGGAAAAAACTAATATATTAACGAACAGCAATAAAAATCAAATAACTTTAGAAGGATCAACAATACGATACACAGAGGAAGCAGTACACTTGGGGAAAGAAATATCTTTCGAGAATAAAGACAGTAAAGAAATACAGCGCAGAATTACCCAAGGATGGAAAAAATGTTGGTCGCTAAAATCTATTTTAAAGAGCAAAATGTCAACAACTATAAAAAATAAAGTGCTTAATCAGTGTGTGATACCCACCCTAACTTATGGTGCACAGCCATGGTCGCCAAACAAAAGTGATTTAAAAAAATTAAAAACAACACAAAATTCAATGATCAGAAACATATTACAAATAAAACTAAGTGATAAACAAAAATTAGTGGACCTACGAGAACGAGTGCGGTCAGAAGACATAACAATCACCTGCAAAAAATTGAAATGGAGATGGGCGGGCCATGTATCACGGATGGAAAACAGATGGACAGTCGCAGTAACTCAATGGAGGCCAATATTGCAAAAAAGATGAAGAGGTCGTCCAAAAATTAAATGGAAGGAAGATATAGAAGAGATAGGAGGGACGCATTGGATGGACTTAGCGAAGAACAGGAAAACATGGAAAATGCTATGCCCGATAATGGGATTTTGTATAGGGTTTTGATGATAGAACAAAAACAGTATGGGCCCAGAGCTTATTGATGGGGTTTACATCAGGAACAACAGAAAAGAACGAACATCAAAGAGAATTAAACAAAAAGATAAATAACTGCCAAAGAGAGACTAAAGCGAGAAAAAGGAAATTGAAAATGGAAGATATAAAACAGCAACTAGTATACAGGGTTTAACAAAACATATCCGAAAAATTTTAACCAGACATGCACCTTTAAATAAGAAGTCGATTTGTTAAAAAAAATTTAATAAAAGTCCAACACAAAACGAAATAAAAATTGCTAACGTTACAAATTAATTAAAATGATAAAAATGGTAATTTATCGAACACTGCATAAAACAACTGCCAAAAACAAAAGAACAACAATGTAGTAATCTGTCAGCTTGTGTGCGAATTGTTAGTAATAAAGTGATAGTTATTTTTTCAATAACAATGGCACAAGTGTACGGTTAAGTAACAAGGAGTCGATGGACATTGTATTAGCGTACGAAGAAGCAAGGCAAAACTTGTTAGCAGCTTCTCGCCCTTATTCCCAGCGATTTCCAAATAGGCACTTGCCTCATCATGAAAATTTTACGGCAGTGGTTCTACGTGGATGTACTACTGGAAATGTACGCCCAAACCGTGAACATGGGGGTGGTCGGTTTCGCCAACAACGCGTTGTAAATGCCGGACAAGAAATTTTAGATATTGTGGAAGAGAATCCGCGAATAAGCACAAGGCAGCTAGCCCGACAGGTCCCTGTCGGGTCGCATCAAACAATGTGGCGTATACTTCGTGAGTACCAATTACACCCTCTTATCACGTCCAGAAGGTCCAAGCATTGTTACCTGGAAACCACCCCCTAAGAATAAAATTTTGTGAATGGTTATTGCAAGAAAATGCTCGAAATGCCCGATTTACAGCCGATGTCTTGGTCACAGATGAAGCGATTTTTACGTGTAAGGGGATAACCAATCTACATAATCTGCACATTTGGGCTCTTGAGAATCCTCATGCAATAGTTCGGGATCACTTTCAGCATCGGTTTTCTTTAAACGTTTGGGCAGGGATTGTCGATGAACGCCTAAATGGTCCGTTCATATTGCCCAATCGGATGGATGGTCTGCAATATCTACAATATCTCCGTAATGATCTGCCTGTTCTTCTTGAAGATGTGCCCTTGGCGTTCCGAAGGCGGATGTGGTTTTTACACGATAGTGCGCCCCCTCATTCTCGTTTAGTAGTTCTAGATTATTTGCACCAAGTACAAGGGATACGTTGGATCGGACGCGGTGGAACAGTATCTTGGCCTCCTCTGTCCCCGGATGTAAATCCTCTTGACTTCTTTTTGTGGGGATATTTAAAAAGCGAAGTGTACCAAACCAAAGTAGACAATATCGATGTATTACGTGAACGCATCACAATGGCTGCCGATAATCTGCGTCTTCGGGAACAGCAAGAAAGAGGAACATTTCAGCTAGTGCGACAAAATTGGATTAGACGGGCCCAGGCGTACTTGCAAGTCAACGGACAAAACTTTGAGCAGCTTCTGTAGAAGCAGTATGTTACTTTATCATTTTAATTAATTTTTATCTCACACTGTTGGACTTTTATTAGATTTTTTTTTAACAAATCGAATTCTTATTTAAAGATTTGTATAAAACAGTGAAATAAACCGAATTCAAAATGGCAGATGAAGAAAAGAGTATGAAAGAATTACTGTGGCAGTTGAGGAAAGATATAGAAAAAATTAATATTAATTTGAACGATAAGCTGGCTCCTTTAAATAATTTCATTTAAAGGTGCATATATAGTTCAAATTTTTCGGATAAGTTGTATTACATCCTGTATACAAAAAGACAAAGAAACAACACAAATAAAAGTAGCAGTTGCAACATGGAACATAAGAACACTGCTTAAACTTGGCAAGATGATGGAGGTAGCCAATGAGATGAAATGATATGGAATCAAAGCAGCTATGCTGCGAGAGATGAGATGGTAAGAACATGGGGAAATAAAAAAGAAGCTTCAGGAGAAAAGAAGCAGGGAAGAAACGGAGTAGCATTTATACTAAACTAGAATACAACAAAAAAAATACTGCAGTTTACAGCAATTAATGGCAGAATGGCGTATCTAAGAATCAGAGGAGAAGCACAAAATTTGTCATTTATAAATGTGTATGCACTGACGGAAGACAGTGAGGAAGATGAGAAACAAACATTTTACGATGAATTAGAAAAAACAAGTGGAAAAGTACCCAAAGGAGATGTATTAGGGGATTTCAACGCCCAAATTGGGAAAGAGGAATATATAGCCAAATTTGCTAGAAAACACACGGATACATGACCAAACAAATAATAATGGAAACGGAGTAGGTATGCAATTTGGCAGTAACTTTGAACTTAGACATAAGTTGGAGGAGCAATAGAAATAGCAAGAAGTAAAACAAATAACATTTTACTTGTAACAGGAAGATACGATTATGGAGAGAGAAATAACAGGGGACGAGATTTAATAAACTTTGCCATAAAAAACAAATTATCTTCTTTCTTTGTCCGGTAAAGTCCCGTATTACCCTTTAGGGTGTCGGGTATTGGTTTTTAATAAATTTTATCCATTCAATTTTATTCATGGTCAGTTTATCCGCTTCTCTCTTTGTTATTCCGGTCTCTTTGATTAGTTCCTCTATTCTCTTTTCCCAAGATTTTGATGGTCGTCCCACTTTTTTCTTTTTGTCGCTCCTTGCTATTATTAGTTGTTTCGTTTTTCTCTCTATGCTCATCCTACTTATATGACCGTACCATAATAATTGTTTCTTCTTGAGCTTGTTTATAATTTTATCTTGCTTTAGTTCCTCGTATATGGCATCGTTTCTGATTCTATCAAATTTGGTGACTCCCATTATTCCTCTCATAAATTTCATTTCTATTGATCTGATCTTCTTTTCTTGCGTTGGTGTAATTGGCATTGCTTCCATGTTGAACATTATCATTGGCGGGATTAAGGTATTGTAAACTCTAATTTTGCCTTCTCTCGATATTTCCTTCTTCCTTAGTATTGTTTGGTTTATTGCATAATATACACCGTTCGCCTTTTTTATCTTGTTTGCTATATCCATGTCCATTCTTCCGTCGTTTGTTAATTTTGTTCCTAGATATTCCATCACTTCTACTTCCTGTATTTCTTTTCCATTACACGTTAATCTGAGTTTATCTTTTACTTCTTTGGATCCGCTCACCACCATTGCTTTAGTTTTGGTTGTATTTATTTCCATCTCCATTTTGTTTATTTCACTAGTCCATATGTTAAGGTTTTTCTGTAGTTTATCTTTATTGTCCGCTATTAGGATGATATCGTCGGCGTATAGCAAGGATTCTATCCAGATTGGTCTCATTTTATAATGTCCTACTTGTGTTTGTGCCGTTTTTGCTCGGGTGTTTTTTAGAATTTGATCAATACAGATTATGAACAGTAAAGGGCTCAAAGAGTCTCCCTGTTTTATTCCCTTATTTATTTCAAAACTTTGTGAAGTTTGTCCCATTAGTTGTACTCTTCCGTATACCTTGTTATAAATTAATGCTTTTGATTATTTTTATCAATTTTGTTGTTACTCCTAGTTGTTCCAGGCTTTTCCATACATGTTTGCGTTTTACTGAGTCAAAAGCAGATTTTAGGTCTATAAATACAAAGTATATTTTGGTTCCACTGTTTATTGCTATATCTATTAATTTTCTTATCACGTGTATGTGGTCTGCTGTTTGTTTCGTTTCCCAGAAGGCTCCCTGTTCATCCTCCAATTTATTTGATATTTGTTTTCTCAGCTTGCCTTCTACTATTCTCGTGTATATTTTGTATATTACTGATGATAAACATATTGGCCTATAATTATCGCAGTTGTTTGTCTGTCCTTTCTTGTGTATTGGTAGTATGTAGTTCATCTTCCAGTCATCGGGTATTTCATTTTGGTTCCATGCCATTTTACATATGTCCCACACCCAATCTACTACTACTTCTCCCCCGTACTTTATCATCTCCGGATATATTGGATCTGGTCCACCAGTTTTTCCTATTCTAGTTTTACAGATGGCCTTTTTCACCTCTTCTTTCGTTATTTCGCTCTCATCCAGTTCTTCTCTTTGTTCTCCTGTTTCTTCTACTAGATCTTGTATTTCTTCCTCTCCGAATTTTTCTGTGTAGTATTCTTTCCATGCTTTTGTTATATTTTGAGTGTCTGTTTGAGCTTCTCCATTCTTGTCATTTATTGCGTTTATTTCCTTAGTACTTTTACTTCTTAGTGATTTTATTATTCCCCAGAATCTTCTGTTGTTATTCAGATATAGGTTTTGTAATTCCTCCCCAAAATTTTCCCAGCTTTTTCTTTTGGCTTCTTTCACTTCCTTTTTGGCTTCATTTCTTTGTGTGATGTATTTCGTGTAGTTTTCTTGATTCTTAGTTTTGATATACCTCCTCCATGCTTCTTTCTTCTTCTTTATTTTTGCTTTCACCTCTTTGTTCCACCATCTTGTTCTCCGTTTATTTTGTTTTATTGCGGATATGCCACATATTTCTTCTGTTTTGGTTATTATTATTTGTTTAAATGTATTCCATTTGTCATTTAATGTTCCTCCATTTGCAGTTTCTGGTTTTTCAAATATATATTTTAACTCTTTTCTGAATTTTTCCTGTATTTCTGGGTTTCTTAACTTGTCTATTCTGACTTTGTAGTATTCTTTCTTTTCTTCTCCTATTTGGCCTTGGTCGCTTATTTCTGCTGTTAGTAATCTATGGTCTGTCATTAACTCTGCTTTTTCTTCTACTTCTATATTCCCGAAACAGTTTTTAATGTTTTTGGTGAATGTTATATAGTCTATTATACTTCTTGCTTCTCTTCCTAATGCTTCATAAGTATATCTGTGTTCCAATGGATGGTCAAAAAAGGAGTTTCCCAAAAATAATTCATTTTCAATACAGAATTGTATTAGTCTTTTACCATTCTTATTTCTTACGTTTTCGCCAAATTTTCCAATTACTTCTAGTTCTTCTTGATTTTCTATATTTGTTCCAATCCTGGCATTCCAGTCCCCCATTACAATTATTTTACTAAATTGTTCTTTTATGGTATCGATTACTTCCTGAATTTCTTCATAGAATCTATCCATTTCCTCCTCTTTCGTTCCTTCTACTGGTGCATAGACTTGTATTATTGTTAGTGTGTAGTCCAGCTTGATCTGTATATAGATTATTCTTGAGTTGTACGGAACCACTTTAGTTACTTTGAGTTTTAGTCTTTCTGATACAATTATTCCTACACCTTCTTTGTTATCTTCGTCGGGGTTAACTCCCGAGTAGTATAAGTTGTACCCTTTCATAATTGTTTTTCTACCTTGTCCCTTCTTGCGACTTTCACTTAAGCCTAAAATCTCTATATTAAATTTTTCCATTTCTTCCACGATTTCTTCTTCTTTAGAGTTTAAAGTTTTAATGTTCCATGTTCCTATTTTAAGTTTTATTTTTCTTACGTTGTCTTTTACTCCAATTGTTGTCTTTCTTCTGAAGTTTTTATTTTCTTCCTTTTTAAAATTTTTATGGTTTTGTGTTGTTGTAACGTTTAATCCATACATTTTTCCATTTGCGTTGTCTAAGTCGTCATGATTATTCCTTTGTTCTATTTTTTTTGTTACTTGGTTGTTTGTGATGTTGAGGTACTCGCCTGTATTTCTTGTTTGTTTAGTTTTGTTTTGGCATCTGCTTGAAACCCCGCTAGTAAGCTTTGTGACCATATTCTTAAAATGAATACTTTCATAATGAATACTTTCATTAAGTTTAAAGCAAGAAAATGTCGAAAATGGACATGGAAATCACCAAACGTGACATACAAAAATGAAATCGATTTTGTCCTAACTACTACTAGAAAAATAATAACAAAAACTGAAGTCATAAACTAATTCGAATTCAGTACAGAGTACAGACCACAGACTGGTAAGAACTTCATTAATTCTAGGAAAACTCTGTGAAAGATTAAAAAGAACCACACGAAATGGAAAAGATGAGGAAAAATTTAAGAATGAAGTAGTAGCAAACATAAAAGGAATGATTGACGTCGGAGATGAGTGTCAAATGCAGAACCTATATAACGTGGTACGAAAATTAATAATAAAAGCAGAAAAAAGCGAAACAAAAAACAGGAAAGATAACGGACAAAACTAAAGCTTTAATAAAGAAGACGGACGGGTTCAACGCGGAGGTTGAATAAAGAACTAAATAAAGGAAAATATTGGATCAGACAACTTAAAGGCAAAGAAGGCAAAGTAGAAAGAACATTATGCAAGTAACTACAGACTTCTATAAAAACCTATTGAAAAGGAACAGAGACAAAAATGGAAATGAAACTGAGGAAACAGTAACAGCAGAAGAACAAGAGGATTCATTACAAGAACGAGGAAAAGAAGAAATAATGATAGCACTAAGCATGTTAAAAAGTGACAAGGCTCCTGGGGAGGATGAAATAACAAACGAACACCTAACAAATCTACCAGAAGAAGGCACAAAGGTATTAAGAAAACACCTTAATAAAATAATGGAAGAAGAAATTCCAAAACAATGGCAATACGCTAAAATAATATTAATACATAAAAAGGGAAACAAAGATGAAATAAACAACTACAGGCCTCATACCAACTCTATACAGGGTGTCCCAAAACGTACCGGAAATATTTCAAGGATGAATTCCAGAACTTAAGCCGGGTTCTCATTAGTCGATTTCATTGATCAATGAGACTGAATCTATGCCATTGTAAAGAAATTGAATAATGAGAACATCATTTCCACGATATTGATCAATGATTTTTCGTTTCAATGGAAGTGAAAAGCAGGTCTACTTTGGTTGATCAACGGGATTGATTCAATGAAATTGAACGGTGTTTGAAATGTGAGAACAAGAGTTCAATTATATTGAAACAAATAAAGTTGCATCGTCAACTTATTGTTGGCACCTACACTCTGGATAAAATTGCGTAGGGTTTTGCGTCATTTTAACAACATGACACATTTCAAATGGTTTTCTCGTTTTTCGCTTTTTGATTTGGTTTACTAAATATTTACACACAATGCGGACTCCAGCACGCACTATTTTCTTCAGTGCAGCAATTTTTAAAATTGATCGTTTCTGACAGAATGTTCAATGCCCTTGAATCGTGTGAACAATTTTCGTATTCAATTGTATTTTCAATGGGATAGATTCAGTCTCATTGATCAATGAAATCGACTAATGAGAACCCGGCTTTATTTAGAGTCCATATAAACATATGTCCTAAAATGCTTGGTTTTCGATATACAGGGAGGGTGCTACAGTTAGTTTTTTCGGTTTTTCTTAAAAATCTCGAAGACGGTTTAAGATATTAAACTGAATTTTGGCACAGGTTATTCCAGTATAGAAACTAGAGGTGGGATTTTAAGATCCGATATCCGAGTCCGATCCGATCCGAAGTCGGATCGGATCGGAATCGGATAAGGTAACCTTCGGATTCGGATCGGATCGGATATCGGTTTAGAGATCCGACAATTTTCCGAGATCCGAAAATTATCCGAGATCCGGAAATGATCCGATATTCGACAAAGATCCGAAATCCGAAAATTATCCGAGGTCTGTTAATAATCCGAGATCCTAAAATTATCCGAGATCTGATACTTATCCGAGATTCGAAAATTATCCGAGGCTCAAAAATTATTTGGTATTTTAAAACAATTAGGTATCGAAGGCTAGAGGTTTGACCTACATCCAGCAATGGTTTAAAATTGCTTTGTATTCCACAATGTACCTAGTACCTACACAGACTAAATTAATGCAAAAATTATGGTAGAGATCGGATCGGGTTGGATCAGGTCGGATCGCATCGGACGGATCGCAGTGGATCGGGTCGGATCAGGTTGGATCGAACCGGCTCAGATCAGATCGGATCGGATCGGATCATATCGGTTCGAGTCTCGGATCGGATCGGGTCAGACAAGATCGAATCGGAGCGGACTCGGATATTGACCGATACTTGTCGGATCGGATTCGGACAACAATTTTTCTGAAATTCCCACCTCTAATAGAAACACACTTTTTAATCTTAAATATTTTTATTTTTTTTAACCAGTGCAACAAGATAAAAACAACACAATCAAAAATGGAAAGATCCATATTAAACCTGAAGTTATAAGATAAAGTAATAATAATAATAATATTAAACTTTATTAGTTAGCAAATGCTAATTTTTACATTTACATTATTCCTTAATACTTATTTTTTATAATACAACTTAAAGATTTTTTAAAAGCTCTAATGTTATTTTCATCCTCTACATTTTGTGGAAGATCGTTATATATTTTCAACCCTTTATAGAAAAAAGAATTTTGTGTACTTGATTTTTTGCATTTAGGTAGCCTGAAGTTACGACAATATCGGGTATTATATTCATAAAAATCGGAATTATAACTTAAGCCCTGTGACATATAATTTGGAAGTAAGTTTTTTATTGCTTTAAACATAAATACCAGGGTATTGAAGTAAATTCTTTGTTTGACACTAAACCATTGAAGAATGTCTAGCATCAGCGTTATCTTTGTAAGCTTAAAGCATTCGAGGATCACTCTCATTGCTCTATTTTGTTGTATTTGTAGTCTTCTTAAATCTATTTCTTGACATATAAATAAAATGCTCGAACAATAATCGAAATGTGGAGCGATAATTGTTCTGTAAACTAAAATTCTTGCTTGCATGCTCAGCTTTTTAGATATTCTACTAAACAAGCTAATTTTACTTCCTACTTTTTTTAAGTTAAAGTTAAAGTTAAAGTCACAATTAACAACGAATTGGGTACCACAAGACAGAAGTAGAAGCAGAGGACGTTCAAACAAGAGATGGGATGAGGAAATTATGACAACGAGATCTAGATGGCGCTTAATAATAATAATAATAAATAATAACCCGGAGGAACCGTTGGAAATCAGATGTAAGATCCTACAGAGGAACAAGCACAAACAGACCATTACATGGCTGTAGTGAGAATAAAGCAAAGTATAAAAAAAAATGTAGAAGACCAACGAGATACAAGAAATGGGCAATCGGAGAGCTAAACCAGGAAAATACAAAACAAGCTTACATACAAGCAGTAGACCTAAATATCCCTCAGAAACTAATAAATTTAACAAACATGACATTATAAGAAACAACAGCTACAGTAAGAACTATACAAGGAACATCTGACAAATTTATTATTGAAACAGGGGTAAGACAAGGGGATTCCTTATCAGCAACTCTACTCAATATCATGTTAGAAGCGATTGTAAGGAAAACAAATTCGAAACGACTAATTAACAAGATGACTCGAATAATAGCATGCGCGGACGACCTAGTCATAGTAGAGAGAACACAAAAGGCGTTGATACAACAGCAAGACAATTAGGACTAGAAGTAAACGAAAAAAAAAAAAGTATATGAGAAGCAGAAGGAAAAACGAAATGGACCCCGTAATCCTGAGGAGTGGAAAGTCTACCTTTGAAGAGACAAGATCCTTTGGGAATTATGCTTAACAATACTAACGAAAGAAAGGAAATAATTAAAGACAGGGTAGTAACTGAAAACAAAGCGTATTATGCAAATAAGAAACTAATTGAAGACAAGACATTTTCTCCGATAACTAAACTAAAAGTGTATAAAACTTTAATAAGGCCTGTAGCAACGTATGAGGCTGAAATTTTAAGCATGACACAATACGCAGAAGAATATCTAAGGAAATATGAAACACGGATATTAAGGAAAATATTTGGATTACAGTAGATGGATGAAGAGGAATACAGGATACTAATGAACCCTGAACTCACAGAAAAGATAAATGGAGAAGATATAGTGCGATTTATAAAGGCGCAACGACTTAGGTGGCTAGGATATGTGATAAGAAGTGAGGATCACAGCACAATTAAAACAATACGCCCAAAGGAAGACCCAGAACAAAGTGGATAAAAAGTAAAAGAAGATTTAAGAAATATGGGAATAGAGGACTGGAAACCAATAGTTAAAGATAGGAAGCGATGTAGAGCCATAGTAAACAAAACAAAAACCCACACCAAACTATAAGATGATAAAATTAAAGAACTACAGGGATTAAGACACCCTAAGAAGCTAATCAATAAAATTTCAAACCAAGTCTGGCAAAATCCCACAGGAATAACAAGCCAAAATCAATCAATACAGTGTAAGTGAATAAATTTAACGCATACATTCCGAACCTGATTATAAAAGTATTTAAGCTAACATCTAAAAAACTTAGATTCTCCGCGTTACTCAAGAAAAAATACAAATACTCACCGAGCATTGCGGTTTGTCTCCAGAAGTCACGCTCGTGGAACTTTTCTGTAATTAAATTAGCTTTAATATTTAATCCAACACCTCAACAAAAACTTTTACCATCGCTTCTGTTTGTACGTGTGCTTTAGCAACAGAATTTTCACCGTCATGAGATTCAAGATCTAATTGTGTCTTTACATTTCCCTTGAGTGGTATTGTAGGGCGATATGTACATTTATCTTCATGATCCGTTGTACACCCAAAGGACAACCGAACTGTACATCCAGTTTGTTTATATTTACATGGAAACACTGCATTACCCAATAATGCCTCGAGAGTTAATTGCCTGTAGGTTAATACATCTGTATTTGAAGGCGTACAACGCCCACAAATGCTATTTCCGTCTGGTAATATGCGTACCGGAGGAAGCGACAAGTAACCCTTGCATATCGTACAACGTAGTTGCTCGATATTGGTTTCTGAAATATTCAATTCAACGTTTTCTGACATTATCTTCAGTTTACTTATAAGCTTATACCTATAAATGAAATTGTTTTTGCTGTAGTTATTGATATAAACATTTTCTCCCAACCTCAATACTAACTAAACAAAGCGTTTTAATGTATACTTACTTTTGACAACAGTTGTAACCAATATTAATGGTTTAAAATATAAATTACATTAATATTGTAGCTCTGTACATGTTCGTATTTTTGATAATTTTGGGCAAAACAGTCGAAAAATATAACTGCTTGGAGCTGTGAATTAACTTCGCCACATTCGAAGCTAAAAACGCGCGCTATTCAAATGCGTTGAACCGTCTCACGTGCCTACAAAAATTAAAACTAATTCTACCTATGTACTTCAGTGAAATTACATCGAAACTTTCGGTACTGCACCAACAAGTGCTGTTTATAAATTAATTTAAAAAAATATACAACGCCCCAAATCTCTTTCTATTAATAGATTAATATGAATTTGAAATTTTATGCACAATTTTAATATTTTATCTCTATTTTACAACACACTCTAATTTATGAAATGTCAATGGTTGATCCAATAGAACAAGTAAATACTTGTCAAAAAAAACAATGTTGATTTTGAAGTTGTTGGTAGGCAACTGGATCTAAAAGTAAAATCGACAAGTGATATCAACTGCACTGGTCCATCACAATGTCCTTGAACTTTGTCAAGATGGAAGCAGTCAATTTGACATTTTGAAAATATTTGAGTCAATTTGGATTTTTTTTTGTAAATATTCCTTAGTTTGATGGAAAAACAGTGCCGATTTAACCATTAGGCGGACTAGGCGGCCGCCTAGGGCCCGGCAGCTCACTGGGGCCCTAAATTTATTGAACAAAATTTTTCGCGACACCACGGCAACTCTGCGCCGTTGCGCCGTAATAAGTTAATATAAGTTACACTACACTAGTTACAGTTAAAATTGGAAAACCGTTGGATTAAGTGTATCGACCTAAAAGGTGTTTTTGGCCAAAAAACTTATTCCTTGTTTCATTTTTACCATACTTATCGCTCCACCCTCGTATTTTTTGCACAACTTCTAGCACATTCGTTTTATTTTTGATCCAACAACTCTGGAGCCCCTAGACCCCCCCCCCCATTTACAAGGAGTTGCGCCCGCCAGACCCCCCATTGCCGCCTAGGGCCCGGCAGCGCCTTAAACCGTCGCTGTGGAAAAACGTGCGTAATTTAATGATTGTAGAATGATCGATAATGATTCCGTAAGTAGGTAATCTTAACAATTTAACAAAGAAAAATAATGTGGTTGCATTACAAGTTCCATCGTCCCTATAACTACAATGCGAATTACGCTTTATGAACTTTTTCCGAAGAAACAAACATAGTTATCGCATGAAGTATATTAAATTATGTTTATAACTATGGAGTTAGTATCGGAACTGAAAAAGACTTTTAACATGCATGAATACCTTAGAACAAGAATAAATACAGCTCCTTTATAAATGAGAATGCTTCCATTTCATTAGCGTTCATTAAAAATGAAAGCAGGTATTATCAATTGCATAAGTATTTAATAGCCAATCTTAAAATACAACATAAAACATAAGTGATTGTAAAATACTAATTATCAAATCATACGTCATAATAAAAAAAATACTAATTTATGTCGACATTTACAGTTAACTGATCGTCAGGTTTAAAACATCGTGGTAACTCATCAAGGGATACATGAAGTTCTTTACCGTTTTCAAGAACAAACACTTTTGACTTAAGTTTACAATGTTTGTGTTCGAAATCTAAGTTTGCTGTAATTCCCTCCATGCTTGCATGTAATGATACACGATGAACACGCTTAATTAAATCAATCATGGAATATTCTACGGAAACAATTGTGCTACCTTTAATTGTAAAAATGTGTTTAAAAACATACTGTTCTACAAATGATGTTTTGTAAACAATTTTAGGTAAATATTCTGCTCGGTGGCATTGAAAATGAGCAATGGCCGAACTTAACTTAAAGCTAATACGACAACCTTTAAATAAACAATTATAATAACGAAACGGACATGATAATTCGTGTCCTTTAATATAGGCGCTTTTTCCTATGAAACTACAATCTCGCCAACGACATGGATAATTTGTTTCGGCTACAAGTTTCCCTAACTGTGTGTCAGTTGAGGGTAAAGAAGCAGAATTATTTTTTGCACAATCACTGCAAATAACATGTTCATTTAAATTAAATAAAGGAGGAATTAAATATTCCTGGCATTTATGGCACCTTAAAGAATTAAGTAATTCGTAATTAATGTTACAATTGTTTTGATGTACATCGGCATTATCCGTAAGGCCAATTTTTAAATTCAATATAATTATAATATTACTGGGATTATCTAAACATTGTAAAAATTTGCGCAAATTTAAAACCGATGCGTTTTGCATATTATAAAAATTATCATCAAATTGAAGACACTTATTGATCTTCAGACTAACACTACACTCAGCATCAGACTCATTAACTAACTTAATACTATAACATACGTTACGTATAATTCCATTTTTACAATGTCGAACATTGTACCTTAAATTACCGTCAGCTGAGTTATACTCGTACTTAACAATAAAAACAACATTATTAACCACGGTTAATAAGATTCCTCGCAAATCTTCATCGACCTGAACCTTAAACTCTGCCTTTTGTAGTATGAGACTCGAATGCTTCTTACTGAAATGGTCGAATATCTGAGCGATCGTTCCTCGCCACCTACATGTCGTTTGAGGTGTTAAAGGACAGGTAAAGAATCGATAAATGCATTTCGTTTCGTGTTCAGGTGCTTTATCGAACGGTACAATTTCTGTGCATCCATGTTGCTTGAAACGGCAAGGAAATAAAATTCTGCTTAAGACTGCTTCTAAGGCTAATATTCGATAAACGGGTGTATCATTTAAAAGCGAACAACGACCACATATGCAGGCACCATCAGGTAGTACACGTACCGGGCTACACGATAAGTATCCCTCACAAAGACGACAATGAAACTCTTCCAGAATAAAATCAGGAATAATCATTGTACTGTTTCCAGACATTTTTTTATTGCGGATCTACAAAAGATATCGAGGATGTTCAAAGGTATTAAATATTTAATAAACTAACCTTAATAGAAGCAACTGAATGAAAATGCACAGAGTACGGAGCGTGGTTAACACATTTAAGACAGTCTGGAAGATTTGATAACTTTTTTGGGGCTTTAAACTAGTATTTTTAGTGGGAGTTGCTTGGTACATTTGAACTATTCTGCATTTTATGAAGGCATGCATTGGCAACGAACTATAATAAGGTGTGTGAAGTTATACACGAGCTTCAGGTGTGTGAAGTTATACACGAGCTTCCATATACACGAGCTTTCGGGCATGCGCACAAAAACCAGGTTGCGTATTCTGAAAGCGAGATAGGGAAACCCATGTAAATGGCCGCCATGCGAAGTAAACAAAACGCCCCTTTTCATAATTCTTTAAATAATTCAAAATTTAAGCGACACAATTATTCGCCATCCACACTACACTGTTCTACATAAAATTCTGCACGTTTCCCAAGAAAAATCAAACGCTGCCATGCACGTAGAACTGAATAAATAATGTTTAAAGTACACGGGCATTCAAATGGGCGAGCTCGGCGCGCCATTCCTAAATTGTTCTAAAATATGCAAAAACCAAGCGTGTGAATGATTCTCGTTTCTGTTAAAAGATCGGCTATGCTGGTTTATAGTTTCAGTAAAAATTTCGTGTCAATTCCTGCTCTAATCATGCTAATAATGTTAAAAAGTAACTTCGAAGTACAAAATGTTAAGCTCGAACTCCGGCCATCTTGAATGTCGGCATTCCCGTTCAAGGTAATTGAATTTAGTCTAAGATATCTAAGTAGAACATTTCATTTTGCTGCATACCAACCGATTTCACATACTATTTTATAGTTTCATTCACAATTTTACATCAATTCTTGCTCTAATAATGCCACTAATGTGAAAAGCTCAATCGAAGTGAACTGCCAAGCCGGCCATCTTTGTATATGTAAAGCTATAGAGCACAGTATAATACAGTAGGGTTACTCTGTCAAAAACGCGTATTCAATCTTAAAGGTGTCGCCATATTGTTGGATGCCTGCAGTGGTGACATCTATTAGGCATATGGCGAAATCCTTCCTCAATGACTCTTCAGTCAACCAATAACTTCAAAAGTAATTTAGCGGGAAGTAGTATATTACGCTTATTGGCTACACAAATTTTAACCGCCTCCGCGCAAATTTTTATAGTATGTGCTTACAAAGCAATTTTATACGTTCAAGGATATTGTACGCAGTTTTTATATAATGGAGATTTATCTGATTTATGCCTATATTACGAATATGTGTCATTCAACTGTTTCAAAATTATTTATTATACTTTACAAAGAGGCCAATTTGAATAATTTCTACACGTTTTTTATTAACTTAGGTATTTATAGTGGAATGAGATTATTTTCCTGTCTACTGGTTGAAATATTAATAAGAATTTTTAGAGTACTAACAAAATAAACAGCAAAATAATAATGCGGACACATGAGTAAAAACGCTTGCAAAGGAAAAAGACAATTATACATGATTTAAATGTTTGCTTTGTTTTTAAAGTAAGCCTCTATTCAGCTATTTTGACATTTTATTTTTGTATTAATACCTATTTTCGTTTGTTTTTACATTATCTTAATAAATATTTCGTTATTTGAACTTATTTATTTATTTGTAAATTGTAATATTGTTTGCAAGTATAACTAATCAATTTAAATTTAAAATTTTAGCGCCCTATTTTGCACATACTTCGCCTGCGCGAATAGTTTTTTTTTACATCCAAGAGTATGGCGATCGCTTCGAGGTCATTCGATTTCAATTTTTGACATCAAAGGAGCCGACACGGAGTAACCCTACTGTTCTTTCTTATACTGTGCTATAGAGTAACATCGTTTACGGCGTTTGTGCCAGCGCCATCTTGTGTCGGTTATTGATTATACGGTCTTGTAGAAAGATGTAAATTTGCTATTGAACTAAAAAATTAGATACCTATAATAATATTATGTTATTTCGAAAGATGGCTGTAGTGAAAAAGGGAACAAACTGAAAACTAAGATGAATACATGTTAGAGTAGGTGTTCAAAATGTGATCCTTCACTAGTATTACAACGATAAACTTAAATAATTCTGGAAACAAGATTGCAAAACTGACTTACATTTGAAATGTCACTGTCACATTATAATTCATAGGCATTCTAGAACCAGTGTAGCCAATCGTGTTGTACTAGTCAAGGCCTGCTCAGAATCATTTTTTTTTGACCTCATGGTGTTGCGAGTCACGTGAATCGGCGCTTCCGGTAACATTGTGTATTTCCGTACCAACCTAATACAGTAGCCACATTTAAATTACTAACCAATAGCAGCGTTCAGATTTCCCGCTACATTTCACATGCGGCGATCATGCTTATATCAAACCATAACCAAACATTTCACAGCTGTGCTTCGCGTGTCTCAACGTGTTGTTCATATTATAGTTGTGTGTTATCTGTGTTATTATTGCGTTTTATCCTATATTTCTTGTTTTTACGTGCCGTGGATTTTACGTTACGACGTTTATTAGTGAATTGACTACTATTATTATTAAAGACTTTTATTAGTGACCATGTTAGTGTTTTTATCAGGTATGTATGCAGCCTTACAATTACTTGTGACTATTTTACTATTGCATTAACTAAATAATATGTTTCTGTTCTTGCTCCAGAAGTGTGAACTTTCAACACATATTTAAATTATTGCTAGACACAAAATCACTTTGAGGGTTTGAAAGGTACGTTGTATTAGTTTATCTACGTATTATTATCAGTGTTGCCGCATGGAGTACCTACGTACCAAAATTTGTACATAATTTTTTGCATAATACGGTGTACCTATCACTTTTTAAAATATGAGCAATGTGATATTTTTCCAGAAAAAATATTTTGCATATACCTTGTAACCATTGCTAGCAAGAAAACCTAAGCAAAACAGAATTAATATGTGTATTTTTCTGATAATGCGATCAACATAACAAGCTTACCCTAATCTAATACATTCTGAACCGTTAAAAGAGGTTGTGTTATTATATGTTTCTACGGAGATGCGGCTTGTTTTTAACCTCCCCAAAAAAGGTCATGGCATCAGTAGTTACCATTTCATAATGTTTCAGATATTTGATATTTGCTGTACGACATCTGAGTTGATTTTACTCCAGAATAATTACTACAGGTCGTTTGGAAGTTTTCTTGTAAATTTCCTGGATGTAATAATTCATATTTTAGTAACATAACAGATGAGACCTATAAAAATATGCGCTTCTATAAATTTCCAACAGAACCGCACCATTGTAGAATATGAAAAACCATTTGCAACATTCCTGATGTAGTAAGTGTTGCTAATTTTCGTTTGTGTGAAAGTCACTTTTTGGCGTCACAATTTGTGAACCCTACCAAACATGCATTGTGTCATAATGCCATTCCGGGAGGAATTAATCAACCAGAAGCTGGTAACGTGGAAAACAGGATCAGTGAGGATCAAAAGTACATGGCGGGTGAAAATTTATCAGTAACCACTAGCGAAGTAGAAATTAGTGCTAGCGAACCCAGCTGCAGCATTCTGCCAGAGCCTAATTACAGCAAGTGCTATGAAGAACCAACAAGTGAAGGTAATTATGTTCATTCAATATATTTTTTATTATTTTCTCTCAGCTTGTGCTGGCCTTGAACAGAAAGATGTGGGCTTTATCGCTAGAACATCTTATTCACTCTTGTTAACTTACAAATTTTCTAACAATTATTATTATTTAAATGTTATTATAATAATGATAATTAATATTATTATTTTCTTTGACTTCACAGGTTTTATATATATGTTAGCACTAAAGGCCTGTGGCTTGGTGAGTTATTTCACTCCACTCCTTGCGGTTAAGAACTTTTTGCTGCCAGCCTTGTACGCCCAGTCGTCTCACATCCTCCATCACCTGATCGAACCATTTTATTCTTGGTCTCCCTCGGCGTCTGGTTTCGCATCATTTGCTTTGGGACCCTTTTGTGTGGCATTCTGTATAGGTGCCCCATCCATCTTATTCGTTGCGATTTCACTACTCCTATTATGTCCACCCCTCCCAAACTATCCATTATTTCTTCATTCGTCCTCCTTCTCCACATTCCGTCTTGTTGTACGCCCCCCAGTATCCTTCTTGCTATTTTACGCTCCCACACACAGAGTTTGTTTTGGATTGCCTGCGTAATTACCCACGTTTCACAAGAATACACCACCGTTGGCCTAATCACTGTTTTATACAGCCGTAACGTGGCTTCCTTTGATAACACTTTGGAGATCAAAACACTATGGAGGGCACTTGCACTTTTGTTTCCACTCTGTATTCTTGCTTGAATCTCTGTTTCCTGGCAGAAGTTGTTTGTAATTGTTGCTCCTAGATACACGAACTCCTTCACCTGATCAAAACAGTATTGTCTCATCTCGCTTCCGATCCTCAAGCACTTATCCATCTGGTGGCTACTTCCTTCTCCTGTTACCATATACTTTGTTTTTTGTTCATTAATTATTAAGCCGGCTTTCCGTGCTGTTGCCTCCAGTTTTTGGAATACTTCTTGGAGTACTCGCTCTGACCTTGCTATAATAGTTACATCATCGGCAAAGGCAATGCATTGGCATTGTTTAGTGGTTATAACCCCTTGCTCCAGTTTTGCACGCCTCATAATTCCTTCTAAGTTAAATAGTGTAGTCGACAGTGGGTCGCCCTGACGTAATCCATTGTTAACTGTGAATTGCTCTGAGACCCTTCCCTGTATTCTTACGCTACTTGTTGTGTTTGTGAGCGTTAACTTAGTTATTCGGATTAACTTACTTGGGATTTCCAGTTCTTGCATTATTTTATATAGTTGAGGTCGAGTCACTGCATCGTACGCCTGCTTGAAATCTATGAACAGGTAATACAGCGGTATTTGATATTCTTCTCCTAAGGCTTGTATCTGTTTTAAGGTATAAATTTGATCTATTGTGGACCTTCCGCACCTGAATCCTGCTTGGTACTCGCCTACTACCTTTTCCATGTATTTGTTAATTGCATTTTTTACCGTACTCGTTAATACTTTGTACGTTACGTCTAACAGCGATATTCCTCTGTAATTTTCTCAGCTCGTCTTATCACCTTTTTTAAAAATGGGTGTTATTATTGCCTCTGTCCATTTTCTTGGTATTTCTTCTTTCTTTCTTCTTTCTTCTAGTGTGGGTACCTCCACTGAATCCTGTGGTCCGTCCATATTTATTTCCAGTTCCACTTCTTCCTGCTCATTTTCGATCAGTAATTCCGAGAAATATTCGGCCCATCTATGTAGTATCCTATTGGCTTCTCCAATTAAATGTCCATCTTTATCTTCACAGGTTTTAGTGCTGGTTAATTATTTAATAATTTAATTATTCGCAGAAGACTGATGGAAAAACCGCATATCACGCTGAGTGAAGTCTTGAATACTGCAAGGGCAATGGAAACAAGCGAAAAGCAAGCAACATCGATCGAGGCAAGAGCAACATCCCTCGAAAGTAAAGAAGTTAACAAAGTGACCACCAGGAAAACAGAAAAAGGAAAAATTCAGTGTTTCAGGTGTGGGAAACTAGGACATTACAGTAACGACAGGAAGTGCCCGGGTAGGAATTATACATGCAAACAGTGGGACTTAAAAGGACATGCAACGGAGATGTGTCGTTCCAAAAATAAAGAAAAACGTCAAGCAAGTGCAGGAACTAGAAACTCCAGGAACTGATTCTGGCGATTTTGCTTTCACAGTCACAATAAATGCTTTGGGAGCAAATCAGAATGAGGGTAAGATCGAAGTAGAATTAGGAGGGGTTAAGTTAAAAATGCTGATTGACTCAAGGGCAAACTGTAATGTGATTGATAAAAACACTTGGGAAATAATATGTAAAAAGAATTGGTTTTTCCTCCTCAGTTGTTCAATTTCTTCTTTAATCTTATTTAATTCTATTTGTTTTGTGTCTATTTTATATTCCATTCGTTCATCTCTTTCTTCTATTCTATCGAACTTTCTATTTATTTCTTCTAACATTTCCTGCATCTTGATTAGTTTCCACTACTTCTGTTTGTTAGGCAACTTATTTGATTTTGAATATTGTTTCGTGTGCTCGCTAGGCGTTGCTCGTCCAGTTTTCTGTTCTCAACCACGGCCAACTTCATTCATATCCACTAACGTGTATACAGCGTCACCGTTAAACTCCGCATCATATGGGGAATTATTTTATTATTTATTTTATGCAAATTGGTTGGTTGGTTGTCATACAAGCCATCAGCTGATGGCATAGTGACGTCACATGCACCGGCTCTATATAACGTGTGTGCATTTAAAAAAAACACTCGCAATCCCTGGAATATGATATTCATATGTAAAATACAGCCTAAGACATACTTAAAACAAATTTTCAAAGCACTCTAGAGTTTTTTTTTTTTAATGAACATACTTTACAATATTTTATTTCATACTGTCTGGTAAATTCAGTTTCCCGGCGCCATTTTGTGTCCGGAAAATGAGCTATTACGGTATCAGAGCCGGAAAATGTTGCTTGGCAACATTTTCCGGACAGTTATTTTATGCACCCAATCAGAGCCCGTAAAAGTCTAACCAAGCCACACCTACCGGCTTTGACACAGTAATGTCACATGTTGACGTTTTGAAAAAGCGTCACATGTAAAAATTAAAAATCAAATTGTTGACAGTATGAAATAAAATACATAACGACATTCGTCCGTGAACTCTTTTTACAGTACTCGTTTCGAGTTTCAAGACTCGGCTCCTTGCGTCGCCTCGTCTTTAAACATCTTACTCGTACTGTAAAATATGAGTTCCCGGACTTGTGACGTTAATTACTATTATGTTTCATGTGAAATTTAATGATCGATACTGTTAGAATAGACAGTAAATGGTAAAACTTGTTTTATTAAGTGAGTAAACTTTACATGAAATGTTAAAAATAAGCAGACATTGAAAATTGGTAAGCATAACCTTGAAATGTTAATTTATATTTTCAAAAGCACAAAGCTGAAATTTTGTTTGCTTCCATGTTTAATTAAATAAATAACAAACTATTAAATATTGATATGGTCACAGTCTTTATATTTTAAAAGAAACAGTGTTCCACAACAATATCCCAAACTAACTCTCAAATTATTAATTATTATTATTGTCAGCAAATCTAATTAAATAATATATGTAATTATGAATTTAAAAATCAAAACTGAAAATTTTTATCTCAGGCCCATTGAAGGATTTGTTTATTAAATTTTGATAATTGGATCGACAAATATTAATTTTTTTATAATAAATAATGAAATAATTTCTAATCCACTTTTAAAAATGCGAGATTTATTACAGTAACCTATTTCTAACCTTAAAACTAACACAAAACTATATCTAAAAACACTCATACACAAACAATTATTCCTTTGATTATTGGGAATTCCACCAAAATAACGTTTTAGTCTAATTAACGTTCTAATCCAATTCACTGTTTATTATTATTATCCGTTTATGGTCCAATTTTCGAGCTAGGTAATGCACGTCATCAATAAATTTTATGACATCATAACTTGGTACGTCTACATAAAGTTCCAAACGATTTAAAGATTTTATAACCTAAATTTGTAAGTGAAATTGGAAATATAAACATGCCAAAAATAATACTAACTTTGCAAAAAATAAATATGAGCTAAATTAGAAAATAAAATCCCCATTTCTTTCTTATTTTTAAAAATTTATAGACCTTGTGATTAAACACGGCTGCCTAATCTTAGAAAACTACAAAAATAATTTATATTTAGCAATTACATTTTGTATTTTTTTAACGCGCATTATTGGTAACGGCGACCGTTGATCATGTGACTGATGACACGCATTACCTGGATCGCCAATTGGACTATAACCAATTTTCCATTAAAATTATATTTAACACATCCAATTCGAATCTTAATAGTTCATCCTCAATTCGCAGTTATACCCCGTTAGTAAGGATTCAACCAGTGGCGGCTGGTCCATAAGCGCTGCGACACTGCAGCACCCCCAGAACAAAATACGGAAATTAATTACCTATTAAATTTGTACTTGAAAATATCAATAATATAACAATCATTCAATATTTTGCATAATTATTACATAAATTTAATTAATTAAACCGCTTTTAAAAGGAATTATTTTAACCGAAGCTGTAGATTCCATTCAGAGACGCTGCGATATATAAAGTGTAGGAAACGTATACATACGCGGAGGCTTGTTTGCTATTAATAGCACATGTAACAAGGTGCGCGAAAACTGCTTTCGGGACAGCGTCACCTGATTCACTAGTTATTTATAAGAATAACCGGCGCGAAATCTGCTGGTTCCAGCGTCGGCATTATTTTGTTTATTTGCGTAGGATAATATTTTTATTGTTTTCGTTGAGGGTGAGCAATAAAATATTGTTTTCTTTTCTCGTACTTAATTAACATTTAAATATTTGTTACAGAAAAATACAATTAAATAATAAATATTATTTTAAATGTGTTATGATGGATGTTACTGTTGAATATATTTAAAAAATTACATTTTACCAATTGTCATTACGTGAAAAAATTGAAATAAAAAATAAAGGTCGATGTACGCCAGAGGTTTTTATTCATTAAACTTAAACAGCAGTTAGTAAAAACAAAATAGTTATTTATGTATCAAGGGCGTAAGGATATCGATTTTAGCCCACGGTACATAACATACAATATTTTTTGCACTGACGAAGATTTTATTTAAATTTGTTGATTTCTAATTTCTAATAAAAATTTTCTAATGGCGTTTTTAAAAATGTCCAATTGACGCATTCACGGCAAGAGTGATTTTACAAGTTAGGTATAAAAATTGTTTTGTAACTAAGGTAATCTACTTCTTTATTAATTTGTTGCGGGCGTAAAGTGCGCTCGCGGTCTACAATAACCCTTCTTCGCGGGCGTAAAGTAATAACTTTCCGTCGGGGAGTGCAAAAAATATTTTACCAGATCTTTTAACAAGGACTGGCATGAAAAAATAAAATGGTTGCCTGGTTGCCAAATTAGAAATGCTCTATTTTGTTTTCCTTGCTTACTTTTTGACTACGATACTGTATTGGAATGAGTGTGGCTGAGAATGGATTTTATATTTAAATAAAAATTCTTTTAATTTCATTTTCCTGTAAGCTAATTCTTTTTTGAATTGAGTACAATTTCGATTTGTTTTGTTTTACTTAAAAAGCACATAAAAAATATCAAGGATCGTTACTGGTATGTATATTTCGAAAGCTACAGCACCCCCATGATTTCCAGCCACGAGCCGCCACTGGATTCAACCCATCTTGTTGATATAACTCAACTATTATATGAGTTTTTATAGAAAATTCATAAACACGTCCGTTTACTTTTATCCAATTTTTATATCTGTTGTTTATTTTCATTCAACTTTTTCGATCTTCCCGTTATCCAAAAAAATCTCCCACTCCTTGGTTTTGTTTTAAAACAAGCATCCTTCCACATACATACACATAAAACATTACCATGACTACTATTTACAACAAATACAATAATATAATACAGGTTTTAACATAGATAACAATAAGTACTTAATGGTAATTTGCGATACTAGTAAGTAACATTATGAAGCAATTTACATTACGAGAGAAAAGTTTGAAAGAACGATCGACGAAGGAGCGAGTTCTTTTAATTCTCGAGTAATGTAACCAGCAAATAACGTTACGCGTGTCGTAACACGGTTTATATCATCCTATAATAATTTTTTTCAAAAAATAGAAAATTATTTTCAGTGACAGTTCAATGGCAGTTCAATGACAATTCATAAATAGTAACGTAAATCAGCCATATCGCGCTGTTATAAGCTTTATCTAATTCCGTTTTGAAAAGTTGAATTTTACCTAACCTTTTGACGTTATGAAACGTCACTTTTTACCTAATCGGGTGTTGTAAAGATTTTTATTGCTTGTCAAATATTGACAACGAATTATTATTTAGAACGTGGAAGAGTGAAATTACGAAATTAGATAAAATTTTGTACGTAATACGTTATGAAAAGCGATATTGTTTGACTCACGTAATTTGCAAAACTCGCTATCGCTCGTTTTGGCAAACTTACGACTCGTCAAACAATATCGCTCTTTTCATAACTGATTACGTAAATAACTATTACATCATCCTATAACGTTATCATGCTAATAACTCCGTAGCAACGAGTTATGTTATGATACATTTAACAGCACTAGTGCTGTAAAGCTTATAACAGCACGATATGGCTTATTTACGTTACTATTGATGAATTGTCATTGAACTGTCACTGAAAATAATTTTTTATTTTTTGAAAAATATTATACGATGATATAAACCGTGTTACGACACGCGTAACGTTATTTGCTGGTTACATTACTCGAGAATTAAAAGAACTCGCTCCTTCGTCGCTCGTTCTTTCAAACTTTTCTCTCGTAATGTAAAATGCTTCATAACGTTACTAGTATCGTAAATTACAATTACAGCACTAGTGCTGTTAAATGTATCATAACATAACTCGTTGCTAAGGAGTTATTAGCATGATAACGTTATAGGATGATGTAAAATTACCTTAACTTATTTACATAATTTAATATTTAAACCTTGCATCCCAAAAGGGTATTATTCCAAATTTATATTTTAAATACAGAATATAAATTTTCTAAAAGTTATATCACTTCAATATAAGTATAATAATCATGACTGTATTTTCAGAGATCTCAATAAACGGTATTCAAACAGCACATTCCATTTGGATACACATTCGTCAAGCATTTCGCAAACATTTAATATGATAAATTTGGCTTTATTACTGGAAGCAAGTGAACAGGCAACTAAACTTAGAAAAATTATAATCGATAAAGCACCACCTACTTTCACGGATAAACTACCAAAAACTGTGGCTATCAAAGGAACTCCAATATTACGTACCCTCAATAGAATGCAGCAAAAGGCGATTTTAAAATCACTTAGTACCGATGATTATTTACTTATTAAAGGCATGCCAGGAACAGTGGTACATACACGCTTATTTGTTATAATTATTTGTATTTATTTATAGCACAGACCACAAACGTCATTTAGCTAACTCAAATTAGACTTAACCGAAAAAGAGATAAAGGATAGAAGATACGTGAGTCAAGACATGAAACGGAGAGTGTTATTCCGTATTCAATTTTCATATTAATCCCGCGTTATTGGTATCAATAAAATCCTTGAAAAACGCTCGTTTTTAATATCCTAGTGTCCCACCCTAGTGCCATTTGAAAAAATAGAGTTATTCTCGAAAAAGCATTTTTGCCAACTTTAGATCATTCTAATGCAGCAACTAAAATAGTAAAACAATTTGTCTCGAGTGTTGGGGCACCTTGACTTTCATTTTACGTAAGTCATGGCACTCTAGGTTAATTTCTGCAAAAATTTACTTTGGCATCCAAATGTTTCGAACCTGATACTACCATACGTAAAATTGATTGGAGATTCCAAAAATTTATAAATATACAGGGTGTTACATTTAGAATAACAAAGTTGATGTCAATGCCGGCAAAACCGGAAGTGACAGAAACTTGTTTCCTATGTCAATAAATGCCATTTAAAGAGTAAATTACATGTACCAAATTTCATTTTGATATCTTATAACATAAAAAATGTAAGGGGGTGCCCCAGGTTTCGTTGACACCCGGTATACAGTGTGTCCCCGGATGGAGTTGACAATAGGTATGATGGACCAAAAATTTTCGAATTGGATTTTCATATTTTGGGATTAATTCCTGCTCGGTCTGAAACTTATTTTTAGTTTACTTTCGATTTTTTTAAATCAACTAGGTCTTTACAGTTGAGCAAAAACTCTTCTCGTTTCAGGTAAAGTACCTTTTTCGTTCACGGTACGTCAATGTGTTACTACGAAAAGTTGTTCAGAATGAAAAGTTATGGCGTTATGCAAATTTTCAGAACGATGGACCTACTATTGTCAATTTCTATTATCAAAGTAGGCCGATTGTTCTGAAAATTTGCATAACGTCAGCCTCCGGAGGCTACTACACAACGTATTATTATACAATTATACTGCATTACTACGCAACCACGCTAGCTATGCTACTGCTCTTACCGGCGATCGACATCGGTGACTTCACGTATGTAGGATCTGAATTCTTTTAGCTCCCATAACACAGTAACGAATTAAAATTCGGCCGTAAAATTTTGCACAGGTGAAATACTCAGTTTACTCAATCAAATTACAAAATTTAAAAAAATCGACTTTTCATAAGTTGACAATGCCTTTAAGATCATCAGCGTATAGAAGATAATGACTGGTTTCGAAGCACTGTTTAATGTCGTTAATAAACAATAAAAAAGGTCCCAAATGGGAGCCTTGCGGAACTCCAGAAGGCACTAATAATTCATTAGATGTAAAAGTCTTAATTCTTACGATTTGCTTTCTTTGTGTTAAATAACTTCTAATCCATACCAATAAGGAACCATCAATTCCATAAGCTTCTAGTTTTGCTAACAATAATTCATGGTTAACACTGGCAAAAGCTTTGCTGAAGTCAGTATAAATACAATCCACCTGTAATCCCATTTCCAAACAGTTGACTATGTACTGCTCAAATAATAATAAATTAGTAGTAGTGGAACGGCCAGATAGGAAGCCATGTTGTTCATCTATAATGGTGTTTTTAAATATCAATGTTAGAGAGTCAGTAACTATGCTTTCAAACAGTTTAGGGATGCAACTAATAATTGAGATAGGTCTATAGTTTTTCACGTCATTTTTGGGGCCAGATTTATGTACTGGTGTTATAAAACTTAATTTCCAAAAATCCGGCATTTCACCCAAATTCATTGATAAATTAAAAAGAATTTCTAAAGGGCATACCAATACTTCCGCACATTCTTTAATAAGAATGCTCGGAAAAGCCATCAGGTCTAATTCCTTTCTTGAGATCAAGTTTAGAGATCTTTTCCAACCATTTATCAGTAGTTATCTCAATATTATTTATATTAACTGTATCATAAAAATTATATAGGTACTGGTACCGGATAGAAATGATTGTTATAAGTACTTTCAAAGTGGGAAGCAAAAAAATTTGCTATGCCTGTACCATGACCGCATTTAATATCTTGATAAATAATACATTTCATTTGGTATACCGACACTTTTTTTTTTTGAATTTACATAGCTCCAAAACGATTTTAAATTGTTGGAGCTGTTTTTTGAAGGTTATTTATGTAATTATTATAGCATTGATTAGTTAGCATTTTACGTAGTGTTCTACAATTGGCAAAACGTTCATAATCTGTTAAAGAGCTTAGATTTATATTTTATATGAAGTTCCTTTTTATGTCTTATTAGCTTTCGTAATTCAGCAGTAAAGTAACTAGGAAAGTTAGATGAATATGTTTTATTTACTAATTCCCTGATATAAGACATCATAGAAAATATGTACTGCAGTATTAACATCATGAATATTCGATAAAAGTTCACCCCATTTATCCCTCGCAAAAATTTTTTTAAAGCATCATAGTTTGCCTTATTAAAATTGTGAAAATAATATTGTTCACCAGTTAAAGATGGATTTAAGCCATTTATCAACAACACAGTAGCGACAAATGGTGTGTGGTGAATAACATCAGGAAACAATTTTTCTTGTGCTGTGGACACAGCGAGACTATGATCATTAGAAAATAAAAGGTCCAAGAACACACCTCTGAAATTTGGAACAGTGTTTAACTGAAAAAAGCCCAACGCAGCAAAGCTATCTTCCACAACTGATACTTCTTCACTTTGTATGAAGACAGTATCTTTGGTTCCAAGGTCATCATTTTGCCATTGCACTACATTAGGTAAATTATAATCCCCAAAAGTATAAGTCAATGTAGCAGGGTATCTTTCAGCAAGTGATTCTACTGAAGCTGATTTCTATAAAGTTGGATATTACAACCACTTGGTAGATAAACAGCACCCACCAACACAGTATTAGAACCATTTTTAATTAACACATAAACTTCTACTGAATTAATAGGAGTACTCACTAATTCACAAGTAAACGATTTGTGAACCGCTATAATTACGCCGCCTCCTCTTGATTTATTGCTAGTTAAATGAGACCTGTCAGTACGAAAAACATAATAGTTGATTAAACCAAGTTCTGCATCTATTATGTCACTAGTTAACCAGTTAACTTTGCTCCTTGCAATCCTAGAACAGGAAATGAAGAACAATAAATTGTAACCATTAAAAACACTGGAAATAAAGATACAGGAAATCCTACAGATATTAGAAGTAGAAATAGATATGAAGAAGGAGGTGGAAGATATAAGAAGGTTAGGAAAGTATCAAGCAAATGGAAGCAGGCCAGTCCTGATAACAGTTACGAACTGGAATAAGCGTATGGAAATATGGAGAAATGCGAAGAAGCTGAAAGGTACAAAAATTTGGATAAGCAAAGATTTGACACAGAATCAAAAAGAAGAAAGAAATCAAATGATCAAAGCAATGAAGCAAGCAAGGCAAGAAGGATACAGAGCTTTCGTTAAAGGAAACAAGCTCATTGTAAATGGAGAAGAATACGGAATAGAGGATATAAGAAATCATGAGGACCAGGAAGAAGAGACTGCAAAAACAAAAGAGAACGTGGAAATGAAAGGAAGCATCAAACGCACAATAGCAGACAGATCACCGGAGGAAACAGCGTCGAAACTAGAAACCAACAAGAAACCCAACCAACAAAAGGGTTATGAAGATATTCGAAAATCGAATGTATTATGGTCACAAACTTTACTAGCAGGTTTCCCAAAAGAGAAGATAACAAAAAACCCAAAAACAACAACTGGACGAATAAAAGATTAGTTAATACAAAAAAAAGGCAAATGAATCATGGTAAACGAGAAACAGAAAAACTAAAGGAAATAAAACATGTAAAAAACAAAATTCTAAAACATAAAACACATAAAACAAGAGTAGCAACATGGAACGTAAGAACGTTATTACAACCCGGAAAGATGAACGAAATTATGCAAACAATGGCTAACTACGGAATAGATATTATGGCGTTACAAGAAATAAGATGGGCTGGGAGAGGTGAAACCAAGATAAACAACTATACATTTTTCTGGAGCGGAGGAGAAAAACAAGGCAGGAATGGAACAGGATTCATTGTATCTAAAAAACAAAGACATAACATAATGAAATTTGAACCCATAAACGACAGAATATCAAAATTAAGAATTCGAGGAAAAATATATAATACTACCTTTATATGTACATATGCCCCAACAGAGGTAGAAGAGAATGATAAGAAAGATAAGTTTTATGAAGAATTGCAATATGAATGCGAAAAAACACCAAAATACGATACATTAATATTAATGGGAGATATAAACGCCCAAATAGGCAAGGAAGAATATGTAAAAGCAGTAGCAGGCAAGAATACAATACATGAAGAAACGAATGATAACGGGAATAGAATATGCAATCTAGCAGCAGAAATGAATCTATTTATCGTAAGCACAAAATTCCCTCATCCAAAGAAGCACAAAATAACATGGATGCACCCAAATCAAACGGCAACAAGTCAAATCGATCATGTACTTGTAACCAGAGAAAGAATTAGTAACATACAAGATGTAAGATCGTTCAGGGGCGCCAACGCAAACACTGACCACATACTAGTAATTGCAATAATCAAGGAAAAGAAAAATAAAGAAAGAGGAAAAGACAGAAGCAAAAGAAGAAACAAATGGGATGTAAAACAAATAAAAGAACGAAAGGTGAAGCAAGAAATTGAAGAAGGGATAACAAAGGAACTACAACAACAAATCTCCCCTGAAAGTGAAAACAGAATTGAAACCCAGTGGAACAGCATTAAAACTAGTATTTTAATAACAGCGGAAAAATGCGTCGGACGGAAGAAGAACGAAAAAAGTAAAGAATGGTATGACCAAGAGTGCAAGAAGGCTAGCGAAAAAAAAACCGAGCATGGATAAAATGGCTGCACTCAAAAGAAGAAGAGGATAGACAAAGATACAAAGTGGCAAATGCACTAGCAAGAAACACATGTAAACAAAAAAAAAGAGATTGGAGCGAAAGAATAATAAAAGACATACAAAACGAATACAATAAAAAAAATACAAGAATGTTTTATCAGAACTTAAAACAAGAAAAGAAAAACTTTAGAGTAAAAACCACAGGATATAAAGACACAGAAGGGAATACGAGGTACGAAAAGAAAGAAATACAACAAATATGGAAGAACTACTACGAACAACTATACAGAAATGAAATAGAAACGAATACAGTAACACAAACAAAAACAATAAATAACACAGTAATAGAAGAACCAACATTAGAAGAAGTAAAACAAGCAATAAGACACCTAAAAAACAATAAGACACCAGGAAGCGATGATATACTAACAGAGTACCTTAAATATGGAGGTGAGACACTGCATGAAAGGCTACATAAACTAATCTGCTTGATATGGAGAGAGGAAAGAATGCCAGATGACTGGAAGCAAGGGATAATATTTACAATACACAAAAAAGGAGATTTAGAAGATTGCGCAAATTACAGAGGAATAACGTTGTTAAACGTGACCTATAAAGTGCTATCAAAAATAATTAAAGACAAACTTCAAGCACATGCAGAGAACAAGTTAGGAGATTATCAACAAGGATTTAGGCAAGGAAGGTCGACCACAGATGCCATACATGTTGTACAACAAATACTAGAAAAAGCAAAGGAATACGACATAACTCTGTACATATTATTTATAGATTTTAAAAATGCTTTTGACAAAGTATTAAGAGAAAAGATAATAAAAGAAATGATAAACATGAGAACTCCACAAAAATTAGTAAAACTAGTGGAAATGACCTTAAAAGACTCAACCGCAGTAGTGAAAATTGAAAATGAAACAACCGAAAGATTTAAGGTGCAACAAGGAGTTAGACAAGGGGATATGTTATCGGCTACACTGTTTAATATAGCCCTGGAAGGCGCAATTAGAAAAGCGGACCTGGAAGGGACAATAAATATTAAAAATACACAGATTGTTGCGTACGCAGACGATGTTACAATTATTAGTAGAACAAAAGAAGGACTAATAAAAAGTTTCACGAGATTAGAGGAAGAAACAAAAAAAATGGGTTTAGCAATCAGCGAAAAAAAAACTAAATATCTAAAATATAGTAAAAACAGCAACGAGGAATTTTTAAAAATAAAAGACTATAAATTTGAGGCAGTCCAAAACTTTAAGTATTTAGGAATAACAATTTACAATAAAAAATACAGTGGAAGTGAAAAAACAAAACAAAAAATACAAACGGGATATAAAGCATATTACGCAAACAAAACTTATTTAAACTCTAAATACCTAAGTACCAGACTAAAGCTACAAATATATAAAACTATTATCAGACCGGTAGTGACATATGGAACAGAAACATGGACCCTAACTAAAAAAGAAGAGGAAGAGCTAAAAGTATTTGAAAGAAAAATATTACGAAGAATAATGGGACCAGTACGAACAGAAGAAGATGAATACAGGCCGAGAATGAACTTTGAACTAAGAGAACAAATGAACGGGGAAGATATTGTTACATATATAAAAGCACAAAGAATAAAATGGTTAGGGCATGTAATGAGAGCAGACAAAAAAAGAGTAATAAAAATAATAGCAGAATGGACACCAACCGAAAATAGAAGAAGAGGCAGACCCAGTCTGAGATGGATGGATGAGGTACAAGAAGACCTAAAGAGGCTAGGGATAAAGAAGTGGAGAGACAAATGCGAAAAGAGGAAGGAATGGGCAAAGATAGCAGAAGAAGCTAGAACGAGTAAAAAGCTAACAGATTAAAATATATAAAAATAAATAGAAGAAGAAATGGGAATTAATCCGTCCCAAAATAGGATTAAGAAAACTTATGAAAATAAGTAGCCATAACTGCATGCGGTTGAAGAGCTGATTATATATATATATATAAAAACACTACAAACGAATATAATATCTGACTACCAATGCCGTGAGCACACTAGTCCAGCAAAGGCCAGGGTACAATTGAAAATAAAAAAAATAAGATAAAAGTGTATACCTATAATTAAATTTCAAAGAATGATAAGAGTACAGAAACTCGTTATGAAAATGCCAAATAAAATCAAAATTACAACTCAACGCAAGGACGCGCAAGCCTGTTTAAATAAGACAGGATAAAAGAGTATGAATTATATCAGAACAAAAAGTCCCTGCAGTAATGTAAGGTCTCACTTTTACTTTTGAACTTTATCGTATCCCTTAGGGCAGTGTTTCTCAAACTTTTTTTCACGTGGAACACTTTTTTGTAAATGTAAGTTGCGTGGAACCGGACCGAAAAACTACTAACTATAAACAATTGAACTATCTATTAATTTGTTTTTACTTCACTGCACTTACTCGTATCGATTATATCACACCGCACGCCAGACCGTCTTTATTCAGGGTGTATCGTAAATGGCGCATAATATTCGCACCACGCGATTCTGCGTTTAAAACTGGACAAAAAATTGTATAACTGTTTTAGGCCAAAACGTGTAGTTTTTGAAGAATTGTTAATTAAAGTCTTGTAAACTTAGCAACACTGTGTGGTCAGTCATACTACGTCACCTGCGATATCACCAATAGCAACCCGCTTGATTTAATATAATTGCATTGTACATTGTTGCAACATTTATGAAAAGCACAAGTACCTACTGCAAAAATTTCAAACTTCGGATGGAAATTCTAATTAAACGAAGGGTATATTGAGTACAATTACAGATTAGTTATTTCTTTTGTTGATTAAACTACAGCTAAAAATCATTATTTCATAAAAATATGACACGAAAAGCAAACCAGAATACGACTAAAGGCTGCTAATAACTCCATAACTAAATATAAAGAGTTAACAGCAAATTGGTACTGAAGTTTTTTGCTTGGATTTTGACGTAGAATCGCGTGATATACATATTATGCGCGATTTTCGATACACCCTGTATACCGTCATCGAACTATTTCCAACAATAACAATCCACGACCGCCGCGAATTCACATATCAATGTATTCCAGAATCTGACGTCACGACCGTACATTAGTCCGGGAGATTTCGTTACAATACGGGAACAAAAATATGTTTTTGTATTTTGCGGAACTTTGCGCGGAACCCTTGGCAAGTACTGATGGAACCGTAGGGTTCCGCGGAACCCACTTTGAGAAACACTGCCTTAGGGATATTAAATTTATAAAGGAAATTCTTGCCCAACTATTTGAGTTAAACTACGGAGCTAAAATTTGCCTGTCTATACGATATCACGAACCGCACCATTTTTCCTATAATCCTATAAGTAAAATTTATAATAACATTCCTTCATATTTAAAGTCTTTATCAATTAAGTAATTTAGAAAATAATATTTTAACAAGCTTTTACAGTTACAAGGCGTCAATAACGTTTATAACGTGCGCAGGTTGATTATTGGTGTTCATGTCTTCGCTCAACTGTTTTCGTTACTCACTTTACTTATTTTGGTTTATTATTCCTTTTTCATTATAAATTTTCTCTTTTTTTGCTTAATTCTTTTTTTAAACATTTCGTTATGTATGGGGTTATCATTAAGGAAGGGCTATACTTTAAATTCTTATATAGTTTTAAGAAATTAAGCTAGTAGCAAAATGTACCTAAATGGAATCTAATTGCTTCAATAATTTGATTTTACTGTATCCATGGAAAACAAAAGAGTTGTCGTGACAACTATTGATACAAGTGCCAAAAGAAATCATTGCAATTTAGAGAATTTTTCTCAAAAAAAAAACTCATTTAAACATAAATTCAAACGATTTAAGCTTTAATAACATGGATCCAATTGGATTTATTCTACCATTAATGAGTAGGTAACAAAGGAGACTATAAGTGAAGTAGTAAGAAAAAAAAACAAGACGACAGAAAGCCAGCTCAGATAGTAATTAGTATTTTGCATGGGTAACCTCACATTTAGTGAGATAATAAACTCGTACTCGTGACCTCAGAGACACGTTAAGCGGGGCAGGATAGGCAACACATCGTACAGAATAGCGCGTAACGAGTAGCACACATACATGAGAAGTATTGTAAACCAAGTCCAGTCAAAATAATAATGGAATGGAGGACAGCAATGAGTACGCAGCAGACGACAGCAGGAAGAGAAGAAGGGGAGTGAAGGAAGACGAGGCGCCTAATAAATCCAAAAAGTTGTCAAGAACGCCAACAAAAGCACAAAAAAGCGAGGACAAATTAGATTTGATATTAAGCATGATGCAAGATGTAAAAACGGAGATACAGCAAATCAGACTCGAACAACGAGAGTATAATGAGGAAATGAAAAGGATCAAACTGGAAAACGCAAATTTTCAAAAGGAAAATGAAAGCATCAAGAAAGAAAATGAGGATATAAAACAAGAACTAAAGGAAATCAGAAATAAATAATTTAGAGAGGATAGAAAAAGAAAAGCGAAGAAATAACGTGGTTATAAACGGCCTGAAAATAGACACAACAGACAAACCATATTAAAAGCAGCCGTGGGAAATTTTATAAAAGAACTGTTTCTGTTTCTGTTTACTCTTTATATTAACGAGATCGAGACAGTGTTGAGGCATGCTTGCTGTCATTTATTTGCAGATGATACAGTGTTGTATGTGAGGAGCAAAGGAGCGGAGGAAGGAATTCGTATGATAAATGAAGATTTGGTGCTTGTTGCAGAATGGCTTAGTGTTAATAAATTGAAATTAAATGTTACTAAGACAGTAGGAATGTGTTTGTCTTCACCAAAACTTTATCTGCAGTCTCAAGAAGCTGAAGAAAAAGTGAATGTTGATGGGGTTCATGTGAGATTTGAAAGTTGCGTCAAGTATTTGGGAGTGATTATAGATCGGAAATTGAAGTTCAAGGATCATATCGACTTTGTTTATAAGAAAGTGGCTAGACGCTTGGGAGTGTTAAAGAGGTTATCAAACTATGTGTCATTGTTCACTAGGATAACGGTGTATAACACTACAATTTTGCCTTACTTCACATACTGTAGTTCTGTGCTATATATGTTGAATGGTAGGGATATGGATCGACTACAAAAACTACAAAATAAATGTATGAGGGTAATTTTAAGAACATCTAGGTATACACCTATAATTGAAATGTTAAAGACACTAAATTGGTAGAATATGCAAGATTTCATAGAATTTAGATGTTTGTGTTTTTTGTATAAATTATTAAATGGAAAATTACCAGAATATTTTGATAGGTATAGGGTAAGGTTGTCGGATGTACATAGTTATAATACGAGGGGAAGTGGCAATGTATACAGTAGGGTGGAACGAAAGTGGCCTTTTAAAAAAAAAATTTGTTTTTAGTTTTGTAATAGTGGGGAAAAGTTGCCTTTTAGGTTCAAAAAGAAGAAGAAAAAATTTGGTTGCTATACTACAACATCTTGAGGTGCCGCAAAGAGCTTATAGTTTGTAAAAAAATTTAAAAAAATGAAAAATTATAAACTTCGATAAATTATTTTTTATGGTTTTCTCGTACATATAATGTTACAAAAGATAGTTGTAAATACATATATAAGCATTAGAATTGGAAAAAATTATTAATTACAAATTATAATAATAATAATAAAATATTTTTCAATGTTAAAAAGTTTGTATTTTTGCTAATTTTGAAACTTTTGCGAACATTTTTGTTGTTACAAATAGTAGTAAATAAGGTTGAAATAAAAGCTCGTCAAATCAACTGCAAAATGTTTGTTTCTACGTCATTGACACATTAAACTGTTTTTTGTATCAAATTTTGGCATGTTCTCACGTGAGTCAATTTTTGCTCTTATATATCCTTCTCTTGCGATTGAACCGCAGACATTTTGAGCCGATTCGGTCACCAGTTTCACAGCTCTTTCCACTGCTTGCGTGTGACAAGGAAGCCGGGGAAAGTCGATAAGCGGGTCCACTTTACTATTTGGTTGGTATAAAGTCTTTGAGAGAGTCACTGGAAACATGTTTTACCAAGGGGGGTCCAGTTACGTCATTTTCGGCTCTTGAGATCATGTTGATGTAATCCTTTGCGTCAAAGTTTATCTTTGGAACTGTAAACTTCCCGACTCCGTCTCTACTTTTTGTTCTAGCTTTTAAAACACGTCGTAAACCAAGTTCTCTTACAGTATTGCGCTCATCACATAGCATGGACAAAAGGAGATTTTCTGCAGCAGCAAAGTACCCATTTCTTTGAATAACCGGGTCTAGAACGTTCTTGAAATCATCGGAGAGATAGCCTGAATATGAGATAAGCTTAAACAGATGTTTGGAACCATAAGTACATGAAGGTTTTAACTTAATGTTAACCCACACAGGTGCATACACTTTCACAATGTACTCAGCCAGAGTCTTAAGGTTTTCAGTTGGATTTTCAGTTGCCACATACAATCTAAGTATACGGTTTGCTAATGTAAGCCACCTGGAGTGAGCAATTGTTCCAGGGTTTCTTAAAGATAAATCTAGTGAGCAATTTCCGCTTGATACAACCATACAAATATCTAATAAATAATTCTGATCTGTACTTAAATCATTGATGTTCTCCAAAAGAGGAAGGTTATTTTCAATTGGCAAGAAAGTAACCACAGGGAGATTAGCACAGTTTTCCAGCTGCTGATCTATTTCGTCCTTAAACTCATTGGGTCCCTTCGTTTTACCATCTAAATGACAAAAAAGATGTCGCAAAGGTAGCTCATTTCCATGGAACAAACAAACTAACCGTTGTAAAGGTCTTCCTATTTTATTTTCCATCAAAGAAATCACACCATTTTTATGTCCAGTATTTACAACGGTTCCATCACACCCAATTGCAGTAAAGTTCAAAAGTTGTTCGTTGTCTTCTCTATCTTCAAGAAACTCCAGTATACTGTCTGCTATGTCTTTTCCAGTGCCAGATTTAGGTGTTACGTGGCCTAGAAACTTTGAGTTTGGTTCCTTGATTAGCGAAACGTGCTCTTCTGAAATAAATTTTTTGTACAAGTTAGTTCCTTTCTTTTCTTGAACAATTGTTTTGTCTTTTCTTCTATCAAAGAACCTCCCGCCCCCTTCCCACCCCAACACTGCTACGGCGATGACTCATGCTCCCGGATGCCAGCCAATGCAATAGTTAAACTGTTTTTATCTTTCTATTCATATTAAAACGCCTATTTGAAACTTTTTAATGCATAATCGAGACACGTAAAAATCTTCGAAAAAGTTGCAAAATCTGTGCTTTTATAAAATTTTACCGCTCTTGCGGCACCTCAAGACATAATCCAAAAAGTTTAAAAAAAATTGTATGTCTTTTTTGATAAAAAAACTGCTCTTCTGACGGTATTTGAAATTAAAAAAAAAACATTTGACAACTTCTTAAAAAAACTTAAAAATGTAGTGAAAATTGTAATTTTATGAAACTTTATCGTCCTTGCGGCACCTCAAGACGTGCTCCAATATTTTTCATATTTTTTTTTTATCTTATCTGTACCAAAAGGCAACTTTTCCGCGCTATTACAAATTAAAAATCAAAACTTGTTTTTTTCGTTCCACCCTAGTATACAGGGTGCCCGGATTTCGTAGGGACAACATGGGTAACTTTTGTATTTGAAGAGATAGAGAGATGGTTAAATTAGCAAAAAGGTACAGGTTCGAGAGCTCATTAAGAATACATTTTCAAATTTGACTTGTCATGGCCCACTTGTTTAAAATTTAGAAAAAACCAAAATCTCCTAATTTCTTTTATTTGCCGTAACTTTTTTGTTACTTAAGATATTGAGATGCCATTTGAACTAATTTGCATGGTAATTTAAATACTTTTCTTTGCACTTAATAAAACGAATTTCATTTGTGCAAATTTTTAGTAATCTAACCTAACCTCAAAATTTTAAATTGGTACCATGCAATTTTTTTGGCCCTTTTAAGAGAGAATTTTTTTCTGAATGCAATGATGTATCACATGATATGTAAACTTTTTCAAAATTTTGAAAAACAGCTTATTCTTTTTACGGGCAGAAATCACTAGTGCCATGATTTTTGTTTCGAAACATAATTTCACAGATAAAGCTAGGTTCATGCACTAACGATTCGCGATTTGCGGAATGTGATTTCCGCAAAATTTTGGGGTGTAGGGGTGTTTTTACCAGCTAGTTCATGCAGTAGCGATTTCACTCGCAGAAAGTAATAACTTTTCATGACCGAACAGGGTGTTTTGTAGGTTGGTAGAAGTACTTTAACAATTCTGACATTTCGTTTCTTGTTGTATGCTCATGTTTCAGCAAATATAAACAACAGTATTGGTTTTTAACCGAATTCGTGAACACAATCAAAGACAATCAATGTATTCTGTGCAACCAACACAACTATTTTAAGGTTATGTTAAAAATAAATAAAAACGTGTTCTACAGTCAACAACGCGTCGATGAACGCATGCGCAGTTCAGAATATAACCAGCGGAAATATTGAAATCGTTCCAAGTTCTGCGGAAATCGCAGAATCTTGAAGTACCTAGTAAATTGCCGCTTAAACTGCGTTCAAATTTAACCAATCAGAACAAAAATCGCTTTCGGCAAATCGCGAATCGCTAGTGCATGAACCCAGCTTAACGTGATAAACAAAAAACAAAGTTATTGTGATCATGGCACTAGTGATTTCTGCCTGTAAAAAGAATAAGCTCAGTTTTTCAAAATTTTAAAAAAGTTTCCATAACATGTGATACATCATTGCATTCAAAAAAAAATCCTCTCTTAAAAGGGCCAAAAAAATTGCATGGTACCAATTTAAAATTTTGAGGTTAGGTTAGATTACTAAAAATGTGTACAAATGAAATTGGTTTTATTAAGTGCAAAGAAAAGTATTTAAATGACCATGCAAACTAGTTCTAACCGCATCTCAATATCTTAAGTAACAAAAAAGTTACGGCAAATAAACGAAATTAGGAGATTTTGGTTTTTTTTAAATCTTAAACAAGTGGGCCATGACAATTAAAATTTGAAAATGGATTCTTAATTAGCTCTCGAACCTGCACCTTTTTGCTAATTTAACCATCTCTCTATCTCTTCAAATACAAAAGTTACCCATGTTGTCCCTACGAAATCCGGGCACCCTGTATATAAAAAAATGTGGTTCAGAAAGAAAAGTCTTTTAAGTCCGTTTTTGTCAAGGGGTTAATACAATTTAATAGGTTAGATAATCTGATTAAAAACGAAACATGTTTAGAGAGATTTAAGGCAGGGCTAAAACAATATTATTTGAAAAAAGCAATGGAAGGGAAGAATAGCGCAAAAAGTGTAAAAATCGGTTACAACAAAGTCAGAATTGATGGAATAGACTGGAGGCGGAATAAAAACATAGAAGAACTGGAGCAAATTATTCCAAAAAACTAACACTGAAATATGAGGATGGAAACACGGTAACAAACAAAGCAAAAGAAGAGGATACGAGAAAGGGAAACGAAGGAAGAGACGGGTGTAGGGAAAATAAAGGAAATTGTAACCAAAGCAAGAAAAACCAAGCAGGGGCATTAAAGAATCTGGTGGCGGAAGTAAAAAAATACAATATAGATATAGCAGCACTGCAGGAAACGAAACAAAATAATAGCACGAAAATGGAAATAGAGCATTACACCTTTTTCGGAAGCGGCAATGTAAATAAAGTATTCGGTACAGGATTTCTAGTAAACAAAAAATTAAAAGAATTAGTAGTAAAGTTGGAGGAAATATCGGAAAAAATGTGGAGGTGTATTCTGCCTAGCAAGTCCTCTCTGCAGTAGAGGTGAAAGTACTTCCGTGGTTCGGAGCCCACGTACGTAAAGCTGTAGCTCCCCTATGTCTGTAGGCTACTTAACACGTACACCACAGGCATATGGGAAGAGGATTGGCAAATCCCTGAAAAGGACAATGTCACTCTAAGAAGGTTCATGGATTAGAATCGACTTAAATAACTCAAAATTTTATGTTTGTGCAACGACAACGGGAAAAGACTAATTGATTTTGCGATGGGAAAAAACATGGTAATCTCTATTACACGCTTTCCACACAAAGAGACATGGGTATCACCCGACAGCAACACCCGTAATCAAATAGATCATGTTCTAATAGATAAAAGACACGCAACAAGTATTATCGATGTGAGAAGCTATCAAGGGGCAAACTGCGACTCGGGCCATTTTCTAGTTAAGGGAAAATACAGACAAAGGATAACAAGAAAGAAGAGAAATACAAATGATAACAAAAGGAGAGCGTATGAAAGCGAAAAACTAACACACAAAGAGATACGAACTAAATACCAACAAAGAGTCGCAACACTCCTAAATGAAAATACAAGATAAGTGGAATCACATATTGACAGCGATACACACAGCAGCAAAGGAAACCATTGGTGAAAAAATAAAAAGGAAGCGTAACAACAGGTACGACGAAGAATGTCCCATATACAAGAAGAAAGAAGACAGAGTGCAGTAATTACAGAGGCATAGCCTTAATAAGAGTGGTATATAAAATAATGGCCTCAATAATAGCTGAAAGAATAAAGCCGTATGCCAAGGAAAATTAGGGATGGCAACCCTCTAGAATTCGACCGCCATCTTGAAAAAACAATTAATTAGTTTTTGGGCTATATCTCTGTAGCTCTAAGTTTTAAAAAAAATTTGTACAACGCTTTTTTGTAAATAAACGTCATATCTGTAATTTTGAATGATAATATTTTTCCTACCATTAATAGTAAAAAAGTTGTAAGCACAATTTTAAGTTTTTTTCTTTTTCGGCTTTTAACTTTTGTATTAATAATGAGAAAAATATTATCAATCGAAATTATAGATAATACGATTTTCTTCAAAAAAGCATTACACAAACTTTTTGTAAGATTCACGACAACAAAAATATAACCGAGAAACTAATTAACTTTTCTTTTCAAAATGACGAATGATTAGGGTTATCACCTCGAAAATTTTAATGTACATTCATTAGTAACCACTCTATACAGTAATAAAAAAAAGATTATTGGCTACCTTGAAAATTTTCTTTGTACTTTATAAGGATGAAATGTTTATGTGTCGATAACACTTCCAGTCGATAGTTGTAATCATGCCACAAAAACAGAACGACAGCAGTTAGGAGTTAAAACATGCGAACGTTTTCAACTTAAGTTTTCAGTGGTTGTGTTTGCTTTTTATTCTGTTCGGACGCGTGAATTCTTTAATTCTTTCTACGATTTCGTTTCGTGAGAGTTTCCGATGTAGCAGTACATTGGGATTAACTGCAATAGAATTACGTATTAAGGGTATCGTTATAACTATACTCACAGTTTAAAAGAAGCCAACATTTGCAAATTTTAGATGCCCTCGTTTAAGCTCCACATTTATTTTGATCGAGTGTCTATTTTCCCTATCGTTGTGTACATCTACGTTCTGTTTCTGTGTTCGTAATTCTGTAATTTGTAAGCATGGTGCTATTTTTACGAAGTTATTTCAGACACGTACGTATAGTTGCACGAGCTCTTAATGCCTGTTTTTGGTTCTTGTCTTCTTCTGAGGAACAAAATCTTGGTGTAGTTTGCTTGAATGTACTTGTACATCTGAAATGGTTACAATGCTTTTACATATTAATGTATCTTAAATAATTGTACCTGTATAACGTGTAGATCTGTGGTAAATCGTCAATAGCTTCGTTGTATAACTTATTACGATTATCTAACAATCCGTATTTATGTTGGCTTGTAAACGTATTTTAACCTATCTTTTCTACTGGAATCTTTCTTGACTTATTTATTGCATATAGATTTAATTGCTGAAGCCCTTTGACGTTTGTTATTCGTTTCGTTCTGTTCTGACTGACTAATTCTGCAACTGTCTTTAATGTCGATTCCTCAAGTGATTCTACGTCTACGCCTGAAGTAACAAAGATGTTAGGTACTACGTTTTAATCGAATCTTAAAATTTACTATACCTGCATAATATGTTATATTAAATAAATCCGCTACGACTAGGTCAATAGGTTTCTTGTGTAACACTTCACAGTTCACAGATTTAATATGTCCGACTACCTTTTAGCGTGTTTATAAAGTACAAACTAACCTATCTTTTCTTAAGCTTTGTTATTTAAACTACTGTCAAATATGAAATAAAAATATTTCTTTGGTCCGTCCGATAAAGCGATACAAAAATCGCAAAAAAAATAAAAAAATTATCGGCGCAAGTGTCTAAACGTAACGCAACCGGATGATTTTTGCGGCTTCGATATTTATTTTGGGCTGGGGCGGGGAAAAAAATAGGAAAAAAAATAGGCGGGGAAAATAGCAAAGGAAAGCAAAATTTGAGAAATAGAAAATATAAATATGAGAAATAGTGGAAAAAAGAAATAGTGGAAGAGAAATTGAGAAATATAAATATAGATAGATATAAATTTTGAATTGATAGGAATGGAACAGTCCAGTTAATAAGTTTTTTTATTTAATCTTCATACATCTATAATAATTGTCGTTCGGTGCATGATGCTGCACAGCCACCAGAAGCCGTGCAGCTCGCCAGGTCCCGATACCGATCTCCTAGCGCAATTAAAAATTGCTTATCCCAGTTGGACCTAATGAGATTCGAACCGGAGACTACCGCAGCATCCATTGCCCGTAGCCCGGTGCTCTAACCATTGCACCACCCTGGCTTCTGCATGTACCTTTCATACAACTTGTATTAGAGCATACGGTTCGCGCCAGCTCAGAACGGTTTGAGATACAACCAAATGTTAAATTGCAAAATTGTAGAGCTCGACCAGATAAGAAAGTTTCGCATGAAACGCGGACCCCTATCTAGCGCGGGTATCAAGTTACACGCAAAATTCAAAAAAAAAAAACCGGTATGACTTTACCGACACTTTTTAAAATTAAAAAATCTTTGGAAGCTATGACTGAATTAAAATTTTAACCTTCGCTTCGGGGTTCTTGGAAAATGCCGGTTTGCTTGTAACGCGAGGAGTTAAATTACTCGGAGATCGTACGAAAATAGGGCCCGCACGTGATTGTCGCCGAATTTGCAACTCGGCGTTCTCGGAAGCAGGCGCACGATTACGTAATAACGAATTATTGGTAAATCGTAGTTGTTCGTCGATAGTATTGTTTGTTTTTCCTTTATTTAATTATTAAGCCGAAAGTAAAATAACTGCCGTTTTTGTTTTTCGCATTTAAAATTCGTTCGATATTTCAAATGGAATTTCAGGAATGAGCGAAAATTCGGGAACGTATCGTACACATTAATGTATGACAAAAAAAACTAAAAGTCTCATTTGTTTTCGAACTATAGCGTTTTGAGCGTTTGAGACACGACAAAAAGATTTTATACAAAACACGGATTACACCTAAACAACTTCGGGAAAAGAAATCAATGCAAATATATAGCCAAGTATAACGAATTAATTTAACCGGAAAAATTCGGTCCGATAATAAGTGTGCCTTAAAAAAATCTAATTAGTATGTAAATGAGTCACAACTAATCGCTACAAAAAGTTAAATAGTATGCGGGAATATTTCTGTGCATTTATCGTTGAACAGTTTTCAAATAAATGCGTTTACTTTTGCTGTGAATTTCAGCAATTCGTGTGTTATATGGTACGATCAAGACGGCTGCTGTGTACTATGGTGCCTAGCTGGCGTAGCCGAAATTAAAAGTTCGTCTTCCATACGAAATAAAATAATTCGTCAAAACGCAGTTAATAAAATACAGCCTAGAATGCAACACTAAAACTAACAATTTGCCGTGGCATTCCCACTACAAAAACCGTAAACAAACATCATATTGGCATATTCTAAATGTGCGTAAATGTGAGGCATTTTTAACGCTTTCAATGAATTTGCGATAAAACAGATAAGATATTGTTTTTCATGAGACATAAGGCTACTTGAACGCCTCTTTCAATTTTGATTGTAACAAAAGAAATATAGGTACATAGAATTATGAGATTGTTTTAATAAAAAATTTCAGATGTCCACCCACTTAAGGCGAAAGGAGCCCCGGTTATGACAACTTTTACCGTTACAGGTCTGTCTCTAGAATTATCCTAACTAAAACTATGCTAGGCAACATGTCCTGCCGAAATCATAAAATAATCCTTTCTCAGAAAGTTCCAGGTAAAATTTATCTCTAACACCCCCAAACAATAGTTTACAGACATTACTGGTTTTAGCACCTGAAAGGGGACAAGGATGCAACTTGCAACAGATACAATGCAATTGTATAATGAGAATGACCGTTTTATTGACACTTTTCTTTTGTAGAAATCATTATAAATATTAAGATAAAAAAAACTAAGTGGCCTGTAAAGAATCAGGTAAATGTATTTGAGTAATTTAGTAAAATGAGAGAGCTTTTTGAGCCAATTTTTCTTTTAAAATTACTATACACGGTAAATTTAGTGATGTGGTTGGTTGGATAAAATGCTTAGGCGTGCGTATATAGATCGCTTGCATACTTGAAATAAGTCTAATATAATAATCGATTTGAAACGATAACACAATAGATATCTACTAATTCGGGAAGAACACAATTAATATAAAAATCCCTTAATTCACGATTAATTTTTAAAATTTCACAATCCTTTCGATTCGTTTTGGGTATTTAATTGTCCTTGAATATTGCTATGAAATGTACCCTTTTGAAATCTTTGTTAGTTTTTTAATAATCATAACGGGAACACATCATACACATTCTTTTACTCCCGTTAAAGTAGTCTATATTTTTATTGATAATCAAATTTAGAGACCCTTTAAAATCAAGGCGTTAAAGGGGATCGTGTTTATTTATTCCTTATTTTGAATAAATAAAGAATATTAACTAACAAACTTAAGAAAAAAATAATGCAAACCTTTTTACATGCAGTAATAACAATTTTTAAAATTAATATCAAAATACCACTTTGTTCAATATACCTGTTACTAACACACTCAGTATTACACCATTTCTTTTCTTAACTTCCAACCGGATACCTATCTGCTCCACTTCGCTACTTCTGTGTCTTTTCTACTCGATCCCTAGTTTTGACTATCCGTTGCTGTAGGTACTACGCCACTTCTTTTCTTCACTTCCGAATGGATATCTGTTCCAGCTAGCTACTGCTGTGTCTTTTTCGTGTAATATCGGTAATTAAATTCCAGATATTTAACTTGAAATTATTCATTTCCAACAACTCCAAATTACACAACTTCAATTGCAATTATTCAATGTTATTTATTTCATTAATTGTATTCTTTTACAAAGTTAATTGATCTTTTAAGCTAATATTTTCTGAAAACTGCAAAACCTCGTCGTTTTCAACCTTCTAATTTTTTATTTATTATTTTTATCTCCTAGGATATCATCTTAATTGCAACAGTCTATTAAATTATTTAAATTAAATATCACGAACTATCATTAATCTAGTCATCAATATCTCTTTATAAACCACTTGTATTAACTATTTTAAACAAATTAATAAATTACACTAAACTATTTACATATTTACATCGTAAAGTTTACTTTATTTCTTTATAAAAGGTGTTCATTAAATTACATTAACTACATTTAAAAAATCAAAATCTACCCTATTAAGAAAACATACAGAAAATGACACCTCAATATATGTCTTTTTTTTAAATTCTAGATTGTTAGTATTTAGGGCCGGTTGCACAAAACTTTTAACGATTCGTCAACAAGTAGTTGACGAATCGTCAAATCTGACAAACAAACGAATTTGACCATTCGTTAAAGTGCCTTAACGAACGACGAATGATTAAAGCAAAAAAGTGTTGCACAAAACAAAAATTACATTTAACGATTCGTCAAATGTGCTTTGACCAACTGTCAAGTTAATCATTGCACAAGCATCGATTAAAAGTTAACGAAAGGTGCTAATTTAGATGATTCTAACAAATACTTTATAAAAAAACAATTTTTGAACATGTGCTGTTAGGGATACAACTTCATTAAATACATTTTACCAAAGGCAAGATTTTATTGTAGGTACTACATTATAATTACACATATTATACGTTTAATACATAATAATTAAATATTTTGTTACATACATTTTTTATCACTATAAAATATATTTAATTACAGTTAAGGACATACAGGGCCTCTTTTCCCTTAGTTCTCCAACTTCTAAAGACTAAGAACCTCCTTGGTAGATCCGTTAAATACAACAGTGTAACAATTATCCAACGATGAAGTATGACGATCTTGAATTTAATATCGAATTTAGATTTGATAAACAAATGATTGCCGCAATTTTTCATTTTGTTGGTGATCAATTCAAACCCAGGACATCTTGTTAAATCTTTAAGTCCATTCGGTGCAATTTTTGGTAACACTCCATTTCTCTGCCACCACTGCGACCTTCTTACAGGTTATCGGAAACAACATAAGGCAACTGTATCTAGTATTATTGAAACTGTAACAAATTGCGTTACATGTAAAAAGGAAACATATATTAATAAGCCAACTGCTGAGTAACTACCTGGTATTAAAGGTCACTATTTTGATCACCCATTTTCCAAACACCGTGGCAATTATAGACAAATTAACGTCATACTTCGGTAACCTGGTGACCCTAACACTTGTAATTTTAGTTAAGATAAAGATGTAATCGGGTGAAATATTGTCCCTATAAATAAGAAAGCACTTTTTAGTTATCGACACAATTTAGTTATGTAGCACAGGGATTATACATACAGTAGGTATAGACACAGAAGGTGTGTAGATAGATTATTAGATACGTTTTGGTTACGATATGGCTTATGTTTAAATATTATAGTTACAATACCGTCAGGCATAATAAAAACTGTTTAAAATATGTACGATCTACAATTAACACCTTCTGTGCTTACATGGTACCTATCTAAATATGTTGTATGAAAAATAAAGAATTAAAAAACCAAGATTTTTGAGGTTACCTATTTATTATTACTCGAGTATATACTTACTTATCGTTATTATTATTACATACTTATGTAATAACTGCGCCTTTTCACGTTCAGTATAATTTTTTGATTAATTAAAAAGAAATTCGCTTGCACAACATTTCTAGAAAACAACCGGTAAAGCAAAAAGCACGAGTAAAAGCGTTTACAAAACGTGCGACTGTAGGGACTGACGTTTCTGACCTTGTACAAATCCCCGAAAATGCGGTTGATCCACAACAGTTTACGTACGCGTAACGTCAGAAAGGTATTTACCGTTGATTAACTAACAAAAGCTCAAAAAAGTTTTGTGCAACGACGCATGACCGTTTGTTATTTTAATCAATTGGTTAAATCAAGCGTTTGTTAAATAAGTTTACATGCAACCGGCCCTTTAGTGTTGTATTTTAAGCAGTATTTTATTAACATTTGCATTTTGACGAATTATTTCATTTCATATAGAAGACAAACTTTTAATTTCGCCGGCTACAGCAGCTACGCACCACAGGCACACAGCTGTCTTGATCATACTATAATCACACACGAATTGCAGATATTCACGTGCAACAAGGATGTTTTATGGACGTCCATCCGACAAGGATGTCCTTAGTTGTGACAAACGGACTACGTATGGACGTCCATAGGATGTCCCGCGGACCATAAACGGTCATCCCATGGACATTCCTAAAAGTCCGTGTCGGATGTGCATAGGACGTTTTATGGATATCGCTGTGCTATGTGGCTTAAACCTTACATTTTTCTCTCGTTTAGTTACGAACTACGTTATTTTGAACATTCCCTATAGTTTTTTTTTTGTTTACGTTTATCTCCTAAAGATTGCACAGAGGATTATTAAGACATATATTAAATTCGATTTAATTATTAGATAAAAACTCAAAATTGGGAAGAAACGTATTTTTTTTATTAGCATATGTGCCCCGTTTTTAATAGGTGTAAGTTATATTCCTTTATTATATTTGATCGCAAAGAAGCTTGCTAATTAGGTACAATATCGGGCGTATAAAGTACCATTTCTTTTGGTTATCCGCGGGGGTACCCCTATCGCCTCAAACCCTCAAAACGCTATAGTTCGAAAACAAATGATAATCGGATTACAAATTTTAGTTTCTTTAGTCATACATTAATGTGTATAATACATTCCCGAAGTTTCGCTCATTCCTCAAGACACACCCTGTATAAATCAGTTATACCACTATAACATTAGTTTTAGTTTCGTTGCTAACGAGCGGTTGTGATAACGGAATTAACTCACAGAGAATATTATGCACAAATACAGGTCGGTGAATTGCTTCACGCACCATCGGAACTCCAACGGTATATTTTTAATATGTAAATTTGTAAATGATAAATATTTGCTTCCTAATTGAAATATCGAACGAATTTTAAATGCCAAAAAAAAAAACCAGTTATTTTACTTTTGCCTTAGTAATTAAATAAAGGTAAAACTAACAATACTATCGACGTACAACCACGATTTACCAATAATTTGTTATTACGTAATCCTGCGCCTGCTTCCGAGAACGCCGAGTTGCAAATTCAGCGACAATCACGTGCGGGTCCTATTTTCGTACAAGCAAACCCGCATTTTCCAAGAACCCCGAAGCGAAGGTCAAAATTTTAATTCAGTCATAGCTTCCAAAGATCTTTTAATTTTAAAAAGTGTCGGTAAAACAGCTCCTAAGTTGCAAGTTTTTTCATATTGTAAAATGTCTATTGCAACCGCTATAGGTTTTGTAACAAAAATATGTTCTTTTAAAATAAGAAAATCTGCTGGCTGAAACCCGTCTAATTTTGATACCTTTACAAATTTCGTTTAATTCTGATTCAATGCTAATTAGCTTTATACATGCTTCATGCACTGAATTGCAACGAGTCGGACAAGGAACTTTCAATTTAATACCGCATTTATTTTACAATTCGTCCGATGCTTTAGCGGACCTGCTTACTAAATTCCACAAAGAAAAAACTTTTTGAAAAACCGAATGAATCGTGTATTTTTTTATATATTGCGTTTTCTGTGGCTTGTACTGCATCTACAGTAATAATAAGGCTTAGGGTATGTGAACAACATTTAAAATGTTGAGGTAAAAGCACGTAGGTACAGTCATCGTCAAAATCTACTAAAGATTCTACACCTGCATCATTTTGATTTTGCAGTTCTGTTAATTCGTTATCAAAAAATTCGTTATCAAAATATATGGGTCTCTTGACAGAGAAGATGCAAATACATTGAAATCTTTACTGAAATTACTTCCGTTATCGGTTGCAGTTCCTGAAATTTTATTTATAATTTTCAGTTTTAGTTTTCATTGTTGTCTCCTCTCTGTTTCGAATCGAGTAAACGATGCGGGATGTTTTGTCTAAAGAAATCACAAAATAAATAAATATATGTCATTTAAGCTACGGCAAACACCCTAAAAATGCAATTGTTTAGAAATTATTTAGCCATTTACATTTATATATTTCAAGGGTAAATATTTAGTTGTGAATTGCTTAATTCATTAATATTAGTCAATATCTGCAAGAATGAAAAAACGAGTTTATAAGACACCGCTCTTTCATACAAGAAATCAAATTTCTGACAATAGATTTTTCCCATATAAAAAACAAGCCGATTTTATTGTATTTAAAATACCTACTTTTCGTTTAAGGTTAAAAGAATTTTAAATCGGCCCGGCTCTAAATTCTTCCTGTTTCGGGCACCGAAAATTTTTTGTTTCATGGTGTTTAACGTTAACCGAAGAATATATAACCGAAGAATATATCGTTCAACAGTTTGGCATATCAAGCGACGGTTTCTTCAGTTATATAGGTCAACGTAAGTTAGATTTCAGACAAAGTTAAAAATCAGAGAAAAAGGGTAGTTCGCAAACTATAATCTTTTTTGTTATTTTTCAAGCAGACGGAGAAAGAAATAGGCCGAGTTGGCAACACCGCACGCACGTTCGTTCGCAATTTTCGACCTTGACAGAGATATCCAATACCGAGTGGGCGTTTAATATACAAACCGTCTCCCATGCGATACTACCAGTTAGACCAAATAATGCATTTCCTAAGTTAGTGTAGAAGAAGTTAAACACGGTGTAAATCTTACAACTGCGGACGTACGGAAGAATCCCGAAGAACGCGTAAAAACAGTTGAAAATAGTTCTCTACCACGGAGTAACGCAATTAAGATAGTTATAAATGCAGTGCGCAGTTGAGACAGTGATTCCGACCGAGTGTAGGGTGTTATTTAACAGTGGGTGAATTGTTTTACGAGGCGAATAAGGTAAGCGTTTTGAATTAATTTTAAACGAAATAATAAAGAAATTACGGTTTTCCGAGTTGAAACGGTTTTAAAAATTTAAAAGCAAATTCTTCCGTGTTCAGCCATAGCTGTAAAATTTTTCGAGCGCGTTCCATGCACGACCAAGTTGTAAAATGTCTCCCGGCAAATTTACGGATAGGAATAAATCGACAAAACCGGGTAATTCCGCAGTTCTTAGAAATAAATATATTCCTGTGCAAAAACAATCGCGATATCTGTTCGGTTGCACGTGGTTGTACGCGCTAGGAGTTTCTACGAATCTTTATATTTAGCGTTCTAGAGTTTATTCTACCAACCTTCGGGCGAAACATATTTATATTTCCTTTTTTCATTAAAATCACAACGAGAGCGCAACAAAATATTATTTCAAACGCATCTTCAAAACAATTAAGCCCGATTAAGATTAGTTAATCCATTCCGGGAGAAGTCCGTCCGTCAATTTTTAGCTTTTAAATTAATAATTTAATTTAGTCTAATGTCAGAAACCGAAGACGGTTTTTTCTCTAAATTATTTCATTTAATTCCGTTAAATTTGCCATTATTCAATTTTTAATTGCATTTTTCTTTTACGGAAGAAACCGTTTCGAGATCAACGCAAGCCGGTCCTTTGTCTTTCTCGAAAACGGTAAATCTGTCCGCAACCGGACCGACTCGGATGCCTTAAGGACGCGCCCTAGACGGGGGACGCGGCTCTCGGGAGGGCGACCTTACGAAAGGGCCTTCCAAGTTCGGTAGATCTCCCATCCGTCGACGTCTTCAGCGCTAACGGGGCGTCCGGTAGACGACGGTGACGGTACCGGAATTCTGCTTCTGCCGGTCCGAAGCGGCTCTTCGCCGTCTCGGACGTCGCGACGAATATACGACGGACGGCCCGTGCTTCGAGGTCCTCTTTTTCTCGGTCGGCACCAGGCACAACCGAGCTCTCGATCGACGGGCGGTGGATCCGAGGAACCCCACGGAAGCGCCGCGACGCCCTCTCCAACTCCCGAATGTGCAGACGACGGACACGTTCGGCGTCAAATTCGAGGTCGTCGGGAGCCGTCAGCTAGCCCGAGGGCCGAGACGGTAGCGTTCGGAGATGCCTCCGGGTTCCGGCTGCCTCGCGGTCCGACGTCGACAGCCGCCGCTCCAGCGTCCGGTCGTCGCCGCCGTCGAAATCGGAAGCCTGCGAACACGAAAGCACCGAGTCCGAGGCCGCAAACTACGAGCTCGATTCAGCGAATATCTTTTCAGAGCGGTACGCGTGCTTCGATAGTCTACCGACACTCTGAAATCGGGCCTTGATTAATTCGACATTCGCGAGAAGTCCACGCAAGTTTGCTACTCACCTCTGCTACCGCCGTCGTATCTTTCGATTCGGTGACGTGTTTTTAACCAGTTTTTTTCTCTTCTCGATAACAGACGAAACGTGAGATGGCCGATTCTAACGCAGCTGCTCCGGCAGCGGCTACGGCCGCCGCCCCGGCCTCCTCCCCCTCCGGCGGAAAGAAGTCCGGCGCCGGTCAGAAGAAGTCATCAGCAAAGGGGCCCCGAACGAAGCCCTCTCATCCACGAACCTCCGAAATGGTAAACAACGCCATCAAGAGCCTGAAAGAGAGGGGCGGCTCCTCGCTCCAGGCGATCAAGAAGTACGTCTCCGCGAATTACAAGGTGGACGCCGAGAAGCTGTCTCCGTTCATAAAGAAGTACCTGAAGTCTGCCGTCGCCACGGGCGCACTGGTGCAGACCAAAGGTAAGGGCGCTTCGGGCTCGTTCAGGCTGGCCAGCGGAGGGGGCGGGGCGTCCGGGAAGCCGGAAAGGGCCTCCAAGCCCTCGCCGAAGAAGGCGTCCAAGTCCACGAAGAAGAGCGGCGCCGGAAGACCGAAAGGTACGTCCGTTGCCAAAAAAGCGAAGGCGAAAAAGCCAGCGGCCGCAGGTGGCGAGAAGAAAGCCGTCACAGGAAGGGGAAGGAAGCCCGTGTCCGTCGGATCCGCTAGTCCCGCCGGCGCCTCCGAGAAGAGAGCCGCGAAACCGAAGACCCCCTCCAAAGCGAAAAAGACCACCAAAGTTCCGACGAAGAAGCCGAAAGCTCCCAAACCGAAGAAGGCCAAGGCCGCCCCCGTCGCCGGGGGAAAAGCCAAGAAGGCCGCCCCGAAAAAGAAGTAGTTCGTTCGTCCACCCTTGGTCAGCGGTCGTCGCCCGAGCGCGACGTAAAAATGGCCCTTTTCAGGGCCACAAACAAAGGTTCAAAAAAGAATTTCCTAAACGTCGAATTAACAAAAAAGACCGTAAAGAAATATAACAAAATAGGTTTTAAAAAAAAATCACCCACCTCCCTCACACGCAAAGGAACGCTCTTGCACTAAGTTAGTTACACTTCATATATATAAGACTTGTATTGTTAACTTTTACGGTAGCAATTAGAAGCATATTTCGTCGGTTTACAATTCCCCCCCTCTTTTAAACAACGGTTTAACTTATAGGTGCGTGCGGTTCACGTTTTCGGTAGGTTTTACAAGGGATCATAGCCCTAAGGGCCAAGTGCTTTTAAACATTTAGCTCTACGGCGACTTACAAACGAACGAACGGACGGATAAGTCGACGTTCGGAATTCTTATTGTATATTCGAAATTGTGGTTCTGAAAAGAACCGTTTTTTTATATATGCATTTTTTTAATCCTCCAACGAACGACCCCTTATGCTTTTAAGCACGTTCCCCTCTGATACGTCTCGCCAGCTGGATGTCCTTAGGCATGATGGTCACGCGTTTGGCATGGATAGCGCACAAGTTCGTGTCCTCGAAGAGGCCGACCAGATAGGCCTCGCTCGCCTCCTGGAGGGCCATCACGGCGGAACTTTGGAAACGCAGGTCGGTCTTGAAATCCTGGGCGATCTCGCGAACCAGCCGTTGGAACGGCAACTTGCGGATCAAGAGCTCGGTGCTCTTCTGATAACGGCGAATTTCTCGGAGGGCGACGGTTCCGGGCCTGTATCTGTGGGGTTTCTTGACGCCGCCGGTGGCGGGGGCGCTCTTGCGAGCCGCCTTCGTAGCCAGCTGCTTGCGGGGAGCTTTGCCGCCGGTGGACTTGCGTGCGGTTTGTTTCGTACGTGCCATAACTGCGAAGTTCGGAATTCGAAAGCGAAATAAACGGTTTTGTTAGTTGCATTTATAAGCTCGGTCCGCGAGAAGTTCGCGCTCTCGATCAATCATTGGCGGTTCGACTTCTAAAGTTCCGCCCCTTGCGAGCGAGGTTATAAATACGGGTTAGCCGCTGGCAAATCAGCATTCGCATTCGAGGAGCGTGCACGTTCGTTTACGAGATCTCTTGAAATTTTTAATTTTCATTTTACAAAATGACCGGACGCGGAAAGGGAGGTAAAGGTCTCGGCAAAGGAGGCGCCAAACGTCATCGCAAGGTTCTGCGCGACAACATCCAGGGCATCACCAAGCCCGCAATCAGACGTCTGGCTCGCCGCGGCGGCGTCAAGCGAATCTCCGGTTTGATCTACGAGGAGACCCGCGGCGTCCTGAAGGTGTTCCTCGAGAACGTGATCCGGGACGCCGTCACTTACACCGAGCACGCCAAGCGGAAGACCGTCACCGCCATGGACGTCGTTTACGCCCTGAAACGTCAAGGACGCACCCTATACGGTTTCGGCGGTTAAGGAAGACGATAGCTGCGCTGCGGGGAGTAGCTGGAGCGAAATAAAAAAAAACGGTTCTTTTCAGAACCACAAATTCGTTTAAAAACAAAAGGATTCCTGACGTCGTAACGTTGAGCGATAATAATAATATGGTCTCCAGATAGAAAGAACACTATACAGTGCAAATTATGTTACTACGAACATAGCAGAAGGACGATATGACCAATTTACGAATGCCGAAAATTTGTTCATAGTTAACGAATTTTTGTCGGCCGATATTAATTTACAAAAATTACGTCGGCCTTGGCGACTTTTTGGGTATACGTAAATTGGCCTTTGTTCGCATTTCAGGCATTTGCACCGTATACGGTTTACAAGCACCCAGTCGCCGTGAATGGTATCGTTAAATTTTCTAGGAGTAACTCGTTTTAAATGATCAACCCGTTTAAAAAACGCCACTCTACTAGCCAATTAATTATATATCTGGACGCATCTCTGTTATTGTGCAGCAGTTATAAGAGTATTTCATCGGATTTCGATTTTCCTTCTTTCAAATAGAATTCGTAAATAGGGTTCTGCTATTTTTTTTTTCACTGGCAGTACGCGCTTTCGTCGGGTATTTTACAAGGGATTATACATTTAAGCCTCTAGCTATTTTTAAATCTAAGACTGAACTCTTCGACGTTCGGAATCCTTTTTAGCGTGCTTAGCTTGTGGCCCTGAGAAGGGCCGATTTTTGTGTAATTCCAGACGTTCGAAATTAAGCCTTCTTTTCCGTCTTCTTGGGCAAGAGGACGGCCTGGATGTTGGGGAGAACGCCGCCTTGGGCTATCGTCACCCCGGAAAGGAGCTTGTTTAGCTCCTCGTCGTTACGGATGGCGAGCTGGAGGTGACGAGGGATGATCCTGGTCTTTTTGTTGTCTCTGGCGGCGTTGCCCGCCAACTCGAGCACTTCGGCGGCCAAATACTCCATCACGGCCGCTAGGTAAACGGGAGCGCCGGCACCGACTCGCTCAGCGTAATTTCCCTTACGCAGGAGACGGTGTATTCTGCCCACGGGGAACTGCAGGCCGGCGCGGCTGGAACGGGACTTCGCCTTTCCCTTGACTTTTCCTCCCTTTCCTCTTCCGGACATTTTCAAAGGTTAATTATATTCGTGTATGTGCAAGCAAAAGCGAACTTCTCTCTGCTAGACGCGGGGACAGAATGCTAACGAAATTTCAATCGGCAACGCATTTATACAATCGGGGTTTGCCAATGGGAGCGCGAATCGCGGGCTGGGCGGGGCCTGTTCTTAGATCGCTGAGTCTTTAAAAGGCCCCGCGAAATAATTGGACGGTAGCATTCCGTTTCCGCAGCGAGAGACTACGTTCGTTCATATCGTACATATCTTCCGTTAATTCGAAATATGCCACCCAAAACCAGCGGTAAAGCCGCCAAGAAGGCCGGTAAGGCGCAGAAGAACATCTCGAAGACCGACAAGAAAAAGAAACGCAGGAGGAAGGAGAGCTACGCAATCTACATATACAAGGTGTTGAAGCAGGTCCATCCCGACACCGGCATCTCGAGCAAGGCGATGAGCATCATGAACAGTTTCGTGAACGACATATTCGAACGCATCGCCGCCGAGGCCTCTCGTCTCGCCCATTACAACAAGCGATCGACGATCACCAGTCGCGAGATCCAGACCGCCGTACGGCTGCTGTTGCCCGGCGAGCTTGCCAAGCACGCGGTGAGCGAAGGAACCAAGGCGGTCACGAAATATACCAGCTCGAAGTAGACGTTTTGCGAAGGCGACGCTTCCTCCCCCACGGTGTTGGGTTAACAAAAACGGTTCTTTTCAGAACCACAACACGAAGTTTGGTAAAAAAGGATCCTTAAAACGTTGCTTGTTACCTACTTCCGTTTAGGGCTAAATAAATTGCGACAGGCCGGTTAAAAAAAAAAAACAAACTATTAATAGATTACCTTATCGCGGCCTATCGTTTGCAAAATTAATTATGCGCATCCTGACAATTTAATAATTATTCAAAGGGGATTGGCAGGGCGGTTAAATTATAAAAAACGGAGCAATAGATTTGCCTCAGCTTATCGTTTGCGAGATTTATTAAACGCATCGGGTCAATTCATGGGGTTTTGCGTTTCATTGTTTAACCTTGTTACTTTCGGCGTCTCGTCGGTCAGCTGACGAGTACGCAGTTCGCGTCCTGCATCGTGGCGCCCTCCCGCGGTTGCCCGGGTCAAGCAAGAAACCGCGGGATAAGAAGAGAACGGCGCAACGCGGGAAGCGTTCGAATTCAAAAAGAAGAACCGTTTTCGGACGTATCTTACACCTAACATAAGCATACCTTACCCGCCGTACAGTTACTCGGATGCCCCTAAAAACGTCCTTGACCACTGACATTTATACAAATTCAGTTTAATTATACTTTCATTTGAAAATCGCTGCCTACCCAAATTGCAGCGTTTGCCTTTTTATATCGACCGTTTGACCGCACATTAAGAATTCGTTATTGCATCATGCCCCCGTTTCCGAGAACGCTGACTGCAAATTCTTAAGCCGTGCGATAAGCAGACGGTGTCGCCAAATTGTACGTTCTGATATAAGTAGGAGCTTATGTAAAAATATGCATATTTTCGTAAAAACTATGCTACTACGTTTTCCACTTACATTCGTTATCATGTGTGAAGCTGTGTATTCGAAAACATCCATTAACGAAGAAGTGCATGTTATATGCTCAATTTTCAGCGTCGTGTCGATTTATTATCTACTTACATTGAAAATTAAGTACCCACTTCCGAAACATTATAGAATTGCTAACAATATAAAGAAATACCAATCAAGTGGGTACTTGGTTCATGTAGTTAACCAGGCCCTCCCAAAATTCTTTTGATTTTGCAGTAGCATTTTCGATGTTCTTATATAATTATAACTTAGCTGTTTTCATGTTAATAGGATAAATTTAAGGAATCTTACACAGTTTACTATTAATTTCACTTTTACTTATTTTCAATAAGAGATCCTACACAGCAATTTTTAGGAGGCGATTTAAGATAAACATGCTATTCTAGCAATTTACGAGAAGAGTTATGTTTATGCAGGGTGAGCCGTGAGGAACGTGCGAAACTTCAGGCGTGTGTTCTACACGTATAGTTAAGACTAATATATTTATAGGTTGTAATGCGATTTTCATTTATTTTCGAATCTTAGCGTCTTCAAGGTTTTTAATTGATACAATCTTATAGTTCATTTTTATCGGGAATTCCTTGATGTGGAAACCGTTGACGATATTCTTCGGCTGCAGCCGTGGCATTCCCACTACAAAAACCGTAAACAAACATCATATTGGCATATTCTAAATGTGCGTAAATGTGAGGCATTTTTAACGCTTTCAATGAATTTGCGATAAAACAGATAAGATATTGTTTTTCATGAGACATAAGGCTACTTGAACGCCTCTTTCAATTTTGATTGTAACAAAAGAAATATAGGTACATAGAATTATGAGATTGTTTTAATAAAAAATTTCAGATGTCCACCCACTTAAGGCGAAAGGAGCCCCGGTTATGACAACTTTTACCGTTACAGGTCTGTCTCTAGAATTATCCTAACTAAAACTATGCTAGGCAACATGTCCTGCCGAAATCATAAAATAATCCTTTCTCAGAAAGTTCCAGGTAAAATTTATCTCTAACACCCCCAAACAATAGTTTACAGACATTACTGGTTTTAGCACCTGAAAGGGGACAAGGATGCAACTTGCAACAGATACAATGCAATTGTATAATGAGAATGACCGTTTTATTGACACTTTTCTTTTGTAGAAATCATTATAAATATTAAGATAAAAAAAACTAAGTGGCCTGTAAAGAATCAGGTAAATGTATTTGAGTAATTTAGTAAAATGAGAGAGCTTTTTGAGCCAATTTTTCTTTTAAAATTACTATACACGGTAAATTTAGTGATGTGGTTGGTTGGATAAAATGCTTAGGCGTGCGTATATAGATCGCTTGCATACTTGAAATAAGTCTAATATAATAATCGATTTGAAACGATAACACAATAGATATCTACTAATTCGGGAAGAACACAATTAATATAAAAATCCCTTAATTCACGATTAATTTTTAAAATTTCACAATCCTTTCGATTCGTTTTGGGTATTTAATTGTCCTTGAATATTGCTATGAAATGTACCCTTTTGAAATCTTTGTTAGTTTTTTAATAATCATAACGGGAACACATCATACACATTCTTTTACTCCCGTTAAAGTAGTCTATATTTTTATTGATAATCAAATTTAGAGACCCTTTAAAATCAAGGCGTTAAAGGGGATCGTGTTTATTTATTCCTTATTTTGAATAAATAAAGAATATTAACTAACAAACTTAAGAAAAAAATAATGCAAACCTTTTTACATGCAGTAATAACAATTTTTAAAATTAATATCAAAATACCACTTTGTTCAATATACCTGTTACTAACACACTCAGTATTACACCATTTCTTTTCTTAACTTCCAACCGGATACCTATCTGCTCCACTTCGCTACTTCTGTGTCTTTTCTACTCGATCCCTAGTTTTGACTATCCGTTGCTGTAGGTACTACGCCACTTCTTTTCTTCACTTCCGAATGGATATCTGTTCCAGCTAGCTACTGCTGTGTCTTTTTCGTGTAATATCGGTAATTAAATTCCAGATATTTAACTTGAAATTATTCATTTCCAACAACTCCAAATTACACAACTTCAATTGCAATTATTCAATGTTATTTATTTCATTAATTGTATTCTTTTACAAAGTTAATTGATCTTTTAAGCTAATATTTTCTGAAAACTGCAAAACCTCGTCGTTTTCAACCTTCTAATTTTTTATTTATTATTTTTATCTCCTAGGATATCATCTTAATTGCAACAGTCTATTAAATTATTTAAATTAAATATCACGAACTATCATTAATCTAGTCATCAATATCTCTTTATAAACCACTTGTATTAACTATTTTAAACAAATTAATAAATTACACTAAACTATTTACATATTTACATCGTAAAGTTTACTTTATTTCTTTATAAAAGGTGTTCATTAAATTACATTAACTACATTTAAAAAATCAAAATCTACCCTATTAAGAAAACATACAGAAAATGACACCTCAATATATGTCTTTTTTTTAAATTCTAGATTGTTAGTATTTAGGGCCGGTTGCACAAAACTTTTAACGATTCGTCAACAAGTAGTTGACGAATCGTCAAATCTGACAAACAAACGAATTTGACCATTCGTTAAAGTGCCTTAACGAACGACGAATGATTAAAGCAAAAAAGTGTTGCACAAAACAAAAATTACATTTAACGATTCGTCAAATGTGCTTTGACCAACTGTCAAGTTAATCATTGCACAAGCATCGATTAAAAGTTAACGAAAGGTGCTAATTTAGATGATTCTAACAAATACTTTATAAAAAAACAATTTTTGAACATGTGCTGTTAGGGATACAACTTCATTAAATACATTTTACCAAAGGCAAGATTTTATTGTAGGTACTACATTATAATTACACATATTATACGTTTAATACATAATAATTAAATATTTTGTTACATACATTTTTTATCACTATAAAATATATTTAATTACAGTTAAGGACATACAGGGCCTCTTTTCCCTTAGTTCTCCAACTTCTAAAGACTAAGAACCTCCTTGGTAGATCCGTTAAATACAACAGTGTAACAATTATCCAACGATGAAGTATGACGATCTTGAATTTAATATCGAATTTAGATTTGATAAACAAATGATTGCCGCAATTTTTCATTTTGTTGGTGATCAATTCAAACCCAGGACATCTTGTTAAATCTTTAAGTCCATTCGGTGCAATTTTTGGTAACACTCCATTTCTCTGCCACCACTGCGACCTTCTTACAGGTTATCGGAAACAACATAAGGCAACTGTATCTAGTATTATTGAAACTGTAACAAATTGCGTTACATGTAAAAAGGAAACATATATTAATAAGCCAACTGCTGAGTAACTACCTGGTATTAAAGGTCACTATTTTGATCACCCATTTTCCAAACACCGTGGCAATTATAGACAAATTAACGTCATACTTCGGTAACCTGGTGACCCTAACACTTGTAATTTTAGTTAAGATAAAGATGTAATCGGGTGAAATATTGTCCCTATAAATAAGAAAGCACTTTTTAGTTATCGACACAATTTAGTTATGTAGCACAGGGATTATACATACAGTAGGTATAGACACAGAAGGTGTGTAGATAGATTATTAGATACGTTTTGGTTACGATATGGCTTATGTTTAAATATTATAGTTACAATACCGTCAGGCATAATAAAAACTGTTTAAAATATGTACGATCTACAATTAACACCTTCTGTGCTTACATGGTACCTATCTAAATATGTTGTATGAAAAATAAAGAATTAAAAAACCAAGATTTTTGAGGTTACCTATTTATTATTACTCGAGTATATACTTACTTATCGTTATTATTATTACATACTTATGTAATAACTGCGCCTTTTCACGTTCAGTATAATTTTTTGATTAATTAAAAAGAAATTCGCTTGCACAACATTTCTAGAAAACAACCGGTAAAGCAAAAAGCACGAGTAAAAGCGTTTACAAAACGTGCGACTGTAGGGACTGACGTTTCTGACCTTGTACAAATCCCCGAAAATGCGGTTGATCCACAACAGTTTACGTACGCGTAACGTCAGAAAGGTATTTACCGTTGATTAACTAACAAAAGCTCAAAAAAGTTTTGTGCAACGACGCATGACCGTTTGTTATTTTAATCAATTGGTTAAATCAAGCGTTTGTTAAATAAGTTTACATGCAACCGGCCCTTTAGTGTTGTATTTTAAGCAGTATTTTATTAACATTTGCATTTTGACGAATTATTTCATTTCATATAGAAGACAAACTTTTAATTTCGCCGGCTACAGCAGCTACGCACCACAGGCACACAGCTGTCTTGATCATACTATAATCACACACGAATTGCAGATATTCACGTGCAACAAGGATGTTTTATGGACGTCCATCCGACAAGGATGTCCTTAGTTGTGACAAACGGACTACGTATGGACGTCCATAGGATGTCCCGCGGACCATAAACGGTCATCCCATGGACATTCCTAAAAGTCCGTGTCGGATGTGCATAGGACGTTTTATGGATATCGCTGTGCTATGTGGCTTAAACCTTACATTTTTCTCTCGTTTAGTTACGAACTACGTTATTTTGAACATTCCCTATAGTTTTTTTTTTGTTTACGTTTATCTCCTAAAGATTGCACAGAGGATTATTAAGACATATATTAAATTCGATTTAATTATTAGATAAAAACTCAAAATTGGGAAGAAACGTATTTTTTTTATTAGCATATGTGCCCCGTTTTTAATAGGTGTAAGTTATATTCCTTTATTATATTTGATCGCAAAGAAGCTTGCTAATTAGGTACAATATCGGGCGTATAAAGTACCATTTCTTTTGGTTATCCGCGGGGGTACCCCTATCGCCTCAAACCCTCAAAACGCTATAGTTCGAAAACAAATGATAATCGGATTACAAATTTTAGTTTCTTTAGTCATACATTAATGTGTATAATACATTCCCGAAGTTTCGCTCATTCCTCAAGACACACCCTGTATAAATCAGTTATACCACTATAACATTAGTTTTAGTTTCGTTGCTAACGAGCGGTTGTGATAACGGAATTAACTCACAGAGAATATTATGCACAAATACAGGTCGGTGAATTGCTTCACGCACCATCGGAACTCCAACGGTATATTTTTAATATGTAAATTTGTAAATGATAAATATTTGCTTCCTAATTGAAATATCGAACGAATTTTAAATGCCAAAAAAAAAAACCAGTTATTTTACTTTTGCCTTAGTAATTAAATAAAGGTAAAACTAACAATACTATCGACGTACAACCACGATTTACCAATAATTTGTTATTACGTAATCCTGCGCCTGCTTCCGAGAACGCCGAGTTGCAAATTCAGCGACAATCACGTGCGGGTCCTATTTTCGTACAAGCAAACCCGCATTTTCCAAGAACCCCGAAGCGAAGGTCAAAATTTTAATTCAGTCATAGCTTCCAAAGATCTTTTAATTTTAAAAAGTGTCGGTAAAACAGCTCCTAAGTTGCAAGTTTTTTCATATTGTAAAATGTCTATTGCAACCGCTATAGGTTTTGTAACAAAAATATGTTCTTTTAAAATAAGAAAATCTGCTGGCTGAAACCCGTCTAATTTTGATACCTTTACAAATTTCGTTTAATTCTGATTCAATGCTAATTAGCTTTATACATGCTTCATGCACTGAATTGCAACGAGTCGGACAAGGAACTTTCAATTTAATACCGCATTTATTTTACAATTCGTCCGATGCTTTAGCGGACCTGCTTACTAAATTCCACAAAGAAAAAACTTTTTGAAAAACCGAATGAATCGTGTATTTTTTTATATATTGCGTTTTCTGTGGCTTGTACTGCATCTACAGTAATAATAAGGCTTAGGGTATGTGAACAACATTTAAAATGTTGAGGTAAAAGCACGTAGGTACAGTCATCGTCAAAATCTACTAAAGATTCTACACCTGCATCATTTTGATTTTGCAGTTCTGTTAATTCGTTATCAAAAAATTCGTTATCAAAATATATGGGTCTCTTGACAGAGAAGATGCAAATACATTGAAATCTTTACTGAAATTACTTCCGTTATCGGTTGCAGTTCCTGAAATTTTATTTATAATTTTCAGTTTTAGTTTTCATTGTTGTCTCCTCTCTGTTTCGAATCGAGTAAACGATGCGGGATGTTTTGTCTAAAGAAATCACAAAATAAATAAATATATGTCATTTAAGCTACGGCAAACACCCTAAAAATGCAATTGTTTAGAAATTATTTAGCCATTTACATTTATATATTTCAAGGGTAAATATTTAGTTGTGAATTGCTTAATTCATTAATATTAGTCAATATCTGCAAGAATGAAAAAACGAGTTTATAAGACACCGCTCTTTCATACAAGAAATCAAATTTCTGACAATAGATTTTTCCCATATAAAAAACAAGCCGATTTTATTGTATTTAAAATACCTACTTTTCGTTTAAGGTTAAAAGAATTTTAAATCGGCCCGGCTCTAAATTCTTCCTGTTTCGGGCACCGAAAATTTTTTGTTTCATGGTGTTTAACGTTAACCGAAGAATATATAACCGAAGAATATATCGTTCAACAGTTTGGCATATCAAGCGACGGTTTCTTCAGTTATATAGGTCAACGTAAGTTAGATTTCAGACAAAGTTAAAAATCAGAGAAAAAGGGTAGTTCGCAAACTATAATCTTTTTTGTTATTTTTCAAGCAGACGGAGAAAGAAATAGGCCGAGTTGGCAACACCGCACGCACGTTCGTTCGCAATTTTCGACCTTGACAGAGATATCCAATACCGAGTGGGCGTTTAATATACAAACCGTCTCCCATGCGATACTACCAGTTAGACCAAATAATGCATTTCCTAAGTTAGTGTAGAAGAAGTTAAACACGGTGTAAATCTTACAACTGCGGACGTACGGAAGAATCCCGAAGAACGCGTAAAAACAGTTGAAAATAGTTCTCTACCACGGAGTAACGCAATTAAGATAGTTATAAATGCAGTGCGCAGTTGAGACAGTGATTCCGACCGAGTGTAGGGTGTTATTTAACAGTGGGTGAATTGTTTTACGAGGCGAATAAGGTAAGCGTTTTGAATTAATTTTAAACGAAATAATAAAGAAATTACGGTTTTCCGAGTTGAAACGGTTTTAAAAATTTAAAAGCAAATTCTTCCGTGTTCAGCCATAGCTGTAAAATTTTTCGAGCGCGTTCCATGCACGACCAAGTTGTAAAATGTCTCCCGGCAAATTTACGGATAGGAATAAATCGACAAAACCGGGTAATTCCGCAGTTCTTAGAAATAAATATATTCCTGTGCAAAAACAATCGCGATATCTGTTCGGTTGCACGTGGTTGTACGCGCTAGGAGTTTCTACGAATCTTTATATTTAGCGTTCTAGAGTTTATTCTACCAACCTTCGGGCGAAACATATTTATATTTCCTTTTTTCATTAAAATCACAACGAGAGCGCAACAAAATATTATTTCAAACGCATCTTCAAAACAATTAAGCCCGATTAAGATTAGTTAATCCATTCCGGGAGAAGTCCGTCCGTCAATTTTTAGCTTTTAAATTAATAATTTAATTTAGTCTAATGTCAGAAACCGAAGACGGTTTTTTCTCTAAATTATTTCATTTAATTCCGTTAAATTTGCCATTATTCAATTTTTAATTGCATTTTTCTTTTACGGAAGAAACCGTTTCGAGATCAACGCAAGCCGGTCCTTTGTCTTTCTCGAAAACGGTAAATCTGTCCGCAACCGGACCGACTCGGATGCCTTAAGGACGCGCCCTAGACGGGGGACGCGGCTCTCGGGAGGGCGACCTTACGAAAGGGCCTTCCAAGTTCGGTAGATCTCCCATCCGTCGACGTCTTCAGCGCTAACGGGGCGTCCGGTAGACGACGGTGACGGTACCGGAATTCTGCTTCTGCCGGTCCGAAGCGGCTCTTCGCCGTCTCGGACGTCGCGACGAATATACGACGGACGGCCCGTGCTTCGAGGTCCTCTTTTTCTCGGTCGGCACCAGGCACAACCGAGCTCTCGATCGACGGGCGGTGGATCCGAGGAACCCCACGGAAGCGCCGCGACGCCCTCTCCAACTCCCGAATGTGCAGACGACGGACACGTTCGGCGTCAAATTCGAGGTCGTCGGGAGCCGTCAGCTAGCCCGAGGGCCGAGACGGTAGCGTTCGGAGATGCCTCCGGGTTCCGGCTGCCTCGCGGTCCGACGTCGACAGCCGCCGCTCCAGCGTCCGGTCGTCGCCGCCGTCGAAATCGGAAGCCTGCGAACACGAAAGCACCGAGTCCGAGGCCGCAAACTACGAGCTCGATTCAGCGAATATCTTTTCAGAGCGGTACGCGTGCTTCGATAGTCTACCGACACTCTGAAATCGGGCCTTGATTAATTCGACATTCGCGAGAAGTCCACGCAAGTTTGCTACTCACCTCTGCTACCGCCGTCGTATCTTTCGATTCGGTGACGTGTTTTTAACCAGTTTTTTTCTCTTCTCGATAACAGACGAAACGTGAGATGGCCGATTCTAACGCAGCTGCTCCGGCAGCGGCTACGGCCGCCGCCCCGGCCTCCTCCCCCTCCGGCGGAAAGAAGTCCGGCGCCGGTCAGAAGAAGTCATCAGCAAAGGGGCCCCGAACGAAGCCCTCTCATCCACGAACCTCCGAAATGGTAAACAACGCCATCAAGAGCCTGAAAGAGAGGGGCGGCTCCTCGCTCCAGGCGATCAAGAAGTACGTCTCCGCGAATTACAAGGTGGACGCCGAGAAGCTGTCTCCGTTCATAAAGAAGTACCTGAAGTCTGCCGTCGCCACGGGCGCACTGGTGCAGACCAAAGGTAAGGGCGCTTCGGGCTCGTTCAGGCTGGCCAGCGGAGGGGGCGGGGCGTCCGGGAAGCCGGAAAGGGCCTCCAAGCCCTCGCCGAAGAAGGCGTCCAAGTCCACGAAGAAGAGCGGCGCCGGAAGACCGAAAGGTACGTCCGTTGCCAAAAAAGCGAAGGCGAAAAAGCCAGCGGCCGCAGGTGGCGAGAAGAAAGCCGTCACAGGAAGGGGAAGGAAGCCCGTGTCCGTCGGATCCGCTAGTCCCGCCGGCGCCTCCGAGAAGAGAGCCGCGAAACCGAAGACCCCCTCCAAAGCGAAAAAGACCACCAAAGTTCCGACGAAGAAGCCGAAAGCTCCCAAACCGAAGAAGGCCAAGGCCGCCCCCGTCGCCGGGGGAAAAGCCAAGAAGGCCGCCCCGAAAAAGAAGTAGTTCGTTCGTCCACCCTTGGTCAGCGGTCGTCGCCCGAGCGCGACGTAAAAATGGCCCTTTTCAGGGCCACAAACAAAGGTTCAAAAAAGAATTTCCTAAACGTCGAATTAACAAAAAAGACCGTAAAGAAATATAACAAAATAGGTTTTAAAAAAAAATCACCCACCTCCCTCACACGCAAAGGAACGCTCTTGCACTAAGTTAGTTACACTTCATATATATAAGACTTGTATTGTTAACTTTTACGGTAGCAATTAGAAGCATATTTCGTCGGTTTACAATTCCCCCCCTCTTTTAAACAACGGTTTAACTTATAGGTGCGTGCGGTTCACGTTTTCGGTAGGTTTTACAAGGGATCATAGCCCTAAGGGCCAAGTGCTTTTAAACATTTAGCTCTACGGCGACTTACAAACGAACGAACGGACGGATAAGTCGACGTTCGGAATTCTTATTGTATATTCGAAATTGTGGTTCTGAAAAGAACCGTTTTTTTATATATGCATTTTTTTAATCCTCCAACGAACGACCCCTTATGCTTTTAAGCACGTTCCCCTCTGATACGTCTCGCCAGCTGGATGTCCTTAGGCATGATGGTCACGCGTTTGGCATGGATAGCGCACAAGTTCGTGTCCTCGAAGAGGCCGACCAGATAGGCCTCGCTCGCCTCCTGGAGGGCCATCACGGCGGAACTTTGGAAACGCAGGTCGGTCTTGAAATCCTGGGCGATCTCGCGAACCAGCCGTTGGAACGGCAACTTGCGGATCAAGAGCTCGGTGCTCTTCTGATAACGGCGAATTTCTCGGAGGGCGACGGTTCCGGGCCTGTATCTGTGGGGTTTCTTGACGCCGCCGGTGGCGGGGGCGCTCTTGCGAGCCGCCTTCGTAGCCAGCTGCTTGCGGGGAGCTTTGCCGCCGGTGGACTTGCGTGCGGTTTGTTTCGTACGTGCCATAACTGCGAAGTTCGGAATTCGAAAGCGAAATAAACGGTTTTGTTAGTTGCATTTATAAGCTCGGTCCGCGAGAAGTTCGCGCTCTCGATCAATCATTGGCGGTTCGACTTCTAAAGTTCCGCCCCTTGCGAGCGAGGTTATAAATACGGGTTAGCCGCTGGCAAATCAGCATTCGCATTCGAGGAGCGTGCACGTTCGTTTACGAGATCTCTTGAAATTTTTAATTTTCATTTTACAAAATGACCGGACGCGGAAAGGGAGGTAAAGGTCTCGGCAAAGGAGGCGCCAAACGTCATCGCAAGGTTCTGCGCGACAACATCCAGGGCATCACCAAGCCCGCAATCAGACGTCTGGCTCGCCGCGGCGGCGTCAAGCGAATCTCCGGTTTGATCTACGAGGAGACCCGCGGCGTCCTGAAGGTGTTCCTCGAGAACGTGATCCGGGACGCCGTCACTTACACCGAGCACGCCAAGCGGAAGACCGTCACCGCCATGGACGTCGTTTACGCCCTGAAACGTCAAGGACGCACCCTATACGGTTTCGGCGGTTAAGGAAGACGATAGCTGCGCTGCGGGGAGTAGCTGGAGCGAAATAAAAAAAAACGGTTCTTTTCAGAACCACAAATTCGTTTAAAAACAAAAGGATTCCTGACGTCGTAACGTTGAGCGATAATAATAATATGGTCTCCAGATAGAAAGAACACTATACAGTGCAAATTATGTTACTACGAACATAGCAGAAGGACGATATGACCAATTTACGAATGCCGAAAATTTGTTCATAGTTAACGAATTTTTGTCGGCCGATATTAATTTACAAAAATTACGTCGGCCTTGGCGACTTTTTGGGTATACGTAAATTGGCCTTTGTTCGCATTTCAGGCATTTGCACCGTATACGGTTTACAAGCACCCAGTCGCCGTGAATGGTATCGTTAAATTTTCTAGGAGTAACTCGTTTTAAATGATCAACCCGTTTAAAAAACGCCACTCTACTAGCCAATTAATTATATATCTGGACGCATCTCTGTTATTGTGCAGCAGTTATAAGAGTATTTCATCGGATTTCGATTTTCCTTCTTTCAAATAGAATTCGTAAATAGGGTTCTGCTATTTTTTTTTTCACTGGCAGTACGCGCTTTCGTCGGGTATTTTACAAGGGATTATACATTTAAGCCTCTAGCTATTTTTAAATCTAAGACTGAACTCTTCGACGTTCGGAATCCTTTTTAGCGTGCTTAGCTTGTGGCCCTGAGAAGGGCCGATTTTTGTGTAATTCCAGACGTTCGAAATTAAGCCTTCTTTTCCGTCTTCTTGGGCAAGAGGACGGCCTGGATGTTGGGGAGAACGCCGCCTTGGGCTATCGTCACCCCGGAAAGGAGCTTGTTTAGCTCCTCGTCGTTACGGATGGCGAGCTGGAGGTGACGAGGGATGATCCTGGTCTTTTTGTTGTCTCTGGCGGCGTTGCCCGCCAACTCGAGCACTTCGGCGGCCAAATACTCCATCACGGCCGCTAGGTAAACGGGAGCGCCGGCACCGACTCGCTCAGCGTAATTTCCCTTACGCAGGAGACGGTGTATTCTGCCCACGGGGAACTGCAGGCCGGCGCGGCTGGAACGGGACTTCGCCTTTCCCTTGACTTTTCCTCCCTTTCCTCTTCCGGACATTTTCAAAGGTTAATTATATTCGTGTATGTGCAAGCAAAAGCGAACTTCTCTCTGCTAGACGCGGGGACAGAATGCTAACGAAATTTCAATCGGCAACGCATTTATACAATCGGGGTTTGCCAATGGGAGCGCGAATCGCGGGCTGGGCGGGGCCTGTTCTTAGATCGCTGAGTCTTTAAAAGGCCCCGCGAAATAATTGGACGGTAGCATTCCGTTTCCGCAGCGAGAGACTACGTTCGTTCATATCGTACATATCTTCCGTTAATTCGAAATATGCCACCCAAAACCAGCGGTAAAGCCGCCAAGAAGGCCGGTAAGGCGCAGAAGAACATCTCGAAGACCGACAAGAAAAAGAAACGCAGGAGGAAGGAGAGCTACGCAATCTACATATACAAGGTGTTGAAGCAGGTCCATCCCGACACCGGCATCTCGAGCAAGGCGATGAGCATCATGAACAGTTTCGTGAACGACATATTCGAACGCATCGCCGCCGAGGCCTCTCGTCTCGCCCATTACAACAAGCGATCGACGATCACCAGTCGCGAGATCCAGACCGCCGTACGGCTGCTGTTGCCCGGCGAGCTTGCCAAGCACGCGGTGAGCGAAGGAACCAAGGCGGTCACGAAATATACCAGCTCGAAGTAGACGTTTTGCGAAGGCGACGCTTCCTCCCCCACGGTGTTGGGTTAACAAAAACGGTTCTTTTCAGAACCACAACACGAAGTTTGGTAAAAAAGGATCCTTAAAACGTTGCTTGTTACCTACTTCCGTTTAGGGCTAAATAAATTGCGACAGGCCGGTTAAAAAAAAAAAACAAACTATTAATAGATTACCTTATCGCGGCCTATCGTTTGCAAAATTAATTATGCGCATCCTGACAATTTAATAATTATTCAAAGGGGATTGGCAGGGCGGTTAAATTATAAAAAACGGAGCAATAGATTTGCCTCAGCTTATCGTTTGCGAGATTTATTAAACGCATCGGGTCAATTCATGGGGTTTTGCGTTTCATTGTTTAACCTTGTTACTTTCGGCGTCTCGTCGGTCAGCTGACGAGTACGCAGTTCGCGTCCTGCATCGTGGCGCCCTCCCGCGGTTGCCCGGGTCAAGCAAGAAACCGCGGGATAAGAAGAGAACGGCGCAACGCGGGAAGCGTTCGAATTCAAAAAGAAGAACCGTTTTCGGACGTATCTTACACCTAACATAAGCATACCTTACCCGCCGTACAGTTACTCGGATGCCCCTAAAAACGTCCTTGACCACTGACATTTATACAAATTCAGTTTAATTATACTTTCATTTGAAAATCGCTGCCTACCCAAATTGCAGCGTTTGCCTTTTTATATCGACCGTTTGACCGCACATTAAGAATTCGTTATTGCATCATGCCCCCGTTTCCGAGAACGCTGACTGCAAATTCTTAAGCCGTGCGATAAGCAGACGGTGTCGCCAAATTGTACGTTCTGATATAAGTAGGAGCTTATGTAAAAATATGCATATTTTCGTAAAAACTATGCTACTACGTTTTCCACTTACATTCGTTATCATGTGTGAAGCTGTGTATTCGAAAACATCCATTAACGAAGAAGTGCATGTTATATGCTCAATTTTCAGCGTCGTGTCGATTTATTATCTACTTACATTGAAAATTAAGTACCCACTTCCGAAACATTATAGAATTGCTAACAATATAAAGAAATACCAATCAAGTGGGTACTTGGTTCATGTAGTTAACCAGGCCCTCCCAAAATTCTTTTGATTTTGCAGTAGCATTTTCGATGTTCTTATATAATTATAACTTAGCTGTTTTCATGTTAATAGGATAAATTTAAGGAATCTTACACAGTTTACTATTAATTTCACTTTTACTTATTTTCAATAAGAGATCCTACACAGCAATTTTTAGGAGGCGATTTAAGATAAACATGCTATTCTAGCAATTTACGAGAAGAGTTATGTTTATGCAGGGTGAGCCGTGAGGAACGTGCGAAACTTCAGGCGTGTGTTCTACACGTATAGTTAAGACTAATATATTTATAGGTTGTAATGCGATTTTCATTTATTTTCGAATCTTAGCGTCTTCAAGGTTTTTAATTGATACAATCTTATAGTTCATTTTTATCGGGAATTCCTTGATGTGGAAACCGTTGACGATATTCTTCGGCTGCAGCCGTGGCATTCCCACTACAAAAACCGTAAACAAACATCATATTGGCATATTCTAAATGTGCGTAAATGTGAGGCATTTTTAACGCTTTCAATGAATTTGCGATAAAACAGATAAGATATTGTTTTTCATGAGACATAAGGCTACTTGAACGCCTCTTTCAATTTTGATTGTAACAAAAGAAATATAGGTACATAGAATTATGAGATTGTTTTAATAAAAAATTTCAGATGTCCACCCACTTAAGGCGAAAGGAGCCCCGGTTATGACAACTTTTACCGTTACAGGTCTGTCTCTAGAATTATCCTAACTAAAACTATGCTAGGCAACATGTCCTGCCGAAATCATAAAATAATCCTTTCTCAGAAAGTTCCAGGTAAAATTTATCTCTAACACCCCCAAACAATAGTTTACAGACATTACTGGTTTTAGCACCTGAAAGGGGACAAGGATGCAACTTGCAACAGATACAATGCAATTGTATAATGAGAATGACCGTTTTATTGACACTTTTCTTTTGTAGAAATCATTATAAATATTAAGATAAAAAAAACTAAGTGGCCTGTAAAGAATCAGGTAAATGTATTTGAGTAATTTAGTAAAATGAGAGAGCTTTTTGAGCCAATTTTTCTTTTAAAATTACTATACACGGTAAATTTAGTGATGTGGTTGGTTGGATAAAATGCTTAGGCGTGCGTATATAGATCGCTTGCATACTTGAAATAAGTCTAATATAATAATCGATTTGAAACGATAACACAATAGATATCTACTAATTCGGGAAGAACACAATTAATATAAAAATCCCTTAATTCACGATTAATTTTTAAAATTTCACAATCCTTTCGATTCGTTTTGGGTATTTAATTGTCCTTGAATATTGCTATGAAATGTACCCTTTTGAAATCTTTGTTAGTTTTTTAATAATCATAACGGGAACACATCATACACATTCTTTTACTCCCGTTAAAGTAGTCTATATTTTTATTGATAATCAAATTTAGAGACCCTTTAAAATCAAGGCGTTAAAGGGGATCGTGTTTATTTATTCCTTATTTTGAATAAATAAAGAATATTAACTAACAAACTTAAGAAAAAAATAATGCAAACCTTTTTACATGCAGTAATAACAATTTTTAAAATTAATATCAAAATACCACTTTGTTCAATATACCTGTTACTAACACACTCAGTATTACACCATTTCTTTTCTTAACTTCCAACCGGATACCTATCTGCTCCACTTCGCTACTTCTGTGTCTTTTCTACTCGATCCCTAGTTTTGACTATCCGTTGCTGTAGGTACTACGCCACTTCTTTTCTTCACTTCCGAATGGATATCTGTTCCAGCTAGCTACTGCTGTGTCTTTTTCGTGTAATATCGGTAATTAAATTCCAGATATTTAACTTGAAATTATTCATTTCCAACAACTCCAAATTACACAACTTCAATTGCAATTATTCAATGTTATTTATTTCATTAATTGTATTCTTTTACAAAGTTAATTGATCTTTTAAGCTAATATTTTCTGAAAACTGCAAAACCTCGTCGTTTTCAACCTTCTAATTTTTTATTTATTATTTTTATCTCCTAGGATATCATCTTAATTGCAACAGTCTATTAAATTATTTAAATTAAATATCACGAACTATCATTAATCTAGTCATCAATATCTCTTTATAAACCACTTGTATTAACTATTTTAAACAAATTAATAAATTACACTAAACTATTTACATATTTACATCGTAAAGTTTACTTTATTTCTTTATAAAAGGTGTTCATTAAATTACATTAACTACATTTAAAAAATCAAAATCTACCCTATTAAGAAAACATACAGAAAATGACACCTCAATATATGTCTTTTTTTTAAATTCTAGATTGTTAGTATTTAGGGCCGGTTGCACAAAACTTTTAACGATTCGTCAACAAGTAGTTGACGAATCGTCAAATCTGACAAACAAACGAATTTGACCATTCGTTAAAGTGCCTTAACGAACGACGAATGATTAAAGCAAAAAAGTGTTGCACAAAACAAAAATTACATTTAACGATTCGTCAAATGTGCTTTGACCAACTGTCAAGTTAATCATTGCACAAGCATCGATTAAAAGTTAACGAAAGGTGCTAATTTAGATGATTCTAACAAATACTTTATAAAAAAACAATTTTTGAACATGTGCTGTTAGGGATACAACTTCATTAAATACATTTTACCAAAGGCAAGATTTTATTGTAGGTACTACATTATAATTACACATATTATACGTTTAATACATAATAATTAAATATTTTGTTACATACATTTTTTATCACTATAAAATATATTTAATTACAGTTAAGGACATACAGGGCCTCTTTTCCCTTAGTTCTCCAACTTCTAAAGACTAAGAACCTCCTTGGTAGATCCGTTAAATACAACAGTGTAACAATTATCCAACGATGAAGTATGACGATCTTGAATTTAATATCGAATTTAGATTTGATAAACAAATGATTGCCGCAATTTTTCATTTTGTTGGTGATCAATTCAAACCCAGGACATCTTGTTAAATCTTTAAGTCCATTCGGTGCAATTTTTGGTAACACTCCATTTCTCTGCCACCACTGCGACCTTCTTACAGGTTATCGGAAACAACATAAGGCAACTGTATCTAGTATTATTGAAACTGTAACAAATTGCGTTACATGTAAAAAGGAAACATATATTAATAAGCCAACTGCTGAGTAACTACCTGGTATTAAAGGTCACTATTTTGATCACCCATTTTCCAAACACCGTGGCAATTATAGACAAATTAACGTCATACTTCGGTAACCTGGTGACCCTAACACTTGTAATTTTAGTTAAGATAAAGATGTAATCGGGTGAAATATTGTCCCTATAAATAAGAAAGCACTTTTTAGTTATCGACACAATTTAGTTATGTAGCACAGGGATTATACATACAGTAGGTATAGACACAGAAGGTGTGTAGATAGATTATTAGATACGTTTTGGTTACGATATGGCTTATGTTTAAATATTATAGTTACAATACCGTCAGGCATAATAAAAACTGTTTAAAATATGTACGATCTACAATTAACACCTTCTGTGCTTACATGGTACCTATCTAAATATGTTGTATGAAAAATAAAGAATTAAAAAACCAAGATTTTTGAGGTTACCTATTTATTATTACTCGAGTATATACTTACTTATCGTTATTATTATTACATACTTATGTAATAACTGCGCCTTTTCACGTTCAGTATAATTTTTTGATTAATTAAAAAGAAATTCGCTTGCACAACATTTCTAGAAAACAACCGGTAAAGCAAAAAGCACGAGTAAAAGCGTTTACAAAACGTGCGACTGTAGGGACTGACGTTTCTGACCTTGTACAAATCCCCGAAAATGCGGTTGATCCACAACAGTTTACGTACGCGTAACGTCAGAAAGGTATTTACCGTTGATTAACTAACAAAAGCTCAAAAAAGTTTTGTGCAACGACGCATGACCGTTTGTTATTTTAATCAATTGGTTAAATCAAGCGTTTGTTAAATAAGTTTACATGCAACCGGCCCTTTAGTGTTGTATTTTAAGCAGTATTTTATTAACATTTGCATTTTGACGAATTATTTCATTTCATATAGAAGACAAACTTTTAATTTCGCCGGCTACAGCAGCTACGCACCACAGGCACACAGCTGTCTTGATCATACTATAATCACACACGAATTGCAGATATTCACGTGCAACAAGGATGTTTTATGGACGTCCATCCGACAAGGATGTCCTTAGTTGTGACAAACGGACTACGTATGGACGTCCATAGGATGTCCCGCGGACCATAAACGGTCATCCCATGGACATTCCTAAAAGTCCGTGTCGGATGTGCATAGGACGTTTTATGGATATCGCTGTGCTATGTGGCTTAAACCTTACATTTTTCTCTCGTTTAGTTACGAACTACGTTATTTTGAACATTCCCTATAGTTTTTTTTTTGTTTACGTTTATCTCCTAAAGATTGCACAGAGGATTATTAAGACATATATTAAATTCGATTTAATTATTAGATAAAAACTCAAAATTGGGAAGAAACGTATTTTTTTTATTAGCATATGTGCCCCGTTTTTAATAGGTGTAAGTTATATTCCTTTATTATATTTGATCGCAAAGAAGCTTGCTAATTAGGTACAATATCGGGCGTATAAAGTACCATTTCTTTTGGTTATCCGCGGGGGTACCCCTATCGCCTCAAACCCTCAAAACGCTATAGTTCGAAAACAAATGATAATCGGATTACAAATTTTAGTTTCTTTAGTCATACATTAATGTGTATAATACATTCCCGAAGTTTCGCTCATTCCTCAAGACACACCCTGTATAAATCAGTTATACCACTATAACATTAGTTTTAGTTTCGTTGCTAACGAGCGGTTGTGATAACGGAATTAACTCACAGAGAATATTATGCACAAATACAGGTCGGTGAATTGCTTCACGCACCATCGGAACTCCAACGGTATATTTTTAATATGTAAATTTGTAAATGATAAATATTTGCTTCCTAATTGAAATATCGAACGAATTTTAAATGCCAAAAAAAAAAACCAGTTATTTTACTTTTGCCTTAGTAATTAAATAAAGGTAAAACTAACAATACTATCGACGTACAACCACGATTTACCAATAATTTGTTATTACGTAATCCTGCGCCTGCTTCCGAGAACGCCGAGTTGCAAATTCAGCGACAATCACGTGCGGGTCCTATTTTCGTACAAGCAAACCCGCATTTTCCAAGAACCCCGAAGCGAAGGTCAAAATTTTAATTCAGTCATAGCTTCCAAAGATCTTTTAATTTTAAAAAGTGTCGGTAAAACAGCTCCTAAGTTGCAAGTTTTTTCATATTGTAAAATGTCTATTGCAACCGCTATAGGTTTTGTAACAAAAATATGTTCTTTTAAAATAAGAAAATCTGCTGGCTGAAACCCGTCTAATTTTGATACCTTTACAAATTTCGTTTAATTCTGATTCAATGCTAATTAGCTTTATACATGCTTCATGCACTGAATTGCAACGAGTCGGACAAGGAACTTTCAATTTAATACCGCATTTATTTTACAATTCGTCCGATGCTTTAGCGGACCTGCTTACTAAATTCCACAAAGAAAAAACTTTTTGAAAAACCGAATGAATCGTGTATTTTTTTATATATTGCGTTTTCTGTGGCTTGTACTGCATCTACAGTAATAATAAGGCTTAGGGTATGTGAACAACATTTAAAATGTTGAGGTAAAAGCACGTAGGTACAGTCATCGTCAAAATCTACTAAAGATTCTACACCTGCATCATTTTGATTTTGCAGTTCTGTTAATTCGTTATCAAAAAATTCGTTATCAAAATATATGGGTCTCTTGACAGAGAAGATGCAAATACATTGAAATCTTTACTGAAATTACTTCCGTTATCGGTTGCAGTTCCTGAAATTTTATTTATAATTTTCAGTTTTAGTTTTCATTGTTGTCTCCTCTCTGTTTCGAATCGAGTAAACGATGCGGGATGTTTTGTCTAAAGAAATCACAAAATAAATAAATATATGTCATTTAAGCTACGGCAAACACCCTAAAAATGCAATTGTTTAGAAATTATTTAGCCATTTACATTTATATATTTCAAGGGTAAATATTTAGTTGTGAATTGCTTAATTCATTAATATTAGTCAATATCTGCAAGAATGAAAAAACGAGTTTATAAGACACCGCTCTTTCATACAAGAAATCAAATTTCTGACAATAGATTTTTCCCATATAAAAAACAAGCCGATTTTATTGTATTTAAAATACCTACTTTTCGTTTAAGGTTAAAAGAATTTTAAATCGGCCCGGCTCTAAATTCTTCCTGTTTCGGGCACCGAAAATTTTTTGTTTCATGGTGTTTAACGTTAACCGAAGAATATATAACCGAAGAATATATCGTTCAACAGTTTGGCATATCAAGCGACGGTTTCTTCAGTTATATAGGTCAACGTAAGTTAGATTTCAGACAAAGTTAAAAATCAGAGAAAAAGGGTAGTTCGCAAACTATAATCTTTTTTGTTATTTTTCAAGCAGACGGAGAAAGAAATAGGCCGAGTTGGCAACACCGCACGCACGTTCGTTCGCAATTTTCGACCTTGACAGAGATATCCAATACCGAGTGGGCGTTTAATATACAAACCGTCTCCCATGCGATACTACCAGTTAGACCAAATAATGCATTTCCTAAGTTAGTGTAGAAGAAGTTAAACACGGTGTAAATCTTACAACTGCGGACGTACGGAAGAATCCCGAAGAACGCGTAAAAACAGTTGAAAATAGTTCTCTACCACGGAGTAACGCAATTAAGATAGTTATAAATGCAGTGCGCAGTTGAGACAGTGATTCCGACCGAGTGTAGGGTGTTATTTAACAGTGGGTGAATTGTTTTACGAGGCGAATAAGGTAAGCGTTTTGAATTAATTTTAAACGAAATAATAAAGAAATTACGGTTTTCCGAGTTGAAACGGTTTTAAAAATTTAAAAGCAAATTCTTCCGTGTTCAGCCATAGCTGTAAAATTTTTCGAGCGCGTTCCATGCACGACCAAGTTGTAAAATGTCTCCCGGCAAATTTACGGATAGGAATAAATCGACAAAACCGGGTAATTCCGCAGTTCTTAGAAATAAATATATTCCTGTGCAAAAACAATCGCGATATCTGTTCGGTTGCACGTGGTTGTACGCGCTAGGAGTTTCTACGAATCTTTATATTTAGCGTTCTAGAGTTTATTCTACCAACCTTCGGGCGAAACATATTTATATTTCCTTTTTTCATTAAAATCACAACGAGAGCGCAACAAAATATTATTTCAAACGCATCTTCAAAACAATTAAGCCCGATTAAGATTAGTTAATCCATTCCGGGAGAAGTCCGTCCGTCAATTTTTAGCTTTTAAATTAATAATTTAATTTAGTCTAATGTCAGAAACCGAAGACGGTTTTTTCTCTAAATTATTTCATTTAATTCCGTTAAATTTGCCATTATTCAATTTTTAATTGCATTTTTCTTTTACGGAAGAAACCGTTTCGAGATCAACGCAAGCCGGTCCTTTGTCTTTCTCGAAAACGGTAAATCTGTCCGCAACCGGACCGACTCGGATGCCTTAAGGACGCGCCCTAGACGGGGGACGCGGCTCTCGGGAGGGCGACCTTACGAAAGGGCCTTCCAAGTTCGGTAGATCTCCCATCCGTCGACGTCTTCAGCGCTAACGGGGCGTCCGGTAGACGACGGTGACGGTACCGGAATTCTGCTTCTGCCGGTCCGAAGCGGCTCTTCGCCGTCTCGGACGTCGCGACGAATATACGACGGACGGCCCGTGCTTCGAGGTCCTCTTTTTCTCGGTCGGCACCAGGCACAACCGAGCTCTCGATCGACGGGCGGTGGATCCGAGGAACCCCACGGAAGCGCCGCGACGCCCTCTCCAACTCCCGAATGTGCAGACGACGGACACGTTCGGCGTCAAATTCGAGGTCGTCGGGAGCCGTCAGCTAGCCCGAGGGCCGAGACGGTAGCGTTCGGAGATGCCTCCGGGTTCCGGCTGCCTCGCGGTCCGACGTCGACAGCCGCCGCTCCAGCGTCCGGTCGTCGCCGCCGTCGAAATCGGAAGCCTGCGAACACGAAAGCACCGAGTCCGAGGCCGCAAACTACGAGCTCGATTCAGCGAATATCTTTTCAGAGCGGTACGCGTGCTTCGATAGTCTACCGACACTCTGAAATCGGGCCTTGATTAATTCGACATTCGCGAGAAGTCCACGCAAGTTTGCTACTCACCTCTGCTACCGCCGTCGTATCTTTCGATTCGGTGACGTGTTTTTAACCAGTTTTTTTCTCTTCTCGATAACAGACGAAACGTGAGATGGCCGATTCTAACGCAGCTGCTCCGGCAGCGGCTACGGCCGCCGCCCCGGCCTCCTCCCCCTCCGGCGGAAAGAAGTCCGGCGCCGGTCAGAAGAAGTCATCAGCAAAGGGGCCCCGAACGAAGCCCTCTCATCCACGAACCTCCGAAATGGTAAACAACGCCATCAAGAGCCTGAAAGAGAGGGGCGGCTCCTCGCTCCAGGCGATCAAGAAGTACGTCTCCGCGAATTACAAGGTGGACGCCGAGAAGCTGTCTCCGTTCATAAAGAAGTACCTGAAGTCTGCCGTCGCCACGGGCGCACTGGTGCAGACCAAAGGTAAGGGCGCTTCGGGCTCGTTCAGGCTGGCCAGCGGAGGGGGCGGGGCGTCCGGGAAGCCGGAAAGGGCCTCCAAGCCCTCGCCGAAGAAGGCGTCCAAGTCCACGAAGAAGAGCGGCGCCGGAAGACCGAAAGGTACGTCCGTTGCCAAAAAAGCGAAGGCGAAAAAGCCAGCGGCCGCAGGTGGCGAGAAGAAAGCCGTCACAGGAAGGGGAAGGAAGCCCGTGTCCGTCGGATCCGCTAGTCCCGCCGGCGCCTCCGAGAAGAGAGCCGCGAAACCGAAGACCCCCTCCAAAGCGAAAAAGACCACCAAAGTTCCGACGAAGAAGCCGAAAGCTCCCAAACCGAAGAAGGCCAAGGCCGCCCCCGTCGCCGGGGGAAAAGCCAAGAAGGCCGCCCCGAAAAAGAAGTAGTTCGTTCGTCCACCCTTGGTCAGCGGTCGTCGCCCGAGCGCGACGTAAAAATGGCCCTTTTCAGGGCCACAAACAAAGGTTCAAAAAAGAATTTCCTAAACGTCGAATTAACAAAAAAGACCGTAAAGAAATATAACAAAATAGGTTTTAAAAAAAAATCACCCACCTCCCTCACACGCAAAGGAACGCTCTTGCACTAAGTTAGTTACACTTCATATATATAAGACTTGTATTGTTAACTTTTACGGTAGCAATTAGAAGCATATTTCGTCGGTTTACAATTCCCCCCCTCTTTTAAACAACGGTTTAACTTATAGGTGCGTGCGGTTCACGTTTTCGGTAGGTTTTACAAGGGATCATAGCCCTAAGGGCCAAGTGCTTTTAAACATTTAGCTCTACGGCGACTTACAAACGAACGAACGGACGGATAAGTCGACGTTCGGAATTCTTATTGTATATTCGAAATTGTGGTTCTGAAAAGAACCGTTTTTTTATATATGCATTTTTTTAATCCTCCAACGAACGACCCCTTATGCTTTTAAGCACGTTCCCCTCTGATACGTCTCGCCAGCTGGATGTCCTTAGGCATGATGGTCACGCGTTTGGCATGGATAGCGCACAAGTTCGTGTCCTCGAAGAGGCCGACCAGATAGGCCTCGCTCGCCTCCTGGAGGGCCATCACGGCGGAACTTTGGAAACGCAGGTCGGTCTTGAAATCCTGGGCGATCTCGCGAACCAGCCGTTGGAACGGCAACTTGCGGATCAAGAGCTCGGTGCTCTTCTGATAACGGCGAATTTCTCGGAGGGCGACGGTTCCGGGCCTGTATCTGTGGGGTTTCTTGACGCCGCCGGTGGCGGGGGCGCTCTTGCGAGCCGCCTTCGTAGCCAGCTGCTTGCGGGGAGCTTTGCCGCCGGTGGACTTGCGTGCGGTTTGTTTCGTACGTGCCATAACTGCGAAGTTCGGAATTCGAAAGCGAAATAAACGGAACTGACTGAACTCAAGGAAGTTTTGATCGTGAACGGGAGCACTACGGGCCCGGAGGGCCCGCAATGTTTCCCCCCACGACCACGGCTGATTTAAAGCATGTGCTTTCTGCAGCCTGGAGTGAATTGATTGTTGGGGAACAGTCGCAGTCATGGCAAGCACGAAAGAAAACGGCCGCAAGTCGGTTGGAAGGCAAGGATACCCGCTGGCACTACACAGGCAACGGCAGCGACGGCAAGAGATCTGAAACATAAACATAGAGCATATCAGAGTTTAGGGGAGGCTCGATTGGAGGGTGTTGGATGTGGTTGGATTGTGTGGAACGGTTTTTCCAGAAGTTTGTTCTGTGGAAGTGATTAGTGGTGGGTATTTTGGAGGAAGATGAGCGGGGTGTTATCGAGGATCTCTTCCAGGTTGGCTGGGAGATTCTCGGCGTCCCGTAGAAAAATGGCGGTTGGATGTTGGAGTTTTAGAATGGGATGGCGGTTGCGTGGTGGTCTGGTGCGGAGCATTGTCAGGATATCTTCGCGGTCCTGTGTCACTGCGCGGTCGACGACGCGACCGCGGAGGGAGGATAGTCGTGCCTCGATTGGCTGGATATTTGCGAGGCCGCAAACCTCTTCTGATGGATGGCGTCGGTCCAGGCGTAGAGCGCGACGGCAGATTGCCCTTTCCTTCTGGGCAAGTCTGTTGATGAGGCTCTGTGGAAGCGTGGAAAAGTTGGATGAACGGTATTCGATTATTGGCCTGATGTACGTCTTGTAGGTATGTGTGAGGGTGTTGGGGTGACAACCCCGGAGATTTCCTCGAAGTTTGGAGATTATGGCTGCACGCCGCTGCACCCTGTCGAGCACCCGCCGGACCTCCTCCGTCCAGTTCAAGGTGGACGAAAACGCCACACCGAGATATGTGACGAGTGGTGAGAGCCGGAGTCGGTTACCCCACAGGGTGAGTTGGACGTTGCGGGGGTCAAAGTTGCGGTTTTGGCTTTTTCTGGGGTGTCGGAAAAGGATCGTTTGTGTTTTCGCCGGGTTGGGTTTGACTCTCCAACGTTGGCACCAGCCCTCGAGCTCGGTGATGGCGTTGGAGAGGGCCCTGGAGGCGCGTTGAGCTGAAGTACCTGAGGCCCATAGGATCGTGTCGTCCGCGTATTGCGCGATGTGCGCTGTTGGATGTCGAGGTCTGGGGATGTCGTGGCAATAGAAGATGAAGAGTAGTGGAGCTAGAATTGAACCTTGGGGGACGCCCGCGGCCGGAGTGAAGGGTCGCGAAAAGCTTCCCCCCACCCGGACTCGGTGCTGGCGCCTACCCAAGTACGCTCGGATAATTCTTACAAATTGTGGTGGAATGTTTTGTTGAAGAAGTTTGCCGAGCAGACCGTGGTGCCAAATGCCATCGAACGCCCTCTCGATGTCCAGCATGACGGCCACCGTGCAGTGGCCGGCATTCAGGGCAACGGAGGCGTCCAAGTGCAGGCGGCAGAGCAGGTCTTGGGTGCCCTTGCCGGGCTGGAAACCGCGCTGGAATGGCGGAATTACGTTGTTTTCTTCTAGGTGACCGCGAAGTCGTGTGGCCAGGATGCGCTCGTAGATTTTACCTATACTGTTAAGTAGGGAGATAGGTCGGTAGGAGTTGGGGTTTTGTGGATCTTTGTTTGGTTTGGGCAGCATGATGACGTTGGCTGTCTTCCATGCAGTCGGGAAGTGCCCGGAGCGTAGGCATAAATTAAACAGAAGTGTTACAAAGTTGATGGTGGCCTCAGGAAGGTTTCTGAGGGCTTTGCGAGTGATGCCGTCTTCACCGGGCGAGGAATTTTTCCCTATAGAAATGGCGTCGTTAGTCTCCGCTACCGTGATAGGAGAAAGAAGGTCATGGTCTGGCATGGCGTCTGGGGCAGGAATCAGTCTGGGGAATCTAATTTGTTGGTCCTCCCTTATGTGGAACGCGGCCTCTTGAAGAAATTCCTCGTTGAAGAGGGGGTCGCGGGGGACCTGATGAACGTTTTGAAGAGTGTCGGCGAAAATGTCTGCCTTTCTTTGGGGGTCAGTAATGAGTGTGTCGTCTATTTTGAGGGGATGTATGGTCGGGTTAGTTTTGTCGCCGGCGATCGCTTTAAGCTTACGCCAGAAGCTACCGCCGTCTCGATAGTCTAGTTTTTCTATGGCGTCGTTCCATTTATCCTCTCGGAAGCGAATGGTTTGACGTCGGATGAGGGCGTTAAGTCGGTTGTATTCCGTTTTTACTTGAGGGTCGCGAGTGCGACAAAATTGGCGGTAAATCCGTCTCTTTTCCCTAATGAGAGCAAGGACTGCTGGAGGTAGGGGAGGTCCGAACGTTTTTATTGTCTTAGTCGGTACGGTTTGTTCGACGGCGGTCTGAATGGCCGCCGTCAGGCTATTCACCGCTGTTTCGATGTCAGCGGCGGTCTGTGGTTCGAGAATTTCGTCAGTTTGTTGTTGAACCGCGTCCTGGAAGTCGGCCCATTGGGCGTTATTCCAGTCGCGGATCGTTCTGGTGCGGGATCTCGGGGCCGGTGGGGCCATGAGCGTCGAAGAAGCCAACAGTGGAATGTGATCGCTTGCGATGCTTGTGGCAATCACAGCTTCATCCTCGAAAAATGGTGTTAATTGGTCAGTAATTATTATGTGGTCGATAATGGATGTACCCTGATGGGATATGAAAGTTGGCTTCCTGTTGGGAATACGGTAGAGGTCTGTCAGTAGGATTTGTTGGGCGAGATCAAGCCCTAGTTGATTGGTGTTGTGGTCCCCGAAGGCGGTGTGACGGGCATTGAAGTCGCCCATAACAATCGCCCGCGGGAACATCGCCACCCAGTCGAAAAAGTCCGTGGGAAAGTGGTCGTTGGGTCTGAGGTATATGCAGAAGACCTGTACTATACCTCGAGGGCTGTGGAGTTGCACGCCGCAGAGATTGAGGTTTGAAAAATCATCTGGAATGTCGAATTCTTCGATTGGAAGCCTATTGTCAGTGATGAGTGCAACTCCGGTGGACATACCGGTTCCGTCATGTCTGAAGATTCGGTAACCGGGAAGTGTGAAAGTCATGTGATTTTTGAGTTTGGTGTCAGAGATTCCAAGAATGTGGATTCTGTCGTTATTTAGAAGATGCTGTATGAGGGGTTTTTTCCTCATACAGCTGTTGGAGTTTACTGTAGAAAGTCGTAAATCCATAAAAGGGCGTCGTTTAGGGTGTTAGGGAAACGTGAAGCCAGTTCCCGCCGAAGGAGGCGGCGATCTGGAGATCGAAAAACTGCTTCACGAGGGGACGCAGGACTCGGATGGTTTGGTCACGGTTTGTGGGGAAGAGGTTGAGGAGGGACGATACGAGGAATCGTATGAGGGTTTGGGTGCCCGGCCCTTGGGGCTTGCTCGAGAGCTTGCCGTCAAGGGTCTTGAGAGGGGCGGCGGAGGAATCAGAAGTGGCTTCCGCTGGCCGTCGGGGGCAAGATCGCGAGAAGGCGGCGTGGCTCCCTCCACAGTTGCCACACTTGACAGCTGCGTTGGGGGCACAGTCGCCCGTCGCGTGGGTCGGGGACGAACAGATCCCACAGGTTGGTCTAGCCTGGGGACAGGCGAGTGAGGTGTGCCCGAATCTCAGGCACTTACCGCACTGTAGGGGTGAAGGTTTAGGAGTTTTGGAAGGCTCCACAGGGTATACATGATAGAACATGTAAAGGCCCTGGTGAAAAAGAAGGTCTAGAGACCGCTCTTCGTGCGTGATAACACGGTAGAGGGTAGTGGGGCGGTTGGTTCTCCGGGAGATTATCCTACAGACGTGGGTGTAGGTGATACCCTGGGCGGTGAGGGCTCCCTTCACGTCGCCGTCTGAGACGTCGGATTCGACGCCCTTGACGACGCACGAGAGGGAGGGAGTTTTGGTTTTTGGCGTCGGGGGAGGGTTACGCCCATCCCGACTAGAAACTGTGAGGGATTTCCCCACGTGGTGCGAGAGAGCTTTAAGCTTCTCACGGAGGTCAGAAGTCGGAGAGGTGATGGCGGCGGTGCCGGTGGCGGTGATTTTTAGGCCGGAAACTAGCATACCGGGAATGTTTTTCAACACCCCGGAGAGTGCCTTGGCCGAGCGAAACTCCCGTGGGAGTCCTGAAACGTAGATGGTCCTGAAGGGGCCGTTGGTGGCGGTGGAGGAGGTTTCGGATGCGTCGGAGGAGACGCGGCGGTTACGCCTTTGACCGGGAGCGAGCTGCCAGTCAGAGGGCGAGTGACCGATTGATTCGGAGTCTGAATCGGCGGCGGGGGAAGGGGTTCTAGGAGGTGATATAGGTGCGGCCAGACGAGGCATGTCGTGGCCGTTGGAACTTGGATGTGGTGGAGCAATTAGTGGGAGGTCAAGGAGTGAAGGGATGGAAGGTTTGGTGGTGGATGGTTTGGGGGTGGAAGGTTTGGAGATGGAGGGTTTGGAGGGTTTGGAGGTGGTGGGTTTAGAGGTAGCGGGTTTAGAGGTGGAGGGTTTGGAGGTGGAGGATTTAGGGGCGTCTAAGGGATTAGGGGCCTTCTTGGTACGGGAACGTGTTCCAATGGGAGAGGGTCGTGAAGCGACGATGGTAGAAAAGGTGACGGTGTTTACGGAGGATGACATGGTGGTGGTGGTGGCGGAAGTTGTGGTGGTGGTGGAGGAAGTGGAGGTAGTGGTGATGGTGGTGGTTGTGGTGGTGGTGGGACAGGTGGTGGTGACAGGACAAGTCGGAGAGTCCTTTGCAGGGGAGCGTACGCACCCCATGGCAGAGGAAGGCGAAGAAACTTAAATGTGGGGGAGTAAAATTGGAGTTTAGGATTAACGAAAAATAAGAATTCAAAAATCAAATTAATTCGAAGTCGACAGTTATTATTAAATTTTAAATTACGATTAAATCAAATTGAAATTTAAAAATGTGACAAGGCTTTAGGAGTGGAATTAAATTAAAGTGAAATTGAAATTTAAAATCAAGAATTAAATTAAATTAATATAATAAAAGCAAGCTTAAAAAGCAAAATTAGAGTTTAATCAAAAATTAGTCAACTTCAAATTAAAAATCGGGGGCTGCTGGAGTGTTGGGGTGGGACGTCAGGTGTCAAGTCAAGTTGAAAGTCAAGTTGGAAGTCAAAAAACACAAAAATTTGAAAACACAAAGAAAATTCAGGAAACACAAGGGTAAACACAGATAAACACAAAAATAAACACAAAAATTCAGCACAGAGGTTCTAAACTGAGGGGATCAGGGGTTGTTGAACGGGGTGGGCTGGGGTAAACTTTAGAATTAACTTAAACCAATTTGAGATACAATTCAAAATAAGACAAAGATTGAAATCAAGATAAATCAAAATTGAAACTTGAGACTCGAAGGTCAAAGGTTACAAACAGAAATTGAAATTAAGGTTAACTCAAAAATCAACCTAAATTAAATTCAAGACTCAAACAAGAATTAAGTTAAAACAAGGAGTTAAAAATTTAAATTAAAATTCAAAATTGAAATTAAGAATGGGGCTCGGGGGCCGCTCAAGTGAGGCTTGAGGGTTGATTAGCTAAGAGAGCTGGGGTGTAGCTTAAGATTTGGAGTTTACTTAAAACAATTTGACAAGTTCAGAATAAACAAAGATTGAAATTAGAAATAGAATCAAATTAGAAATAAAATCAAAATTTAAAATTTAAAATTGAAGTTAATGATAATTTAAGAGTTGAATTAAATTAAAAATCAAACTCAAACAAGAATTAAAGACTCAAAAATTAAAATTAGAACCAAGCTTGCAATTGAATTGAAATCCAAAATTTAAATTTAAAACTCAAAATTAATTAACAAGGAGGGCGTTGGGGCTGGGGGGCCGCTCAAGTGAGGCTTGAGGGGCGCTCAGTGGCTGGAGTGAAGCTCGGGTTGGTGGTTACAGGATAGGAACACACACAAATGGGGAAACAATAGGTTGACCGGATCTCTCCGGGGCAAACCTGGCGGCGTTCTGTTGTTGGCGGCTGCTGTTGTTCCGCTGCTGGGCCGCCGAGGGCGGATGGCTGCTCTGCAGTGGAAGTGGCTGTTGGGCCGCCGAGGGCGGGTGGCTGCTTTGCAGTCGAAGTCGCTGCTAGGCCGCCGAGGGCGGATGGCTGCTTTGCAGTCGAAGTCGCTGCTGGGCCGCCGAGGATGGCTCTGTAGCTGGCTGTGGCTGCACTGCTGTAGAAGTTGCTGCTAGGCTCAACTGCTGCTGCTTCGAACGCGAACACGAGGTGAACACGACCGATGCACGAAAAAACATGCGAAATAAACGGTTTTGTTAGTTGCATTTATAAGCTCGGTCCGCGAGAAGTTCGCGCTCTCGATCAATCATTGGCGGTTCGACTTCTAAAGTTCCGCCCCTTGCGAGCGAGGTTATAAATACGGGTTAGCCGCTGGCAAATCAGCATTCGCATTCGAGGAGCGTGCACGTTCGTTTACGAGATCTCTTGAAATTTTTAATTTTCATTTTACAAAATGACCGGACGCGGAAAGGGAGGTAAAGGTCTCGGCAAAGGAGGCGCCAAACGTCATCGCAAGGTTCTGCGCGACAACATCCAGGGCATCACCAAGCCCGCAATCAGACGTCTGGCTCGCCGCGGCGGCGTCAAGCGAATCTCCGGTTTGATCTACGAGGAGACCCGCGGCGTCCTGAAGGTGTTCCTCGAGAACGTGATCCGGGACGCCGTCACTTACACCGAGCACGCCAAGCGGAAGACCGTCACCGCCATGGACGTCGTTTACGCCCTGAAACGTCAAGGACGCACCCTATACGGTTTCGGCGGTTAAGGAAGACGATAGCTGCGCTGCGGGGAGTAGCTGGAGCGAAATAAAAAAAAACGGTTCTTTTCAGAACCACAAATTCGTTTAAAAACAAAAGGATTCCTGACGTCGTAACGTTGAGCGATAATAATAATATGGTCTCCAGATAGAAAGAACACTATACAGTGCAAATTATGTTACTACGAACATAGCAGAAGGACGATATGACCAATTTACGAATGCCGAAAATTTGTTCATAGTTAACGAATTTTTGTCGGCCGATATTAATTTACAAAAATTACGTCGGCCTTGGCGACTTTTTGGGTATACGTAAATTGGCCTTTGTTCGCATTTCAGGCATTTGCACCGTATACGGTTTACAAGCACCCAGTCGCCGTGAATGGTATCGTTAAATTTTCTAGGAGTAACTCGTTTTAAATGATCAACCCGTTTAAAAAACGCCACTCTACTAGCCAATTAATTATATATCTGGACGCATCTCTGTTATTGTGCAGCAGTTATAAGAGTATTTCATCGGATTTCGATTTTCCTTCTTTCAAATAGAATTCGTAAATAGGGTTCTGCTATTTTTTTTTTCACTGGCAGTACGCGCTTTCGTCGGGTATTTTACAAGGGATTATACATTTAAGCCTCTAGCTATTTTTAAATCTAAGACTGAACTCTTCGACGTTCGGAATCCTTTTTAGCGTGCTTAGCTTGTGGCCCTGAGAAGGGCCGATTTTTGTGTAATTCCAGACGTTCGAAATTAAGCCTTCTTTTCCGTCTTCTTGGGCAAGAGGACGGCCTGGATGTTGGGGAGAACGCCGCCTTGGGCTATCGTCACCCCGGAAAGGAGCTTGTTTAGCTCCTCGTCGTTACGGATGGCGAGCTGGAGGTGACGAGGGATGATCCTGGTCTTTTTGTTGTCTCTGGCGGCGTTGCCCGCCAACTCGAGCACTTCGGCGGCCAAATACTCCATCACGGCCGCTAGGTAAACGGGAGCGCCGGCACCGACTCGCTCAGCGTAATTTCCCTTACGCAGGAGACGGTGTATTCTGCCCACGGGGAACTGCAGGCCGGCGCGGCTGGAACGGGACTTCGCCTTTCCCTTGACTTTTCCTCCCTTTCCTCTTCCGGACATTTTCAAAGGTTAATTATATTCGTGTATGTGCAAGCAAAAGCGAACTTCTCTCTGCTAGACGCGGGGACAGAATGCTAACGAAATTTCAATCGGCAACGCATTTATACAATCGGGGTTTGCCAATGGGAGCGCGAATCGCGGGCTGGGCGGGGCCTGTTCTTAGATCGCTGAGTCTTTAAAAGGCCCCGCGAAATAATTGGACGGTAGCATTCCGTTTCCGCAGCGAGAGACTACGTTCGTTCATATCGTACATATCTTCCGTTAATTCGAAATATGCCACCCAAAACCAGCGGTAAAGCCGCCAAGAAGGCCGGTAAGGCGCAGAAGAACATCTCGAAGACCGACAAGAAAAAGAAACGCAGGAGGAAGGAGAGCTACGCAATCTACATATACAAGGTGTTGAAGCAGGTCCATCCCGACACCGGCATCTCGAGCAAGGCGATGAGCATCATGAACAGTTTCGTGAACGACATATTCGAACGCATCGCCGCCGAGGCCTCTCGTCTCGCCCATTACAACAAGCGATCGACGATCACCAGTCGCGAGATCCAGACCGCCGTACGGCTGCTGTTGCCCGGCGAGCTTGCCAAGCACGCGGTGAGCGAAGGAACCAAGGCGGTCACGAAATATACCAGCTCGAAGTAGACGTTTTGCGAAGGCGACGCTTCCTCCCCCACGGTGTTGGGTTAACAAAAACGGTTCTTTTCAGAACCACAACACGAAGTTTGGTAAAAAAGGATCCTTAAAACGTTGCTTGTTACCTACTTCCGTTTAGGGCTAAATAAATTGCGACAGGCCGGTTAAAAAAAAAAAACAAACTATTAATAGATTACCTTATCGCGGCCTATCGTTTGCAAAATTAATTATGCGCATCCTGACAATTTAATAATTATTCAAAGGGGATTGGCAGGGCGGTTAAATTATAAAAAACGGAGCAATAGATTTGCCTCAGCTTATCGTTTGCGAGATTTATTAAACGCATCGGGTCAATTCATGGGGTTTTGCGTTTCATTGTTTAACCTTGTTACTTTCGGCGTCTCGTCGGTCAGCTGACGAGTACGCAGTTCGCGTCCTGCATCGTGGCGCCCTCCCGCGGTTGCCCGGGTCAAGCAAGAAACCGCGGGATAAGAAGAGAACGGCGCAACGCGGGAAGCGTTCGAATTCAAAAAGAAGAACCGTTTTCGGACGTATCTTACACCTAACATAAGCATACCTTACCCGCCGTACAGTTACTCGGATGCCCCTAAAAACGTCCTTGACCACTGACATTTATACAAATTCAGTTTAATTATACTTTCATTTGAAAATCGCTGCCTACCCAAATTGCAGCGTTTGCCTTTTTATATCGACCGTTTGACCGCACATTAAGAATTCGTTATTGCATCATGCCCCCGTTTCCGAGAACGCTGACTGCAAATTCTTAAGCCGTGCGATAAGCAGACGGTGTCGCCAAATTGTACGTTCTGATATAAGTAGGAGCTTATGTAAAAATATGCATATTTTCGTAAAAACTATGCTACTACGTTTTCCACTTACATTCGTTATCATGTGTGAAGCTGTGTATTCGAAAACATCCATTAACGAAGAAGTGCATGTTATATGCTCAATTTTCAGCGTCGTGTCGATTTATTATCTACTTACATTGAAAATTAAGTACCCACTTCCGAAACATTATAGAATTGCTAACAATATAAAGAAATACCAATCAAGTGGGTACTTGGTTCATGTAGTTAACCAGGCCCTCCCAAAATTCTTTTGATTTTGCAGTAGCATTTTCGATGTTCTTATATAATTATAACTTAGCTGTTTTCATGTTAATAGGATAAATTTAAGGAATCTTACACAGTTTACTATTAATTTCACTTTTACTTATTTTCAATAAGAGATCCTACACAGCAATTTTTAGGAGGCGATTTAAGATAAACATGCTATTCTAGCAATTTACGAGAAGAGTTATGTTTATGCAGGGTGAGCCGTGAGGAACGTGCGAAACTTCAGGCGTGTGTTCTACACGTATAGTTAAGACTAATATATTTATAGGTTGTAATGCGATTTTCATTTATTTTCGAATCTTAGCGTCTTCAAGGTTTTTAATTGATACAATCTTATAGTTCATTTTTATCGGGAATTCCTTGATGTGGAAACCGTTGACGATATTCTTCGGCTGCAGCCGTGGCATTCCCACTACAAAAACCGTAAACAAACATCATATTGGCATATTCTAAATGTGCGTAAATGTGAGGCATTTTTAACGCTTTCAATGAATTTGCGATAAAACAGATAAGATATTGTTTTTCATGAGACATAAGGCTACTTGAACGCCTCTTTCAATTTTGATTGTAACAAAAGAAATATAGGTACATAGAATTATGAGATTGTTTTAATAAAAAATTTCAGATGTCCACCCACTTAAGGCGAAAGGAGCCCCGGTTATGACAACTTTTACCGTTACAGGTCTGTCTCTAGAATTATCCTAACTAAAACTATGCTAGGCAACATGTCCTGCCGAAATCATAAAATAATCCTTTCTCAGAAAGTTCCAGGTAAAATTTATCTCTAACACCCCCAAACAATAGTTTACAGACATTACTGGTTTTAGCACCTGAAAGGGGACAAGGATGCAACTTGCAACAGATACAATGCAATTGTATAATGAGAATGACCGTTTTATTGACACTTTTCTTTTGTAGAAATCATTATAAATATTAAGATAAAAAAAACTAAGTGGCCTGTAAAGAATCAGGTAAATGTATTTGAGTAATTTAGTAAAATGAGAGAGCTTTTTGAGCCAATTTTTCTTTTAAAATTACTATACACGGTAAATTTAGTGATGTGGTTGGTTGGATAAAATGCTTAGGCGTGCGTATATAGATCGCTTGCATACTTGAAATAAGTCTAATATAATAATCGATTTGAAACGATAACACAATAGATATCTACTAATTCGGGAAGAACACAATTAATATAAAAATCCCTTAATTCACGATTAATTTTTAAAATTTCACAATCCTTTCGATTCGTTTTGGGTATTTAATTGTCCTTGAATATTGCTATGAAATGTACCCTTTTGAAATCTTTGTTAGTTTTTTAATAATCATAACGGGAACACATCATACACATTCTTTTACTCCCGTTAAAGTAGTCTATATTTTTATTGATAATCAAATTTAGAGACCCTTTAAAATCAAGGCGTTAAAGGGGATCGTGTTTATTTATTCCTTATTTTGAATAAATAAAGAATATTAACTAACAAACTTAAGAAAAAAATAATGCAAACCTTTTTACATGCAGTAATAACAATTTTTAAAATTAATATCAAAATACCACTTTGTTCAATATACCTGTTACTAACACACTCAGTATTACACCATTTCTTTTCTTAACTTCCAACCGGATACCTATCTGCTCCACTTCGCTACTTCTGTGTCTTTTCTACTCGATCCCTAGTTTTGACTATCCGTTGCTGTAGGTACTACGCCACTTCTTTTCTTCACTTCCGAATGGATATCTGTTCCAGCTAGCTACTGCTGTGTCTTTTTCGTGTAATATCGGTAATTAAATTCCAGATATTTAACTTGAAATTATTCATTTCCAACAACTCCAAATTACACAACTTCAATTGCAATTATTCAATGTTATTTATTTCATTAATTGTATTCTTTTACAAAGTTAATTGATCTTTTAAGCTAATATTTTCTGAAAACTGCAAAACCTCGTCGTTTTCAACCTTCTAATTTTTTATTTATTATTTTTATCTCCTAGGATATCATCTTAATTGCAACAGTCTATTAAATTATTTAAATTAAATATCACGAACTATCATTAATCTAGTCATCAATATCTCTTTATAAACCACTTGTATTAACTATTTTAAACAAATTAATAAATTACACTAAACTATTTACATATTTACATCGTAAAGTTTACTTTATTTCTTTATAAAAGGTGTTCATTAAATTACATTAACTACATTTAAAAAATCAAAATCTACCCTATTAAGAAAACATACAGAAAATGACACCTCAATATATGTCTTTTTTTTAAATTCTAGATTGTTAGTATTTAGGGCCGGTTGCACAAAACTTTTAACGATTCGTCAACAAGTAGTTGACGAATCGTCAAATCTGACAAACAAACGAATTTGACCATTCGTTAAAGTGCCTTAACGAACGACGAATGATTAAAGCAAAAAAGTGTTGCACAAAACAAAAATTACATTTAACGATTCGTCAAATGTGCTTTGACCAACTGTCAAGTTAATCATTGCACAAGCATCGATTAAAAGTTAACGAAAGGTGCTAATTTAGATGATTCTAACAAATACTTTATAAAAAAACAATTTTTGAACATGTGCTGTTAGGGATACAACTTCATTAAATACATTTTACCAAAGGCAAGATTTTATTGTAGGTACTACATTATAATTACACATATTATACGTTTAATACATAATAATTAAATATTTTGTTACATACATTTTTTATCACTATAAAATATATTTAATTACAGTTAAGGACATACAGGGCCTCTTTTCCCTTAGTTCTCCAACTTCTAAAGACTAAGAACCTCCTTGGTAGATCCGTTAAATACAACAGTGTAACAATTATCCAACGATGAAGTATGACGATCTTGAATTTAATATCGAATTTAGATTTGATAAACAAATGATTGCCGCAATTTTTCATTTTGTTGGTGATCAATTCAAACCCAGGACATCTTGTTAAATCTTTAAGTCCATTCGGTGCAATTTTTGGTAACACTCCATTTCTCTGCCACCACTGCGACCTTCTTACAGGTTATCGGAAACAACATAAGGCAACTGTATCTAGTATTATTGAAACTGTAACAAATTGCGTTACATGTAAAAAGGAAACATATATTAATAAGCCAACTGCTGAGTAACTACCTGGTATTAAAGGTCACTATTTTGATCACCCATTTTCCAAACACCGTGGCAATTATAGACAAATTAACGTCATACTTCGGTAACCTGGTGACCCTAACACTTGTAATTTTAGTTAAGATAAAGATGTAATCGGGTGAAATATTGTCCCTATAAATAAGAAAGCACTTTTTAGTTATCGACACAATTTAGTTATGTAGCACAGGGATTATACATACAGTAGGTATAGACACAGAAGGTGTGTAGATAGATTATTAGATACGTTTTGGTTACGATATGGCTTATGTTTAAATATTATAGTTACAATACCGTCAGGCATAATAAAAACTGTTTAAAATATGTACGATCTACAATTAACACCTTCTGTGCTTACATGGTACCTATCTAAATATGTTGTATGAAAAATAAAGAATTAAAAAACCAAGATTTTTGAGGTTACCTATTTATTATTACTCGAGTATATACTTACTTATCGTTATTATTATTACATACTTATGTAATAACTGCGCCTTTTCACGTTCAGTATAATTTTTTGATTAATTAAAAAGAAATTCGCTTGCACAACATTTCTAGAAAACAACCGGTAAAGCAAAAAGCACGAGTAAAAGCGTTTACAAAACGTGCGACTGTAGGGACTGACGTTTCTGACCTTGTACAAATCCCCGAAAATGCGGTTGATCCACAACAGTTTACGTACGCGTAACGTCAGAAAGGTATTTACCGTTGATTAACTAACAAAAGCTCAAAAAAGTTTTGTGCAACGACGCATGACCGTTTGTTATTTTAATCAATTGGTTAAATCAAGCGTTTGTTAAATAAGTTTACATGCAACCGGCCCTTTAGTGTTGTATTTTAAGCAGTATTTTATTAACATTTGCATTTTGACGAATTATTTCATTTCATATAGAAGACAAACTTTTAATTTCGCCGGCTACAGCAGCTACGCACCACAGGCACACAGCTGTCTTGATCATACTATAATCACACACGAATTGCAGATATTCACGTGCAACAAGGATGTTTTATGGACGTCCATCCGACAAGGATGTCCTTAGTTGTGACAAACGGACTACGTATGGACGTCCATAGGATGTCCCGCGGACCATAAACGGTCATCCCATGGACATTCCTAAAAGTCCGTGTCGGATGTGCATAGGACGTTTTATGGATATCGCTGTGCTATGTGGCTTAAACCTTACATTTTTCTCTCGTTTAGTTACGAACTACGTTATTTTGAACATTCCCTATAGTTTTTTTTTTGTTTACGTTTATCTCCTAAAGATTGCACAGAGGATTATTAAGACATATATTAAATTCGATTTAATTATTAGATAAAAACTCAAAATTGGGAAGAAACGTATTTTTTTTATTAGCATATGTGCCCCGTTTTTAATAGGTGTAAGTTATATTCCTTTATTATATTTGATCGCAAAGAAGCTTGCTAATTAGGTACAATATCGGGCGTATAAAGTACCATTTCTTTTGGTTATCCGCGGGGGTACCCCTATCGCCTCAAACCCTCAAAACGCTATAGTTCGAAAACAAATGATAATCGGATTACAAATTTTAGTTTCTTTAGTCATACATTAATGTGTATAATACATTCCCGAAGTTTCGCTCATTCCTCAAGACACACCCTGTATAAATCAGTTATACCACTATAACATTAGTTTTAGTTTCGTTGCTAACGAGCGGTTGTGATAACGGAATTAACTCACAGAGAATATTATGCACAAATACAGGTCGGTGAATTGCTTCACGCACCATCGGAACTCCAACGGTATATTTTTAATATGTAAATTTGTAAATGATAAATATTTGCTTCCTAATTGAAATATCGAACGAATTTTAAATGCCAAAAAAAAAAACCAGTTATTTTACTTTTGCCTTAGTAATTAAATAAAGGTAAAACTAACAATACTATCGACGTACAACCACGATTTACCAATAATTTGTTATTACGTAATCCTGCGCCTGCTTCCGAGAACGCCGAGTTGCAAATTCAGCGACAATCACGTGCGGGTCCTATTTTCGTACAAGCAAACCCGCATTTTCCAAGAACCCCGAAGCGAAGGTCAAAATTTTAATTCAGTCATAGCTTCCAAAGATCTTTTAATTTTAAAAAGTGTCGGTAAAACAGCTCCTAAGTTGCAAGTTTTTTCATATTGTAAAATGTCTATTGCAACCGCTATAGGTTTTGTAACAAAAATATGTTCTTTTAAAATAAGAAAATCTGCTGGCTGAAACCCGTCTAATTTTGATACCTTTACAAATTTCGTTTAATTCTGATTCAATGCTAATTAGCTTTATACATGCTTCATGCACTGAATTGCAACGAGTCGGACAAGGAACTTTCAATTTAATACCGCATTTATTTTACAATTCGTCCGATGCTTTAGCGGACCTGCTTACTAAATTCCACAAAGAAAAAACTTTTTGAAAAACCGAATGAATCGTGTATTTTTTTATATATTGCGTTTTCTGTGGCTTGTACTGCATCTACAGTAATAATAAGGCTTAGGGTATGTGAACAACATTTAAAATGTTGAGGTAAAAGCACGTAGGTACAGTCATCGTCAAAATCTACTAAAGATTCTACACCTGCATCATTTTGATTTTGCAGTTCTGTTAATTCGTTATCAAAAAATTCGTTATCAAAATATATGGGTCTCTTGACAGAGAAGATGCAAATACATTGAAATCTTTACTGAAATTACTTCCGTTATCGGTTGCAGTTCCTGAAATTTTATTTATAATTTTCAGTTTTAGTTTTCATTGTTGTCTCCTCTCTGTTTCGAATCGAGTAAACGATGCGGGATGTTTTGTCTAAAGAAATCACAAAATAAATAAATATATGTCATTTAAGCTACGGCAAACACCCTAAAAATGCAATTGTTTAGAAATTATTTAGCCATTTACATTTATATATTTCAAGGGTAAATATTTAGTTGTGAATTGCTTAATTCATTAATATTAGTCAATATCTGCAAGAATGAAAAAACGAGTTTATAAGACACCGCTCTTTCATACAAGAAATCAAATTTCTGACAATAGATTTTTCCCATATAAAAAACAAGCCGATTTTATTGTATTTAAAATACCTACTTTTCGTTTAAGGTTAAAAGAATTTTAAATCGGCCCGGCTCTAAATTCTTCCTGTTTCGGGCACCGAAAATTTTTTGTTTCATGGTGTTTAACGTTAACCGAAGAATATATAACCGAAGAATATATCGTTCAACAGTTTGGCATATCAAGCGACGGTTTCTTCAGTTATATAGGTCAACGTAAGTTAGATTTCAGACAAAGTTAAAAATCAGAGAAAAAGGGTAGTTCGCAAACTATAATCTTTTTTGTTATTTTTCAAGCAGACGGAGAAAGAAATAGGCCGAGTTGGCAACACCGCACGCACGTTCGTTCGCAATTTTCGACCTTGACAGAGATATCCAATACCGAGTGGGCGTTTAATATACAAACCGTCTCCCATGCGATACTACCAGTTAGACCAAATAATGCATTTCCTAAGTTAGTGTAGAAGAAGTTAAACACGGTGTAAATCTTACAACTGCGGACGTACGGAAGAATCCCGAAGAACGCGTAAAAACAGTTGAAAATAGTTCTCTACCACGGAGTAACGCAATTAAGATAGTTATAAATGCAGTGCGCAGTTGAGACAGTGATTCCGACCGAGTGTAGGGTGTTATTTAACAGTGGGTGAATTGTTTTACGAGGCGAATAAGGTAAGCGTTTTGAATTAATTTTAAACGAAATAATAAAGAAATTACGGTTTTCCGAGTTGAAACGGTTTTAAAAATTTAAAAGCAAATTCTTCCGTGTTCAGCCATAGCTGTAAAATTTTTCGAGCGCGTTCCATGCACGACCAAGTTGTAAAATGTCTCCCGGCAAATTTACGGATAGGAATAAATCGACAAAACCGGGTAATTCCGCAGTTCTTAGAAATAAATATATTCCTGTGCAAAAACAATCGCGATATCTGTTCGGTTGCACGTGGTTGTACGCGCTAGGAGTTTCTACGAATCTTTATATTTAGCGTTCTAGAGTTTATTCTACCAACCTTCGGGCGAAACATATTTATATTTCCTTTTTTCATTAAAATCACAACGAGAGCGCAACAAAATATTATTTCAAACGCATCTTCAAAACAATTAAGCCCGATTAAGATTAGTTAATCCATTCCGGGAGAAGTCCGTCCGTCAATTTTTAGCTTTTAAATTAATAATTTAATTTAGTCTAATGTCAGAAACCGAAGACGGTTTTTTCTCTAAATTATTTCATTTAATTCCGTTAAATTTGCCATTATTCAATTTTTAATTGCATTTTTCTTTTACGGAAGAAACCGTTTCGAGATCAACGCAAGCCGGTCCTTTGTCTTTCTCGAAAACGGTAAATCTGTCCGCAACCGGACCGACTCGGATGCCTTAAGGACGCGCCCTAGACGGGGGACGCGGCTCTCGGGAGGGCGACCTTACGAAAGGGCCTTCCAAGTTCGGTAGATCTCCCATCCGTCGACGTCTTCAGCGCTAACGGGGCGTCCGGTAGACGACGGTGACGGTACCGGAATTCTACTTCTGCCGGTCCGAAGCGGCTCTTCGCCGTCTCGGACGTCGCGACGAATATACGACGGACGGCCCGTGCTTCGAGGTCCTCTTTTTCTCGGTCGGCACCAGGCACAACCGAGCTCTCGATCGACGGGCGGTGGATCCGAGGAACCCCACGGAAGCGCCGCGACGCCCTCTCCAACTCCCGAATGTGCAGACGACGGACACGTTCGGCGTCAAATTCGAGGTCGTCGGGAGCCGTCAGCTAGCCCGAGGGCCGAGACGGTAGCGTTCGGAGATGCCTCCGGGTTCCGGCTGCCTCGCGGTCCGACGTCGACAGCCGCCGCTCCAGCGTCCGGTCGTCGCCGCCGTCGAAATCGGAAGCCTGCGAACACGAAAGCACCGAGTCCGAGGCCGCAAACTACGAGCTCGATTCAGCGAATATCTTTTCAGAGCGGTACGCGTGCTTCGATAGTCTACCGACACTCTGAAATCGGGCCTTGATTAATTCGACATTCGCGAGAAGTCCACGCAAGTTTGCTACTCACCTCTGCTACCGCCGTCGTATCTTTCGATTCGGTGACGTGTTTTTAACCAGTTTTTTTCTCTTCTCGATAACAGACGAAACGTGAGATGGCCGATTCTAACGCAGCTGCTCCGGCAGCGGCTACGGCCGCCGCCCCGGCCTCCTCCCCCTCCGGCGGAAAGAAGTCCGGCGCCGGTCAGAAGAAGTCATCAGCAAAGGGGCCCCGAACGAAGCCCTCTCATCCACGAACCTCCGAAATGGTAAACAACGCCATCAAGAGCCTGAAAGAGAGGGGCGGCTCCTCGCTCCAGGCGATCAAGAAGTACGTCTCCGCGAATTACAAGGTGGACGCCGAGAAGCTGTCTCCGTTCATAAAGAAGTACCTGAAGTCTGCCGTCGCCACGGGCGCACTGGTGCAGACCAAAGGTAAGGGCGCTTCGGGCTCGTTCAGGCTGGCCAGCGGAGGGGGCGGGGCGTCCGGGAAGCCGGAAAGGGCCTCCAAGCCCTCGCCGAAGAAGGCGTCCAAGTCCACGAAGAAGAGCGGCGCCGGAAGACCGAAAGGTACGTCCGTTGCCAAAAAAGCGAAGGCGAAAAAGCCAGCGGCCGCAGGTGGCGAGAAGAAAGCCGTCACAGGAAGGGGAAGGAAGCCCGTGTCCGTCGGATCCGCTAGTCCCGCCGGCGCCTCCGAGAAGAGAGCCGCGAAACCGAAGACCCCCTCCAAAGCGAAAAAGACCACCAAAGTTCCGACGAAGAAGCCGAAAGCTCCCAAACCGAAGAAGGCCAAGGCCGCCCCCGTCGCCGGGGGAAAAGCCAAGAAGGCCGCCCCGAAAAAGAAGTAGTTCGTTCGTCCACCCTTGGTCAGCGGTCGTCGCCCGAGCGCGACGTAAAAATGGCCCTTTTCAGGGCCACAAACAAAGGTTCAAAAAAGAATTTCCTAAACGTCGAATTAACAAAAAAGACCGTAAAGAAATATAACAAAATAGGTTTTAAAAAAAAATCACCCACCTCCCTCACACGCAAAGGAACGCTCTTGCACTAAGTTAGTTACACTTCATATATATAAGACTTGTATTGTTAACTTTTACGGTAGCAATTAGAAGCATATTTCGTCGGTTTACAATTCCCCCCCTCTTTTAAACAACGGTTTAACTTATAGGTGCGTGCGGTTCACGTTTTCGGTAGGTTTTACAAGGGATCATAGCCCTAAGGGCCAAGTGCTTTTAAACATTTAGCTCTACGGCGACTTACAAACGAACGAACGGACGGATAAGTCGACGTTCGGAATTCTTATTGTATATTCGAAATTGTGGTTCTGAAAAGAACCGTTTTTTTATATATGCATTTTTTTAATCCTCCAACGAACGACCCCTTATGCTTTTAAGCACGTTCCCCTCTGATACGTCTCGCCAGCTGGATGTCCTTAGGCATGATGGTCACGCGTTTGGCATGGATAGCGCACAAGTTCGTGTCCTCGAAGAGGCCGACCAGATAGGCCTCGCTCGCCTCCTGGAGGGCCATCACGGCGGAACTTTGGAAACGCAGGTCGGTCTTGAAATCCTGGGCGATCTCGCGAACCAGCCGTTGGAACGGCAACTTGCGGATCAAGAGCTCGGTGCTCTTCTGATAACGGCGAATTTCTCGGAGGGCGACGGTTCCGGGCCTGTATCTGTGGGGTTTCTTGACGCCGCCGGTGGCGGGGGCGCTCTTGCGAGCCGCCTTCGTAGCCAGCTGCTTGCGGGGAGCTTTGCCGCCGGTGGACTTGCGTGCGGTTTGTTTCGTACGTGCCATAACTGCGAAGTTCGGAATTCGAAAGCGAAATAAACGGAACTGAACTGAACTCAAGGAAGTTTTGATCGTGAACGGGAGCGCTACGGGCCCGAAGGGCCCGCAATGTTTCCCCCCACGACCACGGCTGATTTAAAGCATGTGCTTTCTGCAGCCTGGAGTGAATTGATTGTTGGGGAACAGTCGCAGTCATGGCAAGCACGAAAGAAAACGGCCGCAAGTCGGTTGGAAGGCAAGGATACCCGCTGGCACTACACAGGCAACGGCAGCGACGGCAAGAGATCTGAAACATAAACATAGAGCATATCAGAGTTTAGGGGAGGCTCGATTGGAGGGTGTTGGATGTGGTTGGATTGTGTGGAATGGTTTTTCCAGAAGTTTGTTCTGTGGAAGTGATTAGTGGTGGGTATTTTGGAGGAAGATGAGCGGGGTGTTATCGAGGATCTCTTCCAGGTCGGCTGGGAGATTCTCGGCGTCCCGTAGAAAAATGGCGGTTGGATGTTGGAGTTTTAGAATGGGATGGCGGTTGCGTGGTGGTCTGGTGCGGAGCATTGTCAGGATATCTTCGCGGTCCTGTGTCACTGCGCGGTCGACGACGCGACCGCGGAGGGAGGATAGTCGTGCCTCGATTGGCTGGATATTTGCGAGGCCGCAAACCTCTTCTGATGGATGGCGTCGGTCCAGGCGTAGAGCGCGACGGCAGATTGCCCTTTCCTTCTGGGCAAGTCTGTTGATGAGGCTCTGTGGAAGCGTGGAAAAGTTGGATGAACGGTATTCGATTATTGGCCTGATGTACGTCTTGTAGGTATGTGTGAGGGTGTTGGGGTGACAACCCCGGAGATTTCCTCGAAGTTTGGAGATTATGGCTGCACGCCGCTGCACCCTGTCGAGCACCCGCCGGACCTCCTCCGTCCAGTTCAAGGTGGACGAAAACGCCACACCGAGATATGTGACGAGTGGTGAGAGCCGGAGTCGGTTACCCCACAGGGTGAGTTGGACGTTGCGGGGGTCAAAGTTGCGGTTTTGGCTTTTTCTGGGGTGTCGGAAAAGGATCGTTTGTGTTTTCGCCGGGTTGGGTTTGACTCTCCAACGTTGGCACCAGCCCTCGAGCTCGGTGATGGCGTTGGAGAGGGCCCTGGAGGCGCGTTGAGCTGAAGTACCTGAGGCCCATAGGATCGTGTCGTCCGCGTATTGCGCGATGTGCGCTGTTGGATGTCGAGGTCTGGGGATGTCGTGGCAATAGAAGATGAAGAGTAGTGGAGCTAGAATTGAACCTTGGGGGACGCCCGCGGCCGGAGTGAAGGGTCGCGAAAAGCTTCCCCCCACCCGGACTCGGTGCTGGCGCCTACCCAAGTACGCTCGGATAATTCTTACAAATTGTGGTGGAATGTTTTGTTGAAGAAGTTTGCCGAGCAGACCGTGGTGCCAAATGCCATCGAACGCCCTCTCGATGTCCAGCATGACGGCCACCGTGCAGTGGCCGGCATTCAGGGCAACGGAGGCGTCCAAGTGCAGGCGGCAGAGCAGGTCTTGGGTGCCCTTGCCGGGCTGGAAACCGCGCTGGAATGGCGGAATTACGTTGTTTTCTTCTAGGTGACCGCGAAGTCGTGTGGCCAGGATGCGCTCGTAGATTTTACCTATACTGTTAAGTAGGGAGATAGGTCGGTAGGAGTTGGGGTTTTGTGGATCTTTGTTTGGTTTGGGCAGCATGATGACGTTGGCTGTCTTCCATGCAGTCGGGAAGTGCCCGGAGCGTAGGCATAAATTAAACAGAAGTGTTACAAAGTTGATGGTGGCCTCAGGAAGGTTTCTGAGGACTTTGCGAGTGATGCCGTCTTCACCGGGCGAGGAATTTTTCCCTATAGAAATGGCGTCGTTAGTCTCCGCTACCGTGATAGGAGAAAGAAGGTCATGGTCTGGCATGGCGTCTGGGGCAGGAATCAGTCTGGGGAATCTAATTTGTTGGTCCTCCCTTATGTGGAACGCGGCCTCTTGAAGAAATTCCTCGTTGAAGAGGGGGTCGCGGGGGACCTGATGAACGTTTTGAAGAGTGTCGGCGAAAATGTCTGCCTTTCTTTGGGGGTCAGTAATGAGTGTGTCGTCTATTTTGAGGGGATGTATGGTCGGGTTAGTTTTGTCGCCGGCGATCGCTTTAAGCTTACGCCAGAAGCTACCGCCGTCTCGATAGTCTAGTTTTTCTATGGCGTCGTTCCATTTATCCTCTCGGAAGCGAATGGTTTGACGTCGGATGAGGGCGTTAAGTCGGTTGTATTCCGTTTTTACTTGAGGGTCGCGAGTGCGACAAAATTGGCGGTAAATCCGTCTCTTTTCCCTAATGAGAGCAAGGACTGCTGGAGGTAGGGGAGGTCCGAACGTTTTTATTGTCTTAGTCGGTACGGTTTGTTCGACGGCGGTCTGAATGGCCGCCGTCAGGCTATTCACCGCTGTTTCGATGTCAGCGGCGGTCTGTGGTTCGAGAATTTCGTCAGTTTGTTGTTGAACCGCGTCCTGGAAGTCGGCCCATTGGGCGTTATTCCAGTCGCGGATCGTTCTGGTGCGGGATCTCGGGGCCGGTGGGGCCATGAGCGTCGAAGAAGCCAACAGTGGAATGTGATCGCTTGCGATGCTTGTGGCAATCACAGCTTCATCCTCGAAAAATGGTGTTAATTGGTCAGTAATTATTATGTGGTCGATAATGGATGTACCCTGATGGGATATGAAAGTTGGCTTCCTGTTGGGAATACGGTAGAGGTCTGTCAGTAGGATTTGTTGGGCGAGATCAAGCCCTAGTTGATTGGTGTTGTGGTCCCCGAAGGCGGTGTGACGGGCATTGAAGTCGCCCATAACAATCGCCCGCGGGAACATCGCCACCCAGTCGAAAAAGTCCGTGGGAAAGTGGTCGTTGGGTCTGAGGTATATGCAGAAGACCTGTACTATACCTCGAGGGCTGTGGAGTTGCACGCCGCAGAGATTGAGGTTTGAAAAATCATCTGGAATGTCGAATTCTTCGATTGGAAGCCTATTGTCAGTGATGAGCGCAACTCCGGTGGACATACCGGTTCCGTCATGTCTGAAGATTCGGTAACCGGGAAGTGTGAAAGTCATGTGATTTTTGAGTTTGGTGTCAGAGATTCCAAGAATGTGGATTCTGTCGTTATTTAGAAGATGCTGTATGAGGGGTTTTTTCCTCATACAGCTGTTGGAGTTTACTGTAGAAAGTCGTAAATCCATAAAAGGGCGTCGTTTAGGGTGTTAGGGAAACGTGAAGCCAGTTCCCGCCGAAGGAGGCGGCGATCTGGAGATCGAAAAACTGCTTCACGAGGGGACGCAGGACTCGGATGGTTTGGTCACGGTTTGTGGGGAAGAGGTTGAGGAGGGACGATACGAGGAATCGTATGAGGGTTTGGGTGCCCGGCCCTTGGGGCTTGCTCGAGAGCTTGCCGTCAAGGGTCTTGAGAGGGGCGGCGGAGGAATCAGAAGTGGCTTCCGCTGGCCGTCGGGGGCAAGATCGCGAGAAGGCGGCGTGGCTCCCTCCACAGTTGCCACACTTGACAGCTGCGTTGGGGGCACAGTCGCCCGTCGCGTGGGTCGGGGACGAACAGATCCCACAGGTTGGTCTAGCCTGGGGACAGGCGAGTGAGGTGTGCCCGAATCTCAGGCACTTACCGCACTGTAGGGGTGAAGGTTTAGGAGTTTTGGAAGGCTCCACAGGGTATACATGATAGAACATGTAAAGGCCCTGGTGAAAAAGAAGGTCTAGAGACCGCTCTTCGTGCGTGATAACACGGTAGAGGGTAGTGGGGCGGTTGGTTCTCCGGGAGATTATCCTACAGACGTGGGTGTAGGTGATACCCTGGGCGGTGAGGGCTCCCTTCACGTCGCCGTCTGAGACGTCGGATTCGACGCCCTTGACGACGCACGAGAGGGAGGGAGTTTTGGTTTTTGGCGTCGGGGGAGGGTTACGCCCATCCCGACTAGAAACTGTGAGGGATTTCCCCACGTGGTGCGAGAGAGCTTTAAGCTTCTCACGGAGGTCAGAAGTCGGAGAGGTGATGGCGGCGGTGCCGGTGGCGGTGATTTTTAGGCCGGAAACTAGCATACCGGGAATGTTTTTCAACACCCCGGAGAGTGCCTTGGCCGAGCGAAACTCCCGTGGGAGTCCTGAAACGTAGATGGTCCTGAAGGGGCCGTTGGTGGCGGTGGAGGAGGTTTCGGATGCGTCGGAGGAGACGCGGCGGTTACGCCTTTGACCGGGAGCGAGCTGCCAGTCAGAGGGCGAGTGACCGATTGATTCGGAGTCTGAATCGGCGGCGGGGGAAGGGGTTCTAGGAGGTGATATAGGTGCGGCCAGACGAGGCATGTCGTGGCCGTTGGAACTTGGATGTGGTGGAGCAATTAGTGGGAGGTCAAGGAGTGAAGGGATGGAAGGTTTGGTGGTGGATGGTTTGGGGGTGGAAGGTTTGGAGATGGAGGGTTTGGAGGGTTTGGAGGTGGTGGGTTTAGAGGTAGCGGGTTTAGAGGTGGAGGGTTTGGAGGTGGAGGATTTAGGGGCGTCTAAGGGATTAGGGGCCTTCTTGGTACGGGAACGTGTTCCAATGGGAGAGGGTCGTGAAGCGACGATGGTAGAAAAGGTGACGGTGTTTACGGAGGATGACATGGTGGTGGTGGTGGCGGAAGTTGTGGTGGTGGTGGAGGAAGTGGAGGTAGTGGTGATGGTGGTGGTTGTGGTGGTGGTGGGACAGGTGGTGGTGACAGGACAAGTCGGAGAGTCCTTTGCAGGGGAGCGTACGCACCCCATGGCAGAGGAAGGCGAAGAAACTTAAATGTGGGGGAGTAAAATTGGAGTTTAGGATTAACGAAAAATAAGAATTCAAAAATCAAATTAATTCGAAGTCGACAGTTATTATTAAATTTTAAATTACGATTAAATCAAATTGAAATTTAAAAATGTGACAAGGCTTTAGGAGTGGAATTAAATTAAAGTGAAATTGAAATTTAAAGTCAAGAATTAAATTAAATTAATATAATAAAAGCAAGCTTAAAAAGCAAAATTAGAGTTTAATCAAAAATTAGTCAACTTCAAATTAAAAATCGGGGGCTGCTGGAGTGTTGGGGTGGGACGTCAGGTGTCAAGTCAAGTTGAAAGTCAAGTTGGAAGTCAAAAAACACAAAAATTTGAAAACACAAAGAAAATTCAGGAAACACAAGGGTAAACACAGATAAACACAAAAATAAACACAAAAATTCAGCACAGAGGTTCTAAACTGAGGGGATCAGGGGTTGTTGAACGGGGTGGGCTGGGGTAAACTTTAGAATTAACTTAAACCAATTTGAGATACAATTCAAAATAAGACAAAGATTGAAATCAAGATAAATCAAAATTGAAACTTGAGACTCGAAGGTCAAAGGTTACAAACAGAAATTGAAATTAAGGTTAACTCAAAAATCAACCTAAATTAAATTCAAGACTCAAACAAGAATTAAGTTAAAACAAGGAGTTAAAAATTTAAATTAAAATTCAAAATTGAAATTAAGAATGGGGCTCGGGGGCCGCTCAAGTGAGGCTTGAGGGTTGATTAGCTAAGAGAGCTGGGGTGTAGCTTAAGATTTGGAGTTTACTTAAAACAATTTGACAAGTTCAGAATAAACAAAGATTGAAATTAGAAATAGAATCAAATTAGAAATAAAATCAAAATTTAAAATTTAAAATTGAAGTTAATGATAATTTAAGAGTTGAATTAAATTAAAAATCAAACTCAAACAAGAATTAAAGACTCAAAAATTAAAATTAGAACCAAGCTTGCAATTGAATTGAAATCCAAAATTTAAATTTAAAACTCAAAATTAATTAACAAGGAGGGCGTTGGGGCTGGGGGGCCGCTCAAGTGAGGCTTGAGGGGCGCTCAGTGGCTGGAGTGAAGCTCGGGTTGGTGGTTACAGGATAGGAACACACACAAATGGGGAAACAATAGGTTGACCGGATCTCTCCGGGGCAAACCTGGCGGCGTTCTGTTGTTGGCGGCTGCTGTTGTTCCGCTGCTGGGCCGCCGAGGGCGGATGGCTGCTCTGCAGTGGAAGTGGCTGTTGGGCCGCCGAGGGCGGGTGGCTGCTTTGCAGTCGAAGTCGCTGCTAGGCCGCCGAGGGCGGATGGCTGCTTTGCAGTCGAAGTCGCTGCTGGGCCGCCGAGGATGGCTCTGTAGCTGGCTGTGGCTGCACTGCTGTAGAAGTTGCTGCTAGGCTCAACTGCTGCTGCTTCGAACGCGAACACGAGGTGAACACGACCGATGCACGAAAAAACGCGCGAAATAAACGGTTTTGTTAGTTGCATTTATAAGCTCGGTCCGCGAGAAGTTCGCGCTCTCGATCAATCATTGGCGGTTCGACTTCTAAAGTTCCGCCCCTTGCGAGCGAGGTTATAAATACGGGTTAGCCGCTGGCAAATCAGCATTCGCATTCGAGGAGCGTGCACGTTCGTTTACGAGATCTCTTGAAATTTTTAATTTTCATTTTACAAAATGACCGGACGCGGAAAGGGAGGTAAAGGTCTCGGCAAAGGAGGCGCCAAACGTCATCGCAAGGTTCTGCGCGACAACATCCAGGGCATCACCAAGCCCGCAATCAGACGTCTGGCTCGCCGCGGCGGCGTCAAGCGAATCTCCGGTTTGATCTACGAGGAGACCCGCGGCGTCCTGAAGGTGTTCCTCGAGAACGTGATCCGGGACGCCGTCACTTACACCGAGCACGCCAAGCGGAAGACCGTCACCGCCATGGACGTCGTTTACGCCCTGAAACGTCAAGGACGCACCCTATACGGTTTCGGCGGTTAAGGAAGACGATAGCTGCGCTGCGGGGAGTAGCTGGAGCGAAATAAAAAAAAACGGTTCTTTTCAGAACCACAAATTCGTTTAAAAACAAAAGGATTCCTGACGTCGTAACGTTGAGCGATAATAATAATATGGTCTCCAGATAGAAAGAACACTATACAGTGCAAATTATGTTACTACGAACATAGCAGAAGGACGATATGACCAATTTACGAATGCCGAAAATTTGTTCATAGTTAACGAATTTTTGTCGGCCGATATTAATTTACAAAAATTACGTCGGCCTTGGCGACTTTTTGGGTATACGTAAATTGGCCTTTGTTCGCATTTCAGGCATTTGCACCGTATACGGTTTACAAGCACCCAGTCGCCGTGAATGGTATCGTTAAATTTTCTAGGAGTAACTCGTTTTAAATGATCAACCCGTTTAAAAAACGCCACTCTACTAGCCAATTAATTATATATCTGGACGCATCTCTGTTATTGTGCAGCAGTTATAAGAGTATTTCATCGGATTTCGATTTTCCTTCTTTCAAATAGAATTCGTAAATAGGGTTCTGCTATTTTTTTTTTCACTGGCAGTACGCGCTTTCGTCGGGTATTTTACAAGGGATTATACATTTAAGCCTCTAGCTATTTTTAAATCTAAGACTGAACTCTTCGACGTTCGGAATCCTTTTTAGCGTGCTTAGCTTGTGGCCCTGAGAAGGGCCGATTTTTGTGTAATTCCAGACGTTCGAAATTAAGCCTTCTTTTCCGTCTTCTTGGGCAAGAGGACGGCCTGGATGTTGGGGAGAACGCCGCCTTGGGCTATCGTCACCCCGGAAAGGAGCTTGTTTAGCTCCTCGTCGTTACGGATGGCGAGCTGGAGGTGACGAGGGATGATCCTGGTCTTTTTGTTGTCTCTGGCGGCGTTGCCCGCCAACTCGAGCACTTCGGCGGCCAAATACTCCATCACGGCCGCTAGGTAAACGGGAGCGCCGGCACCGACTCGCTCAGCGTAATTTCCCTTACGCAGGAGACGGTGTATTCTGCCCACGGGGAACTGCAGGCCGGCGCGGCTGGAACGGGACTTCGCCTTTCCCTTGACTTTTCCTCCCTTTCCTCTTCCGGACATTTTCAAAGGTTAATTATATTCGTGTATGTGCAAGCAAAAGCGAACTTCTCTCTGCTAGACGCGGGGACAGAATGCTAACGAAATTTCAATCGGCAACGCATTTATACAATCGGGGTTTGCCAATGGGAGCGCGAATCGCGGGCTGGGCGGGGCCTGTTCTTAGATCGCTGAGTCTTTAAAAGGCCCCGCGAAATAATTGGACGGTAGCATTCCGTTTCCGCAGCGAGAGACTACGTTCGTTCATATCGTACATATCTTCCGTTAATTCGAAATATGCCACCCAAAACCAGCGGTAAAGCCGCCAAGAAGGCCGGTAAGGCGCAGAAGAACATCTCGAAGACCGACAAGAAAAAGAAACGCAGGAGGAAGGAGAGCTACGCAATCTACATATACAAGGTGTTGAAGCAGGTCCATCCCGACACCGGCATCTCGAGCAAGGCGATGAGCATCATGAACAGTTTCGTGAACGACATATTCGAACGCATCGCCGCCGAGGCCTCTCGTCTCGCCCATTACAACAAGCGATCGACGATCACCAGTCGCGAGATCCAGACCGCCGTACGGCTGCTGTTGCCCGGCGAGCTTGCCAAGCACGCGGTGAGCGAAGGAACCAAGGCGGTCACGAAATATACCAGCTCGAAGTAGACGTTTTGCGAAGGCGACGCTTCCTCCCCCACGGTGTTGGGTTAACAAAAACGGTTCTTTTCAGAACCACAACACGAAGTTTGGTAAAAAAGGATCCTTAAAACGTTGCTTGTTACCTACTTCCGTTTAGGGCTAAATAAATTGCGACAGGCCGGTTAAAAAAAAAAAACAAACTATTAATAGATTACCTTATCGCGGCCTATCGTTTGCAAAATTAATTATGCGCATCCTGACAATTTAATAATTATTCAAAGGGGATTGGCAGGGCGGTTAAATTATAAAAAACGGAGCAATAGATTTGCCTCAGCTTATCGTTTGCGAGATTTATTAAACGCATCGGGTCAATTCATGGGGTTTTGCGTTTCATTGTTTAACCTTGTTACTTTCGGCGTCTCGTCGGTCAGCTGACGAGTACGCAGTTCGCGTCCTGCATCGTGGCGCCCTCCCGCGGTTGCCCGGGTCAAGCAAGAAACCGCGGGATAAGAAGAGAACGGCGCAACGCGGGAAGCGTTCGAATTCAAAAAGAAGAACCGTTTTCGGACGTATCTTACACCTAACATAAGCATACCTTACCCGCCGTACAGTTACTCGGATGCCCCTAAAAACGTCCTTGACCACTGACATTTATACAAATTCAGTTTAATTATACTTTCATTTGAAAATCGCTGCCTACCCAAATTGCAGCGTTTGCCTTTTTATATCGACCGTTTGACCGCACATTAAGAATTCGTTATTGCATCATGCCCCCGTTTCCGAGAACGCTGACTGCAAATTCTTAAGCCGTGCGATAAGCAGACGGTGTCGCCAAATTGTACGTTCTGATATAAGTAGGAGCTTATGTAAAAATATGCATATTTTCGTAAAAACTATGCTACTACGTTTTCCACTTACATTCGTTATCATGTGTGAAGCTGTGTATTCGAAAACATCCATTAACGAAGAAGTGCATGTTATATGCTCAATTTTCAGCGTCGTGTCGATTTATTATCTACTTACATTGAAAATTAAGTACCCACTTCCGAAACATTATAGAATTGCTAACAATATAAAGAAATACCAATCAAGTGGGTACTTGGTTCATGTAGTTAACCAGGCCCTCCCAAAATTCTTTTGATTTTGCAGTAGCATTTTCGATGTTCTTATATAATTATAACTTAGCTGTTTTCATGTTAATAGGATAAATTTAAGGAATCTTACACAGTTTACTATTAATTTCACTTTTACTTATTTTCAATAAGAGATCCTACACAGCAATTTTTAGGAGGCGATTTAAGATAAACATGCTATTCTAGCAATTTACGAGAAGAGTTATGTTTATGCAGGGTGAGCCGTGAGGAACGTGCGAAACTTCAGGCGTGTGTTCTACACGTATAGTTAAGACTAATATATTTATAGGTTGTAATGCGATTTTCATTTATTTTCGAATCTTAGCGTCTTCAAGGTTTTTAATTGATACAATCTTATAGTTCATTTTTATCGGGAATTCCTTGATGTGGAAACCGTTGACGATATTCTTCGGCTGCAGCCGTGGCATTCCCACTACAAAAACCGTAAACAAACATCATATTGGCATATTCTAAATGTGCGTAAATGTGAGGCATTTTTAACGCTTTCAATGAATTTGCGATAAAACAGATAAGATATTGTTTTTCATGAGACATAAGGCTACTTGAACGCCTCTTTCAATTTTGATTGTAACAAAAGAAATATAGGTACATAGAATTATGAGATTGTTTTAATAAAAAATTTCAGATGTCCACCCACTTAAGGCGAAAGGAGCCCCGGTTATGACAACTTTTACCGTTACAGGTCTGTCTCTAGAATTATCCTAACTAAAACTATGCTAGGCAACATGTCCTGCCGAAATCATAAAATAATCCTTTCTCAGAAAGTTCCAGGTAAAATTTATCTCTAACACCCCCAAACAATAGTTTACAGACATTACTGGTTTTAGCACCTGAAAGGGGACAAGGATGCAACTTGCAACAGATACAATGCAATTGTATAATGAGAATGACCGTTTTATTGACACTTTTCTTTTGTAGAAATCATTATAAATATTAAGATAAAAAAAACTAAGTGGCCTGTAAAGAATCAGGTAAATGTATTTGAGTAATTTAGTAAAATGAGAGAGCTTTTTGAGCCAATTTTTCTTTTAAAATTACTATACACGGTAAATTTAGTGATGTGGTTGGTTGGATAAAATGCTTAGGCGTGCGTATATAGATCGCTTGCATACTTGAAATAAGTCTAATATAATAATCGATTTGAAACGATAACACAATAGATATCTACTAATTCGGGAAGAACACAATTAATATAAAAATCCCTTAATTCACGATTAATTTTTAAAATTTCACAATCCTTTCGATTCGTTTTGGGTATTTAATTGTCCTTGAATATTGCTATGAAATGTACCCTTTTGAAATCTTTGTTAGTTTTTTAATAATCATAACGGGAACACATCATACACATTCTTTTACTCCCGTTAAAGTAGTCTATATTTTTATTGATAATCAAATTTAGAGACCCTTTAAAATCAAGGCGTTAAAGGGGATCGTGTTTATTTATTCCTTATTTTGAATAAATAAAGAATATTAACTAACAAACTTAAGAAAAAAATAATGCAAACCTTTTTACATGCAGTAATAACAATTTTTAAAATTAATATCAAAATACCACTTTGTTCAATATACCTGTTACTAACACACTCAGTATTACACCATTTCTTTTCTTAACTTCCAACCGGATACCTATCTGCTCCACTTCGCTACTTCTGTGTCTTTTCTACTCGATCCCTAGTTTTGACTATCCGTTGCTGTAGGTACTACGCCACTTCTTTTCTTCACTTCCGAATGGATATCTGTTCCAGCTAGCTACTGCTGTGTCTTTTTCGTGTAATATCGGTAATTAAATTCCAGATATTTAACTTGAAATTATTCATTTCCAACAACTCCAAATTACACAACTTCAATTGCAATTATTCAATGTTATTTATTTCATTAATTGTATTCTTTTACAAAGTTAATTGATCTTTTAAGCTAATATTTTCTGAAAACTGCAAAACCTCGTCGTTTTCAACCTTCTAATTTTTTATTTATTATTTTTATCTCCTAGGATATCATCTTAATTGCAACAGTCTATTAAATTATTTAAATTAAATATCACGAACTATCATTAATCTAGTCATCAATATCTCTTTATAAACCACTTGTATTAACTATTTTAAACAAATTAATAAATTACACTAAACTATTTACATATTTACATCGTAAAGTTTACTTTATTTCTTTATAAAAGGTGTTCATTAAATTACATTAACTACATTTAAAAAATCAAAATCTACCCTATTAAGAAAACATACAGAAAATGACACCTCAATATATGTCTTTTTTTTAAATTCTAGATTGTTAGTATTTAGGGCCGGTTGCACAAAACTTTTAACGATTCGTCAACAAGTAGTTGACGAATCGTCAAATCTGACAAACAAACGAATTTGACCATTCGTTAAAGTGCCTTAACGAACGACGAATGATTAAAGCAAAAAAGTGTTGCACAAAACAAAAATTACATTTAACGATTCGTCAAATGTGCTTTGACCAACTGTCAAGTTAATCATTGCACAAGCATCGATTAAAAGTTAACGAAAGGTGCTAATTTAGATGATTCTAACAAATACTTTATAAAAAAACAATTTTTGAACATGTGCTGTTAGGGATACAACTTCATTAAATACATTTTACCAAAGGCAAGATTTTATTGTAGGTACTACATTATAATTACACATATTATACGTTTAATACATAATAATTAAATATTTTGTTACATACATTTTTTATCACTATAAAATATATTTAATTACAGTTAAGGACATACAGGGCCTCTTTTCCCTTAGTTCTCCAACTTCTAAAGACTAAGAACCTCCTTGGTAGATCCGTTAAATACAACAGTGTAACAATTATCCAACGATGAAGTATGACGATCTTGAATTTAATATCGAATTTAGATTTGATAAACAAATGATTGCCGCAATTTTTCATTTTGTTGGTGATCAATTCAAACCCAGGACATCTTGTTAAATCTTTAAGTCCATTCGGTGCAATTTTTGGTAACACTCCATTTCTCTGCCACCACTGCGACCTTCTTACAGGTTATCGGAAACAACATAAGGCAACTGTATCTAGTATTATTGAAACTGTAACAAATTGCGTTACATGTAAAAAGGAAACATATATTAATAAGCCAACTGCTGAGTAACTACCTGGTATTAAAGGTCACTATTTTGATCACCCATTTTCCAAACACCGTGGCAATTATAGACAAATTAACGTCATACTTCGGTAACCTGGTGACCCTAACACTTGTAATTTTAGTTAAGATAAAGATGTAATCGGGTGAAATATTGTCCCTATAAATAAGAAAGCACTTTTTAGTTATCGACACAATTTAGTTATGTAGCACAGGGATTATACATACAGTAGGTATAGACACAGAAGGTGTGTAGATAGATTATTAGATACGTTTTGGTTACGATATGGCTTATGTTTAAATATTATAGTTACAATACCGTCAGGCATAATAAAAACTGTTTAAAATATGTACGATCTACAATTAACACCTTCTGTGCTTACATGGTACCTATCTAAATATGTTGTATGAAAAATAAAGAATTAAAAAACCAAGATTTTTGAGGTTACCTATTTATTATTACTCGAGTATATACTTACTTATCGTTATTATTATTACATACTTATGTAATAACTGCGCCTTTTCACGTTCAGTATAATTTTTTGATTAATTAAAAAGAAATTCGCTTGCACAACATTTCTAGAAAACAACCGGTAAAGCAAAAAGCACGAGTAAAAGCGTTTACAAAACGTGCGACTGTAGGGACTGACGTTTCTGACCTTGTACAAATCCCCGAAAATGCGGTTGATCCACAACAGTTTACGTACGCGTAACGTCAGAAAGGTATTTACCGTTGATTAACTAACAAAAGCTCAAAAAAGTTTTGTGCAACGACGCATGACCGTTTGTTATTTTAATCAATTGGTTAAATCAAGCGTTTGTTAAATAAGTTTACATGCAACCGGCCCTTTAGTGTTGTATTTTAAGCAGTATTTTATTAACATTTGCATTTTGACGAATTATTTCATTTCATATAGAAGACAAACTTTTAATTTCGCCGGCTACAGCAGCTACGCACCACAGGCACACAGCTGTCTTGATCATACTATAATCACACACGAATTGCAGATATTCACGTGCAACAAGGATGTTTTATGGACGTCCATCCGACAAGGATGTCCTTAGTTGTGACAAACGGACTACGTATGGACGTCCATAGGATGTCCCGCGGACCATAAACGGTCATCCCATGGACATTCCTAAAAGTCCGTGTCGGATGTGCATAGGACGTTTTATGGATATCGCTGTGCTATGTGGCTTAAACCTTACATTTTTCTCTCGTTTAGTTACGAACTACGTTATTTTGAACATTCCCTATAGTTTTTTTTTTGTTTACGTTTATCTCCTAAAGATTGCACAGAGGATTATTAAGACATATATTAAATTCGATTTAATTATTAGATAAAAACTCAAAATTGGGAAGAAACGTATTTTTTTTATTAGCATATGTGCCCCGTTTTTAATAGGTGTAAGTTATATTCCTTTATTATATTTGATCGCAAAGAAGCTTGCTAATTAGGTACAATATCGGGCGTATAAAGTACCATTTCTTTTGGTTATCCGCGGGGGTACCCCTATCGCCTCAAACCCTCAAAACGCTATAGTTCGAAAACAAATGATAATCGGATTACAAATTTTAGTTTCTTTAGTCATACATTAATGTGTATAATACATTCCCGAAGTTTCGCTCATTCCTCAAGACACACCCTGTATAAATCAGTTATACCACTATAACATTAGTTTTAGTTTCGTTGCTAACGAGCGGTTGTGATAACGGAATTAACTCACAGAGAATATTATGCACAAATACAGGTCGGTGAATTGCTTCACGCACCATCGGAACTCCAACGGTATATTTTTAATATGTAAATTTGTAAATGATAAATATTTGCTTCCTAATTGAAATATCGAACGAATTTTAAATGCCAAAAAAAAAAACCAGTTATTTTACTTTTGCCTTAGTAATTAAATAAAGGTAAAACTAACAATACTATCGACGTACAACCACGATTTACCAATAATTTGTTATTACGTAATCCTGCGCCTGCTTCCGAGAACGCCGAGTTGCAAATTCAGCGACAATCACGTGCGGGTCCTATTTTCGTACAAGCAAACCCGCATTTTCCAAGAACCCCGAAGCGAAGGTCAAAATTTTAATTCAGTCATAGCTTCCAAAGATCTTTTAATTTTAAAAAGTGTCGGTAAAACAGCTCCTAAGTTGCAAGTTTTTTCATATTGTAAAATGTCTATTGCAACCGCTATAGGTTTTGTAACAAAAATATGTTCTTTTAAAATAAGAAAATCTGCTGGCTGAAACCCGTCTAATTTTGATACCTTTACAAATTTCGTTTAATTCTGATTCAATGCTAATTAGCTTTATACATGCTTCATGCACTGAATTGCAACGAGTCGGACAAGGAACTTTCAATTTAATACCGCATTTATTTTACAATTCGTCCGATGCTTTAGCGGACCTGCTTACTAAATTCCACAAAGAAAAAACTTTTTGAAAAACCGAATGAATCGTGTATTTTTTTATATATTGCGTTTTCTGTGGCTTGTACTGCATCTACAGTAATAATAAGGCTTAGGGTATGTGAACAACATTTAAAATGTTGAGGTAAAAGCACGTAGGTACAGTCATCGTCAAAATCTACTAAAGATTCTACACCTGCATCATTTTGATTTTGCAGTTCTGTTAATTCGTTATCAAAAAATTCGTTATCAAAATATATGGGTCTCTTGACAGAGAAGATGCAAATACATTGAAATCTTTACTGAAATTACTTCCGTTATCGGTTGCAGTTCCTGAAATTTTATTTATAATTTTCAGTTTTAGTTTTCATTGTTGTCTCCTCTCTGTTTCGAATCGAGTAAACGATGCGGGATGTTTTGTCTAAAGAAATCACAAAATAAATAAATATATGTCATTTAAGCTACGGCAAACACCCTAAAAATGCAATTGTTTAGAAATTATTTAGCCATTTACATTTATATATTTCAAGGGTAAATATTTAGTTGTGAATTGCTTAATTCATTAATATTAGTCAATATCTGCAAGAATGAAAAAACGAGTTTATAAGACACCGCTCTTTCATACAAGAAATCAAATTTCTGACAATAGATTTTTCCCATATAAAAAACAAGCCGATTTTATTGTATTTAAAATACCTACTTTTCGTTTAAGGTTAAAAGAATTTTAAATCGGCCCGGCTCTAAATTCTTCCTGTTTCGGGCACCGAAAATTTTTTGTTTCATGGTGTTTAACGTTAACCGAAGAATATATAACCGAAGAATATATCGTTCAACAGTTTGGCATATCAAGCGACGGTTTCTTCAGTTATATAGGTCAACGTAAGTTAGATTTCAGACAAAGTTAAAAATCAGAGAAAAAGGGTAGTTCGCAAACTATAATCTTTTTTGTTATTTTTCAAGCAGACGGAGAAAGAAATAGGCCGAGTTGGCAACACCGCACGCACGTTCGTTCGCAATTTTCGACCTTGACAGAGATATCCAATACCGAGTGGGCGTTTAATATACAAACCGTCTCCCATGCGATACTACCAGTTAGACCAAATAATGCATTTCCTAAGTTAGTGTAGAAGAAGTTAAACACGGTGTAAATCTTACAACTGCGGACGTACGGAAGAATCCCGAAGAACGCGTAAAAACAGTTGAAAATAGTTCTCTACCACGGAGTAACGCAATTAAGATAGTTATAAATGCAGTGCGCAGTTGAGACAGTGATTCCGACCGAGTGTAGGGTGTTATTTAACAGTGGGTGAATTGTTTTACGAGGCGAATAAGGTAAGCGTTTTGAATTAATTTTAAACGAAATAATAAAGAAATTACGGTTTTCCGAGTTGAAACGGTTTTAAAAATTTAAAAGCAAATTCTTCCGTGTTCAGCCATAGCTGTAAAATTTTTCGAGCGCGTTCCATGCACGACCAAGTTGTAAAATGTCTCCCGGCAAATTTACGGATAGGAATAAATCGACAAAACCGGGTAATTCCGCAGTTCTTAGAAATAAATATATTCCTGTGCAAAAACAATCGCGATATCTGTTCGGTTGCACGTGGTTGTACGCGCTAGGAGTTTCTACGAATCTTTATATTTAGCGTTCTAGAGTTTATTCTACCAACCTTCGGGCGAAACATATTTATATTTCCTTTTTTCATTAAAATCACAACGAGAGCGCAACAAAATATTATTTCAAACGCATCTTCAAAACAATTAAGCCCGATTAAGATTAGTTAATCCATTCCGGGAGAAGTCCGTCCGTCAATTTTTAGCTTTTAAATTAATAATTTAATTTAGTCTAATGTCAGAAACCGAAGACGGTTTTTTCTCTAAATTATTTCATTTAATTCCGTTAAATTTGCCATTATTCAATTTTTAATTGCATTTTTCTTTTACGGAAGAAACCGTTTCGAGATCAACGCAAGCCGGTCCTTTGTCTTTCTCGAAAACGGTAAATCTGTCCGCAACCGGACCGACTCGGATGCCTTAAGGACGCGCCCTAGACGGGGGACGCGGCTCTCGGGAGGGCGACCTTACGAAAGGGCCTTCCAAGTTCGGTAGATCTCCCATCCGTCGACGTCTTCAGCGCTAACGGGGCGTCCGGTAGACGACGGTGACGGTACCGGAATTCTGCTTCTGCCGGTCCGAAGCGGCTCTTCGCCGTCTCGGACGTCGCGACGAATATACGACGGACGGCCCGTGCTTCGAGGTCCTCTTTTTCTCGGTCGGCACCAGGCACAACCGAGCTCTCGATCGACGGGCGGTGGATCCGAGGAACCCCACGGAAGCGCCGCGACGCCCTCTCCAACTCCCGAATGTGCAGACGACGGACACGTTCGGCGTCAAATTCGAGGTCGTCGGGAGCCGTCAGCTAGCCCGAGGGCCGAGACGGTAGCGTTCGGAGATGCCTCCGGGTTCCGGCTGCCTCGCGGTCCGACGTCGACAGCCGCCGCTCCAGCGTCCGGTCGTCGCCGCCGTCGAAATCGGAAGCCTGCGAACACGAAAGCACCGAGTCCGAGGCCGCAAACTACGAGCTCGATTCAGCGAATATCTTTTCAGAGCGGTACGCGTGCTTCGATAGTCTACCGACACTCTGAAATCGGGCCTTGATTAATTCGACATTCGCGAGAAGTCCACGCAAGTTTGCTACTCACCTCTGCTACCGCCGTCGTATCTTTCGATTCGGTGACGTGTTTTTAACCAGTTTTTTTCTCTTCTCGATAACAGACGAAACGTGAGATGGCCGATTCTAACGCAGCTGCTCCGGCAGCGGCTACGGCCGCCGCCCCGGCCTCCTCCCCCTCCGGCGGAAAGAAGTCCGGCGCCGGTCAGAAGAAGTCATCAGCAAAGGGGCCCCGAACGAAGCCCTCTCATCCACGAACCTCCGAAATGGTAAACAACGCCATCAAGAGCCTGAAAGAGAGGGGCGGCTCCTCGCTCCAGGCGATCAAGAAGTACGTCTCCGCGAATTACAAGGTGGACGCCGAGAAGCTGTCTCCGTTCATAAAGAAGTACCTGAAGTCTGCCGTCGCCACGGGCGCACTGGTGCAGACCAAAGGTAAGGGCGCTTCGGGCTCGTTCAGGCTGGCCAGCGGAGGGGGCGGGGCGTCCGGGAAGCCGGAAAGGGCCTCCAAGCCCTCGCCGAAGAAGGCGTCCAAGTCCACGAAGAAGAGCGGCGCCGGAAGACCGAAAGGTACGTCCGTTGCCAAAAAAGCGAAGGCGAAAAAGCCAGCGGCCGCAGGTGGCGAGAAGAAAGCCGTCACAGGAAGGGGAAGGAAGCCCGTGTCCGTCGGATCCGCTAGTCCCGCCGGCGCCTCCGAGAAGAGAGCCGCGAAACCGAAGACCCCCTCCAAAGCGAAAAAGACCACCAAAGTTCCGACGAAGAAGCCGAAAGCTCCCAAACCGAAGAAGGCCAAGGCCGCCCCCGTCGCCGGGGGAAAAGCCAAGAAGGCCGCCCCGAAAAAGAAGTAGTTCGTTCGTCCACCCTTGGTCAGCGGTCGTCGCCCGAGCGCGACGTAAAAATGGCCCTTTTCAGGGCCACAAACAAAGGTTCAAAAAAGAATTTCCTAAACGTCGAATTAACAAAAAAGACCGTAAAGAAATATAACAAAATAGGTTTTAAAAAAAAATCACCCACCTCCCTCACACGCAAAGGAACGCTCTTGCACTAAGTTAGTTACACTTCATATATATAAGACTTGTATTGTTAACTTTTACGGTAGCAATTAGAAGCATATTTCGTCGGTTTACAATTCCCCCCCTCTTTTAAACAACGGTTTAACTTATAGGTGCGTGCGGTTCACGTTTTCGGTAGGTTTTACAAGGGATCATAGCCCTAAGGGCCAAGTGCTTTTAAACATTTAGCTCTACGGCGACTTACAAACGAACGAACGGACGGATAAGTCGACGTTCGGAATTCTTATTGTATATTCGAAATTGTGGTTCTGAAAAGAACCGTTTTTTTATATATGCATTTTTTTAATCCTCCAACGAACGACCCCTTATGCTTTTAAGCACGTTCCCCTCTGATACGTCTCGCCAGCTGGATGTCCTTAGGCATGATGGTCACGCGTTTGGCATGGATAGCGCACAAGTTCGTGTCCTCGAAGAGGCCGACCAGATAGGCCTCGCTCGCCTCCTGGAGGGCCATCACGGCGGAACTTTGGAAACGCAGGTCGGTCTTGAAATCCTGGGCGATCTCGCGAACCAGCCGTTGGAACGGCAACTTGCGGATCAAGAGCTCGGTGCTCTTCTGATAACGGCGAATTTCTCGGAGGGCGACGGTTCCGGGCCTGTATCTGTGGGGTTTCTTGACGCCGCCGGTGGCGGGGGCGCTCTTGCGAGCCGCCTTCGTAGCCAGCTGCTTGCGGGGAGCTTTGCCGCCGGTGGACTTGCGTGCGGTTTGTTTCGTACGTGCCATAACTGCGAAGTTCGGAATTCGAAAGCGAAATAAACGGTTTTGTTAGTTGCATTTATAAGCTCGGTCCGCGAGAAGTTCGCGCTCTCGATCAATCATTGGCGGTTCGACTTCTAAAGTTCCGCCCCTTGCGAGCGAGGTTATAAATACGGGTTAGCCGCTGGCAAATCAGCATTCGCATTCGAGGAGCGTGCACGTTCGTTTACGAGATCTCTTGAAATTTTTAATTTTCATTTTACAAAATGACCGGACACGGAAAGGGAGGTAAAGGTCTCGGCAAAGGAGGCGCCAAACGTCATCGCAAGGTTCTGCGCGACAACATCCAGGGCATCACCAAGCCCGCAATCAGACGTCTGGCTCGCCGCGGCGGCGTCAAGCGAATCTCCGGTTTGATCTACGAGGAGACCCGCGGCGTCCTGAAGGTGTTCCTCGAGAACGTGATCCGGGACGCCGTCACTTACACCGAGCACGCCAAGCGGAAGACCGTCACCGCCATGGACGTCGTTTACGCCCTGAAACGTCAAGGACGCACCCTATACGGTTTCGGCGGTTAAGGAAGACGATAGCTGCGCTGCGGGGAGTAGCTGGAGCGAAATAAAAAAAAACGGTTCTTTTCAGAACCACAAATTCGTTTAAAAACAAAAGGATTCCTGACGTCGTAACGTTGAGCGATAATAATAATATGGTCTCCAGATAGAAAGAACACTATACAGTGCAAATTATGTTACTACGAACATAGCAGAAGGACGATATGACCAATTTACGAATGCCGAAAATTTGTTCATAGTTAACGAATTTTTGTCGGCCGATATTAATTTACAAAAATTACGTCGGCCTTGGCGACTTTTTGGGTATACGTAAATTGGCCTTTGTTCGCATTTCAGGCATTTGCACCGTATACGGTTTACAAGCACCCAGTCGCCGTGAATGGTATCGTTAAATTTTCTAGGAGTAACTCGTTTTAAATGATCAACCCGTTTAAAAAACGCCACTCTACTAGCCAATTAATTATATATCTGGACGCATCTCTGTTATTGTGCAGCAGTTATAAGAGTATTTCATCGGATTTCGATTTTCCTTCTTTCAAATAGAATTCGTAAATAGGGTTCTGCTATTTTTTTTTTCACTGGCAGTACGCGCTTTCGTCGGGTATTTTACAAGGGATTATACATTTAAGCCTCTAGCTATTTTTAAATCTAAGACTGAACTCTTCGACGTTCGGAATCCTTTTTAGCGTGCTTAGCTTGTGGCCCTGAGAAGGGCCGATTTTTGTGTAATTCCAGACGTTCGAAATTAAGCCTTCTTTTCCGTCTTCTTGGGCAAGAGGACGGCCTGGATGTTGGGGAGAACGCCGCCTTGGGCTATCGTCACCCCGGAAAGGAGCTTGTTTAGCTCCTCGTCGTTACGGATGGCGAGCTGGAGGTGACGAGGGATGATCCTGGTCTTTTTGTTGTCTCTGGCGGCGTTGCCCGCCAACTCGAGCACTTCGGCGGCCAAATACTCCATCACGGCCGCTAGGTAAACGGGAGCGCCGGCACCGACTCGCTCAGCGTAATTTCCCTTACGCAGGAGACGGTGTATTCTGCCCACGGGGAACTGCAGGCCGGCGCGGCTGGAACGGGACTTCGCCTTTCCCTTGACTTTTCCTCCCTTTCCTCTTCCGGACATTTTCAAAGGTTAATTATATTCGTGTATGTGCAAGCAAAAGCGAACTTCTCTCTGCTAGACGCGGGGACAGAATGCTAACGAAATTTCAATCGGCAACGCATTTATACAATCGGGGTTTGCCAATGGGAGCGCGAATCGCGGGCTGGGCGGGGCCTGTTCTTAGATCGCTGAGTCTTTAAAAGGCCCCGCGAAATAATTGGACGGTAGCATTCCGTTTCCGCAGCGAGAGACTACGTTCGTTCATATCGTACATATCTTCCGTTAATTCGAAATATGCCACCCAAAACCAGCGGTAAAGCCGCCAAGAAGGCCGGTAAGGCGCAGAAGAACATCTCGAAGACCGACAAGAAAAAGAAACGCAGGAGGAAGGAGAGCTACGCAATCTACATATACAAGGTGTTGAAGCAGGTCCATCCCGACACCGGCATCTCGAGCAAGGCGATGAGCATCATGAACAGTTTCGTGAACGACATATTCGAACGCATCGCCGCCGAGGCCTCTCGTCTCGCCCATTACAACAAGCGATCGACGATCACCAGTCGCGAGATCCAGACCGCCGTACGGCTGCTGTTGCCCGGCGAGCTTGCCAAGCACGCGGTGAGCGAAGGAACCAAGGCGGTCACGAAATATACCAGCTCGAAGTAGACGTTTTGCGAAGGCGACGCTTCCTCCCCCACGGTGTTGGGTTAACAAAAACGGTTCTTTTCAGAACCACAACACGAAGTTTGGTAAAAAAGGATCCTTAAAACGTTGCTTGTTACCTACTTCCGTTTAGGGCTAAATAAATTGCGACAGGCCGGTTAAAAAAAAAAAACAAACTATTAATAGATTACCTTATCGCGGCCTATCGTTTGCAAAATTAATTATGCGCATCCTGACAATTTAATAATTATTCAAAGGGGATTGGCAGGGCGGTTAAATTATAAAAAACGGAGCAATAGATTTGCCTCAGCTTATCGTTTGCGAGATTTATTAAACGCATCGGGTCAATTCATGGGGTTTTGCGTTTCATTGTTTAACCTTGTTACTTTCGGCGTCTCGTCGGTCAGCTGACGAGTACGCAGTTCGCGTCCTGCATCGTGGCGCCCTCCCGCGGTTGCCCGGGTCAAGCAAGAAACCGCGGGATAAGAAGAGAACGGCGCAACGCGGGAAGCGTTCGAATTCAAAAAGAAGAACCGTTTTCGGACGTATCTTACACCTAACATAAGCATACCTTACCCGCCGTACAGTTACTCGGATGCCCCTAAAAACGTCCTTGACCACTGACATTTATACAAATTCAGTTTAATTATACTTTCATTTGAAAATCGCTGCCTACCCAAATTGCAGCGTTTGCCTTTTTATATCGACCGTTTGACCGCACATTAAGAATTCGTTATTGCATCATGCCCCCGTTTCCGAGAACGCTGACTGCAAATTCTTAAGCCGTGCGATAAGCAGACGGTGTCGCCAAATTGTACGTTCTGATATAAGTAGGAGCTTATGTAAAAATATGCATATTTTCGTAAAAACTATGCTACTACGTTTTCCACTTACATTCGTTATCATGTGTGAAGCTGTGTATTCGAAAACATCCATTAACGAAGAAGTGCATGTTATATGCTCAATTTTCAGCGTCGTGTCGATTTATTATCTACTTACATTGAAAATTAAGTACCCACTTCCGAAACATTATAGAATTGCTAACAATATAAAGAAATACCAATCAAGTGGGTACTTGGTTCATGTAGTTAACCAGGCCCTCCCAAAATTCTTTTGATTTTGCAGTAGCATTTTCGATGTTCTTATATAATTATAACTTAGCTGTTTTCATGTTAATAGGATAAATTTAAGGAATCTTACACAGTTTACTATTAATTTCACTTTTACTTATTTTCAATAAGAGATCCTACACAGCAATTTTTAGGAGGCGATTTAAGATAAACATGCTATTCTAGCAATTTACGAGAAGAGTTATGTTTATGCAGGGTGAGCCGTGAGGAACGTGCGAAACTTCAGGCGTGTGTTCTACACGTATAGTTAAGACTAATATATTTATAGGTTGTAATGCGATTTTCATTTATTTTCGAATCTTAGCGTCTTCAAGGTTTTTAATTGATACAATCTTATAGTTCATTTTTATCGGGAATTCCTTGATGTGGAAACCGTTGACGATATTCTTCGGCTGCAGCCGTGGCATTCCCACTACAAAAACCGTAAACAAACATCATATTGGCATATTCTAAATGTGCGTAAATGTGAGGCATTTTTAACGCTTTCAATGAATTTGCGATAAAACAGATAAGATATTGTTTTTCATGAGACATAAGGCTACTTGAACGCCTCTTTCAATTTTGATTGTAACAAAAGAAATATAGGTACATAGAATTATGAGATTGTTTTAATAAAAAATTTCAGATGTCCACCCACTTAAGGCGAAAGGAGCCCCGGTTATGACAACTTTTACCGTTACAGGTCTGTCTCTAGAATTATCCTAACTAAAACTATGCTAGGCAACATGTCCTGCCGAAATCATAAAATAATCCTTTCTCAGAAAGTTCCAGGTAAAATTTATCTCTAACACCCCCAAACAATAGTTTACAGACATTACTGGTTTTAGCACCTGAAAGGGGACAAGGATGCAACTTGCAACAGATACAATGCAATTGTATAATGAGAATGACCGTTTTATTGACACTTTTCTTTTGTAGAAATCATTATAAATATTAAGATAAAAAAAACTAAGTGGCCTGTAAAGAATCAGGTAAATGTATTTGAGTAATTTAGTAAAATGAGAGAGCTTTTTGAGCCAATTTTTCTTTTAAAATTACTATACACGGTAAATTTAGTGATGTGGTTGGTTGGATAAAATGCTTAGGCGTGCGTATATAGATCGCTTGCATACTTGAAATAAGTCTAATATAATAATCGATTTGAAACGATAACACAATAGATATCTACTAATTCGGGAAGAACACAATTAATATAAAAATCCCTTAATTCACGATTAATTTTTAAAATTTCACAATCCTTTCGATTCGTTTTGGGTATTTAATTGTCCTTGAATATTGCTATGAAATGTACCCTTTTGAAATCTTTGTTAGTTTTTTAATAATCATAACGGGAACACATCATACACATTCTTTTACTCCCGTTAAAGTAGTCTATATTTTTATTGATAATCAAATTTAGAGACCCTTTAAAATCAAGGCGTTAAAGGGGATCGTGTTTATTTATTCCTTATTTTGAATAAATAAAGAATATTAACTAACAAACTTAAGAAAAAAATAATGCAAACCTTTTTACATGCAGTAATAACAATTTTTAAAATTAATATCAAAATACCACTTTGTTCAATATACCTGTTACTAACACACTCAGTATTACACCATTTCTTTTCTTAACTTCCAACCGGATACCTATCTGCTCCACTTCGCTACTTCTGTGTCTTTTCTACTCGATCCCTAGTTTTGACTATCCGTTGCTGTAGGTACTACGCCACTTCTTTTCTTCACTTCCGAATGGATATCTGTTCCAGCTAGCTACTGCTGTGTCTTTTTCGTGTAATATCGGTAATTAAATTCCAGATATTTAACTTGAAATTATTCATTTCCAACAACTCCAAATTACACAACTTCAATTGCAATTATTCAATGTTATTTATTTCATTAATTGTATTCTTTTACAAAGTTAATTGATCTTTTAAGCTAATATTTTCTGAAAACTGCAAAACCTCGTCGTTTTCAACCTTCTAATTTTTTATTTATTATTTTTATCTCCTAGGATATCATCTTAATTGCAACAGTCTATTAAATTATTTAAATTAAATATCACGAACTATCATTAATCTAGTCATCAATATCTCTTTATAAACCACTTGTATTAACTATTTTAAACAAATTAATAAATTACACTAAACTATTTACATATTTACATCGTAAAGTTTACTTTATTTCTTTATAAAAGGTGTTCATTAAATTACATTAACTACATTTAAAAAATCAAAATCTACCCTATTAAGAAAACATACAGAAAATGACACCTCAATATATGTCTTTTTTTTAAATTCTAGATTGTTAGTATTTAGGGCCGGTTGCACAAAACTTTTAACGATTCGTCAACAAGTAGTTGACGAATCGTCAAATCTGACAAACAAACGAATTTGACCATTCGTTAAAGTGCCTTAACGAACGACGAATGATTAAAGCAAAAAAGTGTTGCACAAAACAAAAATTACATTTAACGATTCGTCAAATGTGCTTTGACCAACTGTCAAGTTAATCATTGCACAAGCATCGATTAAAAGTTAACGAAAGGTGCTAATTTAGATGATTCTAACAAATACTTTATAAAAAAACAATTTTTGAACATGTGCTGTTAGGGATACAACTTCATTAAATACATTTTACCAAAGGCAAGATTTTATTGTAGGTACTACATTATAATTACACATATTATACGTTTAATACATAATAATTAAATATTTTGTTACATACATTTTTTATCACTATAAAATATATTTAATTACAGTTAAGGACATACAGGGCCTCTTTTCCCTTAGTTCTCCAACTTCTAAAGACTAAGAACCTCCTTGGTAGATCCGTTAAATACAACAGTGTAACAATTATCCAACGATGAAGTATGACGATCTTGAATTTAATATCGAATTTAGATTTGATAAACAAATGATTGCCGCAATTTTTCATTTTGTTGGTGATCAATTCAAACCCAGGACATCTTGTTAAATCTTTAAGTCCATTCGGTGCAATTTTTGGTAACACTCCATTTCTCTGCCACCACTGCGACCTTCTTACAGGTTATCGGAAACAACATAAGGCAACTGTATCTAGTATTATTGAAACTGTAACAAATTGCGTTACATGTAAAAAGGAAACATATATTAATAAGCCAACTGCTGAGTAACTACCTGGTATTAAAGGTCACTATTTTGATCACCCATTTTCCAAACACCGTGGCAATTATAGACAAATTAACGTCATACTTCGGTAACCTGGTGACCCTAACACTTGTAATTTTAGTTAAGATAAAGATGTAATCGGGTGAAATATTGTCCCTATAAATAAGAAAGCACTTTTTAGTTATCGACACAATTTAGTTATGTAGCACAGGGATTATACATACAGTAGGTATAGACACAGAAGGTGTGTAGATAGATTATTAGATACGTTTTGGTTACGATATGGCTTATGTTTAAATATTATAGTTACAATACCGTCAGGCATAATAAAAACTGTTTAAAATATGTACGATCTACAATTAACACCTTCTGTGCTTACATGGTACCTATCTAAATATGTTGTATGAAAAATAAAGAATTAAAAAACCAAGATTTTTGAGGTTACCTATTTATTATTACTCGAGTATATACTTACTTATCGTTATTATTATTACATACTTATGTAATAACTGCGCCTTTTCACGTTCAGTATAATTTTTTGATTAATTAAAAAGAAATTCGCTTGCACAACATTTCTAGAAAACAACCGGTAAAGCAAAAAGCACGAGTAAAAGCGTTTACAAAACGTGCGACTGTAGGGACTGACGTTTCTGACCTTGTACAAATCCCCGAAAATGCGGTTGATCCACAACAGTTTACGTACGCGTAACGTCAGAAAGGTATTTACCGTTGATTAACTAACAAAAGCTCAAAAAAGTTTTGTGCAACGACGCATGACCGTTTGTTATTTTAATCAATTGGTTAAATCAAGCGTTTGTTAAATAAGTTTACATGCAACCGGCCCTTTAGTGTTGTATTTTAAGCAGTATTTTATTAACATTTGCATTTTGACGAATTATTTCATTTCATATAGAAGACAAACTTTTAATTTCGCCGGCTACAGCAGCTACGCACCACAGGCACACAGCTGTCTTGATCATACTATAATCACACACGAATTGCAGATATTCACGTGCAACAAGGATGTTTTATGGACGTCCATCCGACAAGGATGTCCTTAGTTGTGACAAACGGACTACGTATGGACGTCCATAGGATGTCCCGCGGACCATAAACGGTCATCCCATGGACATTCCTAAAAGTCCGTGTCGGATGTGCATAGGACGTTTTATGGATATCGCTGTGCTATGTGGCTTAAACCTTACATTTTTCTCTCGTTTAGTTACGAACTACGTTATTTTGAACATTCCCTATAGTTTTTTTTTTGTTTACGTTTATCTCCTAAAGATTGCACAGAGGATTATTAAGACATATATTAAATTCGATTTAATTATTAGATAAAAACTCAAAATTGGGAAGAAACGTATTTTTTTTATTAGCATATGTGCCCCGTTTTTAATAGGTGTAAGTTATATTCCTTTATTATATTTGATCGCAAAGAAGCTTGCTAATTAGGTACAATATCGGGCGTATAAAGTACCATTTCTTTTGGTTATCCGCGGGGGTACCCCTATCGCCTCAAACCCTCAAAACGCTATAGTTCGAAAACAAATGATAATCGGATTACAAATTTTAGTTTCTTTAGTCATACATTAATGTGTATAATACATTCCCGAAGTTTCGCTCATTCCTCAAGACACACCCTGTATAAATCAGTTATACCACTATAACATTAGTTTTAGTTTCGTTGCTAACGAGCGGTTGTGATAACGGAATTAACTCACAGAGAATATTATGCACAAATACAGGTCGGTGAATTGCTTCACGCACCATCGGAACTCCAACGGTATATTTTTAATATGTAAATTTGTAAATGATAAATATTTGCTTCCTAATTGAAATATCGAACGAATTTTAAATGCCAAAAAAAAAAACCAGTTATTTTACTTTTGCCTTAGTAATTAAATAAAGGTAAAACTAACAATACTATCGACGTACAACCACGATTTACCAATAATTTGTTATTACGTAATCCTGCGCCTGCTTCCGAGAACGCCGAGTTGCAAATTCAGCGACAATCACGTGCGGGTCCTATTTTCGTACAAGCAAACCCGCATTTTCCAAGAACCCCGAAGCGAAGGTCAAAATTTTAATTCAGTCATAGCTTCCAAAGATCTTTTAATTTTAAAAAGTGTCGGTAAAACAGCTCCTAAGTTGCAAGTTTTTTCATATTGTAAAATGTCTATTGCAACCGCTATAGGTTTTGTAACAAAAATATGTTCTTTTAAAATAAGAAAATCTGCTGGCTGAAACCCGTCTAATTTTGATACCTTTACAAATTTCGTTTAATTCTGATTCAATGCTAATTAGCTTTATACATGCTTCATGCACTGAATTGCAACGAGTCGGACAAGGAACTTTCAATTTAATACCGCATTTATTTTACAATTCGTCCGATGCTTTAGCGGACCTGCTTACTAAATTCCACAAAGAAAAAACTTTTTGAAAAACCGAATGAATCGTGTATTTTTTTATATATTGCGTTTTCTGTGGCTTGTACTGCATCTACAGTAATAATAAGGCTTAGGGTATGTGAACAACATTTAAAATGTTGAGGTAAAAGCACGTAGGTACAGTCATCGTCAAAATCTACTAAAGATTCTACACCTGCATCATTTTGATTTTGCAGTTCTGTTAATTCGTTATCAAAAAATTCGTTATCAAAATATATGGGTCTCTTGACAGAGAAGATGCAAATACATTGAAATCTTTACTGAAATTACTTCCGTTATCGGTTGCAGTTCCTGAAATTTTATTTATAATTTTCAGTTTTAGTTTTCATTGTTGTCTCCTCTCTGTTTCGAATCGAGTAAACGATGCGGGATGTTTTGTCTAAAGAAATCACAAAATAAATAAATATATGTCATTTAAGCTACGGCAAACACCCTAAAAATGCAATTGTTTAGAAATTATTTAGCCATTTACATTTATATATTTCAAGGGTAAATATTTAGTTGTGAATTGCTTAATTCATTAATATTAGTCAATATCTGCAAGAATGAAAAAACGAGTTTATAAGACACCGCTCTTTCATACAAGAAATCAAATTTCTGACAATAGATTTTTCCCATATAAAAAACAAGCCGATTTTATTGTATTTAAAATACCTACTTTTCGTTTAAGGTTAAAAGAATTTTAAATCGGCCCGGCTCTAAATTCTTCCTGTTTCGGGCACCGAAAATTTTTTGTTTCATGGTGTTTAACGTTAACCGAAGAATATATAACCGAAGAATATATCGTTCAACAGTTTGGCATATCAAGCGACGGTTTCTTCAGTTATATAGGTCAACGTAAGTTAGATTTCAGACAAAGTTAAAAATCAGAGAAAAAGGGTAGTTCGCAAACTATAATCTTTTTTGTTATTTTTCAAGCAGACGGAGAAAGAAATAGGCCGAGTTGGCAACACCGCACGCACGTTCGTTCGCAATTTTCGACCTTGACAGAGATATCCAATACCGAGTGGGCGTTTAATATACAAACCGTCTCCCATGCGATACTACCAGTTAGACCAAATAATGCATTTCCTAAGTTAGTGTAGAAGAAGTTAAACACGGTGTAAATCTTACAACTGCGGACGTACGGAAGAATCCCGAAGAACGCGTAAAAACAGTTGAAAATAGTTCTCTACCACGGAGTAACGCAATTAAGATAGTTATAAATGCAGTGCGCAGTTGAGACAGTGATTCCGACCGAGTGTAGGGTGTTATTTAACAGTGGGTGAATTGTTTTACGAGGCGAATAAGGTAAGCGTTTTGAATTAATTTTAAACGAAATAATAAAGAAATTACGGTTTTCCGAGTTGAAACGGTTTTAAAAATTTAAAAGCAAATTCTTCCGTGTTCAGCCATAGCTGTAAAATTTTTCGAGCGCGTTCCATGCACGACCAAGTTGTAAAATGTCTCCCGGCAAATTTACGGATAGGAATAAATCGACAAAACCGGGTAATTCCGCAGTTCTTAGAAATAAATATATTCCTGTGCAAAAACAATCGCGATATCTGTTCGGTTGCACGTGGTTGTACGCGCTAGGAGTTTCTACGAATCTTTATATTTAGCGTTCTAGAGTTTATTCTACCAACCTTCGGGCGAAACATATTTATATTTCCTTTTTTCATTAAAATCACAACGAGAGCGCAACAAAATATTATTTCAAACGCATCTTCAAAACAATTAAGCCCGATTAAGATTAGTTAATCCATTCCGGGAGAAGTCCGTCCGTCAATTTTTAGCTTTTAAATTAATAATTTAATTTAGTCTAATGTCAGAAACCGAAGACGGTTTTTTCTCTAAATTATTTCATTTAATTCCGTTAAATTTGCCATTATTCAATTTTTAATTGCATTTTTCTTTTACGGAAGAAACCGTTTCGAGATCAACGCAAGCCGGTCCTTTGTCTTTCTCGAAAACGGTAAATCTGTCCGCAACCGGACCGACTCGGATGCCTTAAGGACGCGCCCTAGACGGGGGACGCGGCTCTCGGGAGGGCGACCTTACGAAAGGGCCTTCCAAGTTCGGTAGATCTCCCATCCGTCGACGTCTTCAGCGCTAACGGGGCGTCCGGTAGACGACGGTGACGGTACCGGAATTCTGCTTCTGCCGGTCCGAAGCGGCTCTTCGCCGTCTCGGACGTCGCGACGAATATACGACGGACGGCCCGTGCTTCGAGGTCCTCTTTTTCTCGGTCGGCACCAGGCACAACCGAGCTCTCGATCGACGGGCGGTGGATCCGAGGAACCCCACGGAAGCGCCGCGACGCCCTCTCCAACTCCCGAATGTGCAGACGACGGACACGTTCGGCGTCAAATTCGAGGTCGTCGGGAGCCGTCAGCTAGCCCGAGGGCCGAGACGGTAGCGTTCGGAGATGCCTCCGGGTTCCGGCTGCCTCGCGGTCCGACGTCGACAGCCGCCGCTCCAGCGTCCGGTCGTCGCCGCCGTCGAAATCGGAAGCCTGCGAACACGAAAGCACCGAGTCCGAGGCCGCAAACTACGAGCTCGATTCAGCGAATATCTTTTCAGAGCGGTACGCGTGCTTCGATAGTCTACCGACACTCTGAAATCGGGCCTTGATTAATTCGACATTCGCGAGAAGTCCACGCAAGTTTGCTACTCACCTCTGCTACCGCCGTCGTATCTTTCGATTCGGTGACGTGTTTTTAACCAGTTTTTTTCTCTTCTCGATAACAGACGAAACGTGAGATGGCCGATTCTAACGCAGCTGCTCCGGCAGCGGCTACGGCCGCCGCCCCGGCCTCCTCCCCCTCCGGCGGAAAGAAGTCCGGCGCCGGTCAGAAGAAGTCATCAGCAAAGGGGCCCCGAACGAAGCCCTCTCATCCACGAACCTCCGAAATGGTAAACAACGCCATCAAGAGCCTGAAAGAGAGGGGCGGCTCCTCGCTCCAGGCGATCAAGAAGTACGTCTCCGCGAATTACAAGGTGGACGCCGAGAAGCTGTCTCCGTTCATAAAGAAGTACCTGAAGTCTGCCGTCGCCACGGGCGCACTGGTGCAGACCAAAGGTAAGGGCGCTTCGGGCTCGTTCAGGCTGGCCAGCGGAGGGGGCGGGGCGTCCGGGAAGCCGGAAAGGGCCTCCAAGCCCTCGCCGAAGAAGGCGTCCAAGTCCACGAAGAAGAGCGGCGCCGGAAGACCGAAAGGTACGTCCGTTGCCAAAAAAGCGAAGGCGAAAAAGCCAGCGGCCGCAGGTGGCGAGAAGAAAGCCGTCACAGGAAGGGGAAGGAAGCCCGTGTCCGTCGGATCCGCTAGTCCCGCCGGCGCCTCCGAGAAGAGAGCCGCGAAACCGAAGACCCCCTCCAAAGCGAAAAAGACCACCAAAGTTCCGACGAAGAAGCCGAAAGCTCCCAAACCGAAGAAGGCCAAGGCCGCCCCCGTCGCCGGGGGAAAAGCCAAGAAGGCCGCCCCGAAAAAGAAGTAGTTCGTTCGTCCACCCTTGGTCAGCGGTCGTCGCCCGAGCGCGACGTAAAAATGGCCCTTTTCAGGGCCACAAACAAAGGTTCAAAAAAGAATTTCCTAAACGTCGAATTAACAAAAAAGACCGTAAAGAAATATAACAAAATAGGTTTTAAAAAAAAATCACCCACCTCCCTCACACGCAAAGGAACGCTCTTGCACTAAGTTAGTTACACTTCATATATATAAGACTTGTATTGTTAACTTTTACGGTAGCAATTAGAAGCATATTTCGTCGGTTTACAATTCCCCCCCTCTTTTAAACAACGGTTTAACTTATAGGTGCGTGCGGTTCACGTTTTCGGTAGGTTTTACAAGGGATCATAGCCCTAAGGGCCAAGTGCTTTTAAACATTTAGCTCTACGGCGACTTACAAACGAACGAACGGACGGATAAGTCGACGTTCGGAATTCTTATTGTATATTCGAAATTGTGGTTCTGAAAAGAACCGTTTTTTTATATATGCATTTTTTTAATCCTCCAACGAACGACCCCTTATGCTTTTAAGCACGTTCCCCTCTGATACGTCTCGCCAGCTGGATGTCCTTAGGCATGATGGTCACGCGTTTGGCATGGATAGCGCACAAGTTCGTGTCCTCGAAGAGGCCGACCAGATAGGCCTCGCTCGCCTCCTGGAGGGCCATCACGGCGGAACTTTGGAAACGCAGGTCGGTCTTGAAATCCTGGGCGATCTCGCGAACCAGCCGTTGGAACGGCAACTTGCGGATCAAGAGCTCGGTGCTCTTCTGATAACGGCGAATTTCTCGGAGGGCGACGGTTCCGGGCCTGTATCTGTGGGGTTTCTTGACGCCGCCGGTGGCGGGGGCGCTCTTGCGAGCCGCCTTCGTAGCCAGCTGCTTGCGGGGAGCTTTGCCGCCGGTGGACTTGCGTGCGGTTTGTTTCGTACGTGCCATAACTGCGAAGTTCGGAATTCGAAAGCGAAATAAACGGTTTTGTTAGTTGCATTTATAAGCTCGGTCCGCGAGAAGTTCGCGCTCTCGATCAATCATTGGCGGTTCGACTTCTAAAGTTCCGCCCCTTGCGAGCGAGGTTATAAATACGGGTTAGCCGCTGGCAAATCAGCATTCGCATTCGAGGAGCGTGCACGTTCGTTTACGAGATCTCTTGAAATTTTTAATTTTCATTTTACAAAATGACCGGACGCGGAAAGGGAGGTAAAGGTCTCGGCAAAGGAGGCGCCAAACGTCATCGCAAGGTTCTGCGCGACAACATCCAGGGCATCACCAAGCCCGCAATCAGACGTCTGGCTCGCCGCGGCGGCGTCAAGCGAATCTCCGGTTTGATCTACGAGGAGACCCGCGGCGTCCTGAAGGTGTTCCTCGAGAACGTGATCCGGGACGCCGTCACTTACACCGAGCACGCCAAGCGGAAGACCGTCACCGCCATGGACGTCGTTTACGCCCTGAAACGTCAAGGACGCACCCTATACGGTTTCGGCGGTTAAGGAAGACGATAGCTGCGCTGCGGGGAGTAGCTGGAGCGAAATAAAAAAAAACGGTTCTTTTCAGAACCACAAATTCGTTTAAAAACAAAAGGATTCCTGACGTCGTAACGTTGAGCGATAATAATAATATGGTCTCCAGATAGAAAGAACACTATACAGTGCAAATTATGTTACTACGAACATAGCAGAAGGACGATATGACCAATTTACGAATGCCGAAAATTTGTTCATAGTTAACGAATTTTTGTCGGCCGATATTAATTTACAAAAATTACGTCGGCCTTGGCGACTTTTTGGGTATACGTAAATTGGCCTTTGTTCGCATTTCAGGCATTTGCACCGTATACGGTTTACAAGCACCCAGTCGCCGTGAATGGTATCGTTAAATTTTCTAGGAGTAACTCGTTTTAAATGATCAACCCGTTTAAAAAACGCCACTCTACTAGCCAATTAATTATATATCTGGACGCATCTCTGTTATTGTGCAGCAGTTATAAGAGTATTTCATCGGATTTCGATTTTCCTTCTTTCAAATAGAATTCGTAAATAGGGTTCTGCTATTTTTTTTTTCACTGGCAGTACGCGCTTTCGTCGGGTATTTTACAAGGGATTATACATTTAAGCCTCTAGCTATTTTTAAATCTAAGACTGAACTCTTCGACGTTCGGAATCCTTTTTAGCGTGCTTAGCTTGTGGCCCTGAGAAGGGCCGATTTTTGTGTAATTCCAGACGTTCGAAATTAAGCCTTCTTTTCCGTCTTCTTGGGCAAGAGGACGGCCTGGATGTTGGGGAGAACGCCGCCTTGGGCTATCGTCACCCCGGAAAGGAGCTTGTTTAGCTCCTCGTCGTTACGGATGGCGAGCTGGAGGTGACGAGGGATGATCCTGGTCTTTTTGTTGTCTCTGGCGGCGTTGCCCGCCAACTCGAGCACTTCGGCGGCCAAATACTCCATCACGGCCGCTAGGTAAACGGGAGCGCCGGCACCGACTCGCTCAGCGTAATTTCCCTTACGCAGGA